>VZTJ01004286.1:745044-758329 GCA_013397795.1 Orthonyx spaldingii
AAAAAGAGAGAGAGAGAGGAGAAAGGTTCCTAACCCAAAACATAAGTTCATTGCTCCTTGTTCAAGAAAAGGCACAGGACTAGATGCTTTCTACCATCTCTCTCATGACCACAGGCAGTGATTTGGAAAAGAAAAGGTTTGTGCCTTGGTCACGTCCTTGCCTCAGCAAAAACCACCCTCTCCCTGTGAGTGCCAGGGAGCTGGGCCCCTGCCAGCGTGCTCTCTAACAAGCACCGTGGGAGCTGCAGCTCTGCAACCTCTGGGATTTCTGTGTCTTGTACTACCTTGGCTTCAGCACACCTGGGGCCCTCCGACAGTGCTTTGCTGCTCCTGCAAACAAGCAGCAGCTGAACATGATTCACATCTTATTATCCATATAAGTGGTGCTACTTACTGTCTTGAAGCTCCCCTGTGCTAAATAAATTCAAGAATCTGAAGGCAAAAATGTCATTCTGCTATACTGCTTCCAGGAACAATTGCTTCTTGCCTTTCAAGGGAGGTACGGAGCCTGCCAGGGCACTATGAGTTTTGAAGTGATGCCTGTTGTGGGAGAGGTAAATAGCCAGCACAGTTCATCATCTGCTATCTACGCCCTCGTGTCTGTTGCCTCTGAGCTCTGTCCTTTGCAATGCTGAGCAGAATGAGACAAGAGCATTGTACAGGACCGGGATCATCGTAGTGGATTGTCTTAGGGGACAGTATCACCCCTGTGCTTCTGTAGAACAGTGACAATTCTGCCACAGAGAGAGGAAGGGGAAGGGTGGAATTGCACTGAAGCAAGGGAAGTGTTGCCTAACAAAAGAAAATCCTAAACAAAACAAAAAACACAAGTGAGCAACTTTTGCCCATTATTTGTATGGAGAAGGCTTTTCATGAAGAATATGGTTAGAATTTATATATATATTTCCTCTGAGAAGCTTAGCACTGAGTGTTAATAGACAGATCAAACAACTACTTGGCCACAGGAGCCAGGGAAATTGAACCAGGGCAGCAAAATAAAAATCAATCTTTTAGTGTGTTTAATGTGATTTTGTTCAGACCTGACTTCTGTGTGAGTACTTAGGAAAGCTTAAGATCATGAGAAGTTTGAGTTCCATGAGCCAAGCTCTGTGTCCCGCTCCCTTTGCTTTTTGTAAAATGACAAGAACATTTCCTATCTACATAATAATTTCGGACCTTCCCTGCCTTACCCATTGGTCTGACCACCCTCTTTTGCCTTAGTGTTTGCAAGATTATTCCACAGGATCACACACTGTAAAGAAAGGAATAATAGCCTGCTCACCACCACATTTCTGGGTCCTTGACTTGTGAATAAGGCTGTCCTTCTCAGAGTGTGCTAGTAAAAATTTTATCCTTGATTGTGTAGGGGACAGGCTTGTTAAATCAGAGCTATGCTAAGGTGTTGAATCTTAAAAAAAAATTAAAGGGAAGGCAAGCATATTTCTTGAATCCCTCAGATCGTACACTCAGATAGTAACTCAGCCTGACAAGGATAAAGAAGATAAAATCCAGGTATCTCAGTTTCCCGAATGTCTGGACCGCAGCAGTTCTCCTAGGGCTGGAAGCCAATACTGGGTTTCACTGGTAGGAGGTAGAATCTCCCATTTCTTGCTTGCTGCATCTGTGGGCAAAGCCCAACATTTCAAGATCCAGTCCCAGATTCAGTGAGCCATGCTGGAGCCATTGAACAGTGCAGGTACTGAGCAAACATATTTTATCTTATCTGGAAGAGAAATTCCTCATTTGGAAGAGGCTCCTCTTTTTTTCCATGAAACTAAATTTTGGAAGAGGCTCTTCTTTTTTTTTCTATGAGACTAAAAAGCAGCAGCTGTCTGCAGCTTTTCTGAAATTTAGAATATTAAAATAAGCCTTAAAAAACCATGGATGCAACTAAGTATTTGGCAATAAAAAAAGAAACATTAATAATGCAGTTCAACAATTTAGCATGATCATCTCAAATTTGGGGTTCAATCATCTTTTCTTCCCCAGTTTAAGATTAGCTACGAAATACGCTGGAATTTATGTATTTATTTTTAAAAATTAAGGGATGCAAAAATAAATAAGTAAAATGTAAACTCAGCTACATAAATATCCAGGACAGGACTGTGGTTATATAACAAAGCGGGCAAAATATTTTCCTTTTTCCAAAATTCACTCTCCTCCTAAACTGTTTGTTCCTTAGGCTAAGAACAAAAGAGATTCTGAGTCTTTGCAGCCTGGAGAACTACTTGTGCTCTTCTTCTTTGTAGCAACTTTTTCCATACTTGAAATAATTATCATCACTCCCCTCAATTATTTCTTCTTTACATTAAACAGACACTTATCTTTTGATCTTTCCTCCCTATTCATGCCAGGACAGCTTTTATGCAAAAGTGCAAACCGCTGCATATATTAACCATGTATTGCAGGCTCTGGGCATTCCAGGGGCTTTAACTGGAGGGGGTAATACCTGTCACAGATTTCACAGAGCAGCTTATTTTAGCTGTCCCTCTAAGACTCTGTATGGCATGAAACGTGCTTGATCTCATCTGATCTGTTTCTACCACAGAACAGATTAAAGGAAAAAAAAACAAAGCAATGCAGGCAAGGGATATTAGGAAAAAAAGCTGGAGATGTAGACTGCTTTTGTATCATAAAATACCCTCTAAAATAGTTAATTACAGAGTCCTCATGAAGTCTTAGAGGACACTGTTGCCACTGTAGCACGTCTTCCAAGAATTAAGAAGCCTGGGATCCATCAAAAGCAGCATGACTTCATGCTTTATTTGACGTCCAACATTTCCATTCCCAAGCAGGCACATAAAACTGGATCTTACTGCAAAGAACTTCAACACACCAGACACAGGCCCCTGGCAAAGCAGTTTCCTCGCTGCCTCAAGGCTGATGCCTGGATAAGAGAGGAGAGCATTTGGGAGGGGAGAGGCCTGGCACACAAAAACCAAGGTGTGACTGAACAAGCATGGGGGAGCCTGCACAGGAAAGTTTAATATTCCAGAGGCACGGAAGCCTCTGAAGTCTGGGGAGCCACATGAAAAGCAGGTGCCTGTCCGGGCACGCGGAATATCGGAGAAAGGATGGGAGGTTCAGCGCCACAATTACGCATCATCTTGTGACTGGTGTGAAAGCTGCCAGGAGCCAGGACGCTGCTGCACTGAGCTGATTGCTCCCTCGAGACAAGCTGCAAAGTGCCGAGTGCCCAGAGCTGCAAAGGGAACGCAAGTGAATCAGCAAGAAGGGGCATGTCAGTCCCCGAGCACTGGGGTGGTGCAGAATTATATCAGCGTGAAGGTGATGCGCCGAGATGAAAACAGAGAGAGATGTTCCTTTGTTTATAAACATGCCAGAGACAACCTGGTTACTGTGGAAAGTCATTTTATTTCAGAATTCCACACACTCTGTCACAGATCATGCACCTGGACTTTTCCCTTTGCAAATCCACAGCCTCCAGGCCTGGGAGAGATGGGGCATCATCTCTCCACTTCTCATTGCGTGCCCACATGCTAAGAATGAGGGCCCTGATGGCAGCTTACCAGGGGGCAGAAAGCAGCCTCTTGTTTCCATAATTGCTTTTAAACACGGGAAAAGAAATCCATCTGACTCGAAAGATTAGCAGTGGAGCTCAGCAGCAGTGAAACCCACGGCTGAGCAAGTTGGTCCTCACCCTGTGGTTACAGGGAATAAGACGACAATCTCATGGGAAGCTTGTGTGAGCCAAGCTAGAGCAGAACACACGGAGACATTCTTGGAGCTGAGGCAGCAACCAGCCCAACACGTGCCCTGGGCCTCTTACAATCAATCTGAGCTGCTCTGCCAGGAAAGTGGCCGGGAGCTGCCCTTCTCACATTCAGCTTTAGGTTCTCCTGCTCTGTACTACAGATTTGACCAGGAAGGAGCCTACCTATAGGCAAGATAGCCCTCCAGGCTCTACATCAACACATGTACTGCATTTAATACTGAAAGGTGCCAGTTTGAAAGACTCTGCAACATTCTGTTTGACCCACAGGCTGGATACAGCATTACTGGAAGTTTCCTGCATACTTACCCTACACCTTCTTCCCTGCTTCTATTGCCCCTTATACCTGACCCTGCTCTTAAAATATTCCTAATTGCAGTGTCCCTGTGACCCATCACATCTTTGGCCTTTGTCAAGACTGCCAATGCTAGGGCAGCTATTGCCTGCTGTGGTGGCTGCCTGTAGGAAGTGATCATTTGCCTCCTGAGAACAGGCTTGTGGCTAGCTCAGAGGAGAGCAAAACTCAAGGGAAGAAATTATGGAGATGGTTGATGCAAGAGAAGTGGAGCAGAGTCTACAGAAAAGACAAAAAGGCAGCTTCAGTCTCCATTTGATACACAAATTGAGCTCAATAGCAGCAAAAAATGGCCATAAAATATTAATTCATTAGGTTGCCAGGAAGAAGTAAAAGCATTCATGTAAAAAATTGTATATACAGATATGTATGTGACAACTGTTCTCAAATCAGCTCAGACAGTGGCTTCCACCTGTTTCTATCTCACCTTTTTTTTTTTATATATGCAGAGTTTTAATCATTTCCAACCACACTGCTGTTAAAATGTGAAGACCACAGTACTGGAGTCAGCACCAAGCGAGGGGTGACATCATACTGAAGAAATGAGCTTTGAGGGAACTCCTGACAACCCAGATATTTTAATATTTTTGTTGACCTTCAAGTAATTAAAAACAAGGGGAATTTCCCCCAATAGCCTACAGGCTCCAAGTCTCATCTGTCTGCTTTTAGGGTAGGAAGGCTGACATCAGAAAGGCAGTGGGGGGCAAGGGAAGGAAGAGGGGAAAATATCTGGGAACCAGGTGAAGAGCAATCAACAGTTGACCAACACTGACTGCTGCAAAACTTACAAAACACCAAGTCATACAAATGGGATTCCTGTTAACCTCAGATAGACTATAGACTTTATATACACACACACATACTTCAAAGTACACATCTGGCAGTCTAGAAAATACCAGTACCCTAAGGATTAAATAATTTAAAATGCAATGTTGTTATCACTGTATACAGAATGCTGACACATTAGCTAAAATGGACAGATTGTCCAAAAAAGATGCTTCCTCCCCCACCTCACCAGCACTGCCTCTAAAAAAACCCAGGGTGAAAGACTTCCCTCCATGGTTCTACTCCTGAAATTCACCTCGAAACTTCTCTGTCAAAGATGGGGGAAGTCCTGAGAGGAAGGGAGGAGAAAAGGAGAAAAGGATTCCTGCTCCCTCCACACCCTGCTGCTGCAGTACTCCTCTCCGCTGGCTAAGGAGGCTGCATAGCAAGGGGGAAAAAAGCTGATAAAGCTGGGAAAAGGCAAATATAGTTCTGTAACAATAGCTATGCTGGTCTTTTGAGACACACACAGAGCCCCAGATTCAGAGGGACACCTTCTCTCCCACTTCTTGAAGACAGCAGATGGCTTAATGCAGAGTATAAAGAGTCTACAGCATGAGAGCAGCCATAGACAGGAGTGGGCAGAACTGCACTGCCAGCAGGTCCAAACAGACGGAAGGGGAAGGTGTGCCCTCACCAGCTTTCTAAGAGTATTTGTAAACTGGGAGCACTGGAAAGTCAGCACATGGGAATGAGGAAGGGGATGGACAGCCTCAGTTCTGTGGAGGAGACTAAAGCACACAGAGCAGATGGCAAAGCTAATATATCCCTAATGCCAGCTCTGTGTATGTACCCTAATACCAGTGCATGGGACAGAACCTTGCTGATGACACCATAGTTCAGTTCTATCACCTTCACAGCCTTAGAGCTGGTGTGAATCTGGCTTGTGTGTGCTTATTCCAAAGCCCTTCGAGGCATGCAGTCTTGTTTCCACCTCCAGCAAACCAGAACAGCCATAAGCTCTTGGGGAAAAGATGAAAAAAAAAAAATCCCCATTCCCACGTGTGTCTCCCACCCCTCCCCTGTAATCACCCTCTCTTCCTCTAGGCCAGAGGCAGCTAAAGAGCTGCCTCATTCTCCATTCCCAAGGCCATTCCCAGATCTGGCTAGGCAGGAACAGCAAGCTCTGCTCCTTCGGCCTCATCACACAGCCAGAGCACAAAGGTTCCTTCCTCCCCTGTGACAGCTTCAACAAGAATTGCCCATACAGGAAGTTGTGTTGCAGCAGACTGGACAAATCTTGGCCCTTAATCCCAAACCCAGCTTGCAAAGGATGAGAAGGCTCCATAGGAGCAGGAGCTGTGGGAATTCTCCAATTTCAAGATCTACAGCCCTAAATATTGCCAGTGTAATCATTATCCACTCAGAAGTACAAAAAGAACCCTATCCAAAATATCTCACTCAGTCTGCCCTGCATGACTGGGCCAAAGGGTCATAAAAGAAAGGAAAGTGAGACATGGTGGGACAATAGAGAAAAAGAAATGGGGCAAAGTCAGGGTGGAGAAAATTAAACAACCTCAGTGCAAGTCAGCTAAAATCATCACTGGATTTACCAGCCCAGTTCCACCTTCTTCAGACCAAAACGGGCTTGCTGCAGGAAGTGTACTACAGAACAACGAAGTGCATAGTTTGGTTTATTTTTTTGGTAGACACTTAAACTCAGCAGAATTTATGTGAAGATCTCAGAGCTGCAGTTTTAGCCTCTCTTCCCTAGCAAATGGGTACCTGTTGGGGCAGAGATGGTGGAAATGGACCAGTAGCACCAAGAAATTCAGTGGGAGCACCAACTCCACAGCAGGAATTACTAATGAACCAAAAGGGGGGAGTGGTGAAGAGAGAGAGAGAGAGGGAGATAGGGAGAAGTGGAGGAGACATAATTCGCAGTAATCAAAGTCTGCATTGGCTAAACCCTATCAACACTTTCCAAGGTAAGGCCCCATTACGTCTGCAGCAAGACCTCTGGCTCCGACAGAGAGCTGTAGAGGGTGTAGCCCAACTCATCCACTTCTTCAGGGGTGAGCTCTGAAAACAAGTTCACCTTGGGGTTCAGGGCACTGGGGAGGACACCAGCCTCCAAGTAGCGGATCAGCCCCTTCAGCGCCTGCAAGAAGCGATCAGCCAGCATGTCCTGGGACCAGTCGGACTCCTCCTGGGACAGGTGCAGGATGACATTGGTGAGCTGGCTGGCAGTGAGGTGTCCCAGAGCTGGGTTTAACTTGCACACTGCTTTGAAGATCTTGAGGCACAAGCAGCGGCAGCCAGAGTCCCCCTGGTCCAGGGCGCGCAGGCGAGCCGTCTCTGCTGGCCGCAGGCTCAGTCTCCACAAGTTGTCATTCTGGGCCAGTCGGTGAGGTTTGGCAACGAGGACAATGTCACCCAGTGTCAGGGATGGTAGAAAGTCAATAAAAAGATGCCGATCTGCATCATACTGGACTTCCAGTGTCAAATCTGCTGGGGGAGCTGCTGGACGGATCACGTAGTCCAAGAGACTCCCAATTGCTGGCCAGTTGATGGAGCCAGCTACAACTTTCTCAAAGGTGTCTGCTACAGTTTTGGGGGACAGGTAACCTCCCACCACACAGCGGTCCCAGTAGCTGCTCCCGCGAGGAAAGTACTCTGGGTTTTCTCGACGCACCAAGTAGAAGCCAGGAATGTTCATGATAGTGTCCTCCCCGGGGATACACGACCACAGGTTCTGCTCCAGCATCAGAGGCACAATGAGCTGAATGTGGTCAGCTGTCACTACCTTTCACAAGAGAGAAAAGTCGGTAAGAACAAGCTTTCTCTCTCCGCATTCATTTTATTCACCACCTTTAGATAGCCTTCTGTCCAAAGGAACCTGGAATAAGGATTCAGCTGTCTCACTCTCCTCTCTGCATGGGATTCCCAGCCTCCCTTTGTTAAAAAGCATTCTGAAGGACTATTTCCAACCATCAGTGGGATAATTCCAAGGTATAGCCGAAGCCAGTGCTTACGTGGTACGTACTATTTAGAGACCTGACATGGACTGCATACAGATGAATCATTCTGGCTCACATTGCTCTAAGTCTGCTCCTTGGTTGTGAGATGCAGCTGGCCTAGGGCATGGCAACACCACATGACAATTAAACAGGAGACAGAGTATTACGTTTCTAGACAAGCTTCCGTTGCCATGGTTTTATAATCCCATGTTACAGCTCAGTACACTGCCCTCACCTGGTCTGCCACATTGTTTGGAAAAAGGTCATTAAAGATCCCTTTTCACCAATGTGATTAAGACCCCAGGTCTAAGTTTCACTGGACACTCCATGCTCCTTTCCAGAGCTGTGACTCAAACAAAGAAGTGTGCCTCTGAATCACTCACTATAGCCATGGGCATCTTGCCATCAGGGAGATATTGCAGCAGGGACTGCTGTCCACGCCAGGTCTGTCATGCATTAAAAAAAAAAAAAAANGTCCCCCCCAGGGCGTGTCATGAAAAAAAAAAAAAAAAAAAAAAAAAGAGTAGGAAAGACCTACATGAATATACAGGAGTTCTAAGGGAATATCATGTATTTGGATGGATAGAGAGGGACAGAGAAAAAACAGATGTCTACCAGAGAAACAGCAAGAAAAACATAGCTAAAAGGAGAGACAGAGGGGAAGGAAAGAAGGACTGAGATATTTTGGAGATATAAACCAGCAAAAAGTGAAGGCTTTGCAGACAATGACAGAGCATCCCAGTCACGCCTGTTCAAACAGCACTGCGGAAATCAACGCCTGGGTCCACAGTGGGAAAGGCAACACCAGGGGCCTTATTACTGAGGAATGCTGTGCTGAGCCAGCACTGCCACCAGGGAAGCCTGAAACGCCCCTGCCTGGTCACCCACCTGACCAAGTAGCCACGAAGCGTGCCCAGGAGTTACCTGCAGGTCATCGTAGAGGCTGCCGCTGAGGTACATGTCCCGCAGGGGCATGTCGGGCAGCTTGGCGCGCAGGAAGCTGCGCAGCTCCGCGCAGATATCCACGGCCGCCTGCTTGGCCCGTGCCTGCTCCTCCGCCGGGATCGCCACCCGCCGCCGGTAGTAGGCAAACAGCTTCTCCTGCAGCGACAGGCGAAGGCGGGACTTCTTCAGCTCCACTTGACTCCTCTTCGCAGATGGCTTGGGCTTTGTGGGTCGAAAAAAGTCTGCAATACAGAAGGGAACTGTTGAGGTTGCAGCCGATTTTGCTGTGAAGTGTTCCGCAGAACAGAATCTGCAGCGCGGAACTGCAGGCTCCTAGGTCTCAAAAAGCTCTCGGCAGACATTTTGCAGGGTTTACACAGGTACCACTCCAGGGGGACATGCTGAGGAACTTCACAACATACCACTAAGAGCATCAAAATGGATGAAAACAAGTTACTAGATTTGAAATTTAGCCAGACTAATGTTGTGTACAAGGATGTAATTTTAATGGCTACGTGGGCAGTATCTCAACTCAATTTCATCAAAAATTCAGTGCTGTTACCGGTTCAAAAGCTTTCAGTGTGATGCCAGACCAGTGAATAAAACACTTTTGAACAACCATCAAAATCTCTTTGAGTTTTTAACATTGAAACAGATTATTACAAATTACCACCAAAATCCAGTCCTGACAAGCATATGAGATCAGAGAAGATTGTGCCACCTGGAAATGAAATAGTTGTTGGGAGTTTGATCAGCACAGTTGTTAGGATGATGAGCTGACAGATCCTGGGGCTGTCCCAGCTCAGGTCATCATAGCTCCAGTGACACCCTCCTTAAACCTTCACTGGAAAAAGTCCAGAAAGCCCACTCTGAGGAACAATGCAACAACACAAGGTTTACATTGCCATCTGTGTTATTAAACAATGTCTGACTTGCACAGATTCTCTGAGCTCCTTTTTCCTGACTGGTTTCCCAAAGAAGTAAGTCAATGCTTCCCATCTGTTTCAGATTTCTCTTAACATGGACCAAGAATTTCAGAAGTTAACAATGAGAATTAAAGGAGAATTAGAGATCTGAGTGATCTTTGGAAGGGCTGTGATTCCTAAGGGGTTCAGGGGAAACCCCCAAGGCAGTGGCCCCATTAAAGCAATTGGCTGTTGCAGATTTGTTTGGCAATGGGCATTTGGCCACAGAGCACATGAGGAATGGCTGACCAAGCTGCGCACAGACCCATCTAGCCCAGTCTCAGCAGCTGCTGTCACTGTCCCACTGGGTTCTTTTGGACAGGTTTGAGTTTTTTTTTGAGTAAAGGAAATAATGCACAAAACCACAGGGAACTGGATTTCATTGCCTATTTATGAAAATATTTTTTTTCATACTGAGTTTTAATTTACTTCTAATTGAAGAATTTAAGACACCATCATCAATGTTTTTATTCCTCAGTCCATATGTTTGGGGACTCCAATCAAATGATCTAGACCCCATTTAACACTGTCTAGTTTTTAAATGTTTCCTCAGCAGAAAATCTATTGCCCATCGCAAAGATAACTTCTTTTAAAATAATCTGGAAATCAAGTGAATAGCTTGATTCTGATTTTTAGTTTAAATCTCCAAGTGTAAATCTCCTCAAGTGAGTGATCAGGGATAGAAAGTAAAAACATTGAGAAAAAAGAACCAAACATATGTAACAAAACATGGCTGGATTCTAAATTACTGATTATCCCACTCAGAAGGAAAATTACAGGACACTTTCTATAGACTAATGACAAACTCAGTGATAAGCGGCACTAAACAAGGAAATGTCGATCCAGAAATCATTTGGAAAATGGTAGAAATAATACAGGAAATACTGTTATAAATTGCTAATATATTCACAATTTGAATACTCCTCCCTTAAAAACATGCAAGCAAACTGGAATGACCCAAAGAATGGCAACAAAGTGCTTGAAACGAATGGAATAGCTTTCTATCAGGAAAGATTAGGTATTCAGATTGAAAGAGAAAAATTGAGGGAGAATAAAGCTCAACACCATGAAGTCATGAGAGGAGTGAAGAGTGCAAATAGGTGACTATTATTGACTAGTTCCCAGCATCAGTTCTGATTCCTGAAGTTATCAGTGGCCCTGCTTAAAAGAAAAGCATCAAAATCCCGGGCCAGACAGAGTATTTACTTCCCTGCATTCCTTTAAACTAAACAAATACAGGGTTTATAGGCCTGGATGACTCTGTGATGCAGGAGTATGACCATGTCTCTTACCTGCATCTGCAGCTGAAGGATCAGTGGGAAGGGTCTGCAGGGAGCGGCTGAGGCTGGTCTTCATGTCCTGGGTCAGCAGGCGCGAGGAGGAGCCCAGCCAGTTCGGCTCTTCCCAGCTTCTCTTTCCCGACTGGCTCAAGCGCGTGGGGCTGCTGGGAGCACTGATGGCCCGGTCGTACATCTAAAGCAGGAAGGGTTTGTGTCACGGAGGGCCCAACGCTGGCATTTCACCCGGGCTCTCTTCAGTGCCCCCTGCTCCCTCCCGTGGCGCCGGCACTCACCCGCTTGACGGCCAGCGTGGCGATGCCCAGCATGGCGGCTCCCCCCACGCCCAGCACCAGCCGCGCGTTGGACAGCACGAAGTCGATGGCCGTGCCGATGCCGTTGTCATCCTTCTTGCCTCTGCGCTGCCCAGCGCCTGCCATCTTACCTGCAAGCAGCGGGAACGTCACGCACACGGGCCACAACGCACCACCCCGACGGTTCACCTCTTCTCCCCCTCCTCACACCCTCTGCCCCTGATGTCTTACCACCTAACCCTGCAGCCTCGTTAATTATGTCCCCTCAAAGAGCTGCTTGTTCCCAGCAGTGCCAGGACAGTACTGACCAAGCAATGTCCACTACCTGAGGGAACACGTGCAAGTTTGATGTGAGGTTTCTAATAACTGAATAGCTTTACTTCTGCAATATTTTGCAATAAACCCCTGCATATTAAACAAAACCCTATAACCACTCAGGTATTTTTCTTGTAATTTGTGCTTCTCGTCCAAAGCACAGCCAGTTTATTTTCTAATTTCTAATGTAACAAGTGTAATTTTGCTCACAGAGAAGGCAATACAGAGTTGGTCAACTGTTTGTCTGGAACAAAGCAGAATCTTCCCCTAGAGCTGACAGGCAGTCTCAGAGCTTCCACTCCCAGATCAATTTCTGAACAGTGCTCAACCCCAGATACTTCAAAGATGCCCAAGAATCAATAGTAGATACCACAACACATCATAAAGGGAGCAGCCCCCTCGCCTTCATTCAGTGTTTATTCCTGCTTTCAAGGCTGGTGGGTTTGACTCTCAGACAAATCATGTAGAACATTGACAATAATATTTTCTTACGCGTGTGCTTTTGTGTTCTCCAATTTCCATATAATCTGACCTTGAGATTTAAATTTAAAGAGTCTTTTTGGCCAACATGGCCTCAAGCTGTGCCATGGGAAGGCTCAGGCTGGACATCAGGAGGGATTTCCTCACAGAAGAGGTGATTAGACATTGGAGTGGGCTGCCCAGGGAGGTGATGGGGTCACCATCCCCGGGGGTGTTTAACCTGGACTCAGTGCCATGATCTAGTTACAAGATGGTCATCAGTCAAAGATAGGACTCAATGACCTCAGAGGTCTTTTCCAACCTAAATGATTCTGTGACCCTGTAAAACTTACCTTAGCACCACTGCACCCATACGCAGACCCCCAGCAAACCTACATGAAAACACCAAGAAACTCCTCCACTGTGACTCGAGGTCTGAGTCAGTGTCCAGGGTCCTGAGCCTGCCTGCCTGATTGGGGTGGTTTAAAACTGCCCATTGTTTTTACCAAAGCCAAGCTGGGGGGAATGTTCCTGCCTGCATGAAGCAAAAATACATTCACTTGTCATCCTCACGCAGAAAAACCCCTGCACTTTTGCAAAGCTCACTGTGACAGTGGCACGAAGAACGCGGTTATATCATTGTAAATGACCTACCTGTGACCTAATGCATTTGTGAAGAGAACAGGAGAGCCCTCCCGGTGTGCTTGTGGAAGCACCTTCAGGACTTCTTCAAGAAAGTGGTGGGTAGTGAGTGTCAATCATCTCTTCTGGTTGGCGAGGGGATTTTGGAAAGAGGGAGGTAAGTGGGACCACTGGGAGCTACAGGGAATCGCTAAACCAGGCCCCCGAGCCTGCTCTGCAGGAAAGCCTGCCCCTTCTCCAGCTGCCTCTCCTTGTCCTCCAGCCGCTGCAGCCCCTGGTTCCGGCGGAACTCGCGGCGGACGGAGGCGAGGTAGAAATCGCGGTCGGTGTAGCGCAGGCCGCGGCCGCGGCGCAGCAGAGCCCGGTACAGACTCAGCACGGCCTCCCGGGACCACGCGGCCATGGGGGACGAGCGCGCGGCGCGGGCGGGCGGCCTGCAGAGAAGTCACCAAGGGCGGGATCCGGGTCAGCTTCTCCCTTCCCGAGGGACCCGCC
>VZTJ01004286.1:758423-789044 GCA_013397795.1 Orthonyx spaldingii
AGGCCGCGCCCCCGCGCCCGCCAATCGCAGCGCCCGCGCCGCGGCCAACGAGCCCCGTGCGCCTGAGGCGCCGGCCGCGCGGCGCTGCCGCCCCCTGGCGGCCGGGAGGCGAGATGCCCGCGCCCGTCCCGCCCTCACAGACCGCGATGCGTCCGCCCTGGCAGACCGGGATGCGCCCGCCCTCACAGACCGCGATGTGCCCGCCCTGGCAGACCAGGATGCGCCCGCCCTGACCGACCGGGATGATCCCGCCCTCGCAGACCGGGATGCGCCCGTTCCGGCGCGGTCCCGCTGGCAGCCCGGCTCCGTGTGCTCCGCTGGGCTGCCGGCCCCGAGACGGAACGTGTCCGCGCTGCGCCGCGGTCACGGAATCGTGGATTCTGTCAGGTTGGAGAAGACCTCTGAGATCGTAGAGTCCAACCTGTGACCGAATACCACCTTGTCAACCAGACCATGGCACCGAGTGCCACGTCCAGTCTGTCCTTAAACACCTCCAGGGGTGGTGACTCCACCACCTCCCTGCCAGCCCATTCCAATGTCTAATCACTTTCTGTGGAGAAATTACCTGAACCTCCCCTGGAAGAGAGCAGTGGGTCAAAGCCGCATCTCAACGTACTTCTGACTTCTGGGATGCTTTTCACAGACTAACTTATCAAATTCAAGCTCCTTAGCTTTATCTCCAAGGAATTCCCAAGAGACAGGGCCTGGTCTGGAAGCCTCAAGGCTCTAGGATAAGGGCAGTACTTGGCAGCCTCTCTGGGGTCTGCCTGAGCTGATGGCAGGAGACTCCTAAAGCCAGAACCTTTTGCTCCTCTGTCCAGGTGCAAATCCTACTTTTCCATTCTCTCCTTCTCTACTGTATGCCTACTCTGGGGCATATATATTTCTCCTTAGCCGTCCCCTCCTCCCCAGGTCCTACCTAAATATAAAACATAATGTGCTGTGCCTCCCCTGGAGGGGAGGGTGAGAGAAGTAGCAAATTGTGTGTGACAGAGGAGAGCCACATCACTTCACAGACTTCTCAGCAACACTAGATATGACAGTGATAGAACTGAACAGGAAGAAAAACAGAAGCTCTGGACTGGCTCACTCTGTGCCAATCTCCTCTTGTTCATTTCCTTTCTGAGATAAACAACCCCAATCGTTTTGATCTCTCTGTGAGCGAATTTGCCGTGCCCCTAATCAGCCCTTTCTGAGAAGGGCTTACTTGAACTGCAGACAGTATTCCCAGAGAGGCCGCGCTAGTGATTTACATAATAGCATTATCATATTTTCCATATTATTCTCTCCTTTTTCCTTCTGCATGTTAATATTTTGTGTGTGCTTTTTTTTAACCTGCAGCTACTCCCAGAGCCAGGGGTTGTGTGACACCCATATTCTTTCTTGAGTTGCTAGAGAACATCTGGAGCTTTGTAATTCTTATGTGCAATTCGTTTTCCCTCTTCTGACCTTGCACATACCCAGCTAATCCTTGGCAAATACGTGGTGTTGCCCATTCACCACATTTGCATTTTACTCAGTCCTTTTTGATCTCCTCAAGAGTCAATAGCTTTGAGTCATCTTTAAAAAATGCTCGGTATATTGCTTATCTTTGTTTCCAGATCATCAGTTCATATACTGGGCTATCCAAGACCTCGGAGGCAGCATTCGTATTCCCTACTCTTAACCTGCTGCCAGAATGAAAATCGATCTTTCAACCATCCTCCTAGCTTCCTGCCTCCTGCTTGGGTTGCTAATCCTCAGAAATACTTCCCTTCTCACAAGAGGGCTCTGTCCCCCCTGGGAAGGTGTGCTGATGAGCCCAGTCCCCAAAACTTCCAAGTCTGGATCAAAACTTGAGCAGCCACATGTGGCAACCCCCGGGTGCGCTACCAATGGGATCTGCCGGGTCAGGCCAAGCAGTGATGGATTTCCCTGCTGCCCTCCTGCCACAGCAGCCAAGGACTGCTGGCCTCCATTCGCGCCCCCTCCCCAGCCTGGCCCCCTTGGGTTGTGCCTGTTTTGGTGTTTCTCTCTGTTCTTTCCCCCCCAGGCTGGCTGCCAGCTCCCGGGCCCCTCGCCAGCAGCTGCGTGTGCATGTTGTGAGCTCCTCCACCCACACCAAATGCACCTCTAAAGTGTCCCAGCCCCTGTGGGGACATCACTCCTTGTGCCCACTGCCCTGCTTGGGCTGCCCACGCCTGCACTGTGTGGGCAGGGGCTTCAACCTGCCCCTTCTCTCTTGCAAAGAGGAGGGCGAGTGTCAGGGCCGAGCAGCACATGACTGATGCCACCCCAGCTGCCCTGCGAGTGCCCGACCTCTGGTGGCATGCTGGGGGTTGTAAACTTGAATTCTGCCTTGAGACAGTGAAGCAAAGTCCCCCCTGTCTCCAGGGTTTCCCAAACTCTGCTGACCGACTGCACACAGCTGCTGGGACCCACTCAGAACCCCCAAAGACTTGTGCTGCCCTGAGGGCATACCGGCCCTAGTGCACTGTTGCCTGGTGGCTTCTTTGCCCGTGGAATCACTGGGAATGGGGTTCCCCCTGTGACTCCAGTCTGTGTCCCTGTAAGAAGGCGAATTTACTTGCCCTAGCGGGGCAAGGTGCAGGCAGAGAGGAGGCAGCACACCTTTGCTGTGCTCCTGGAGAACAATAACGACCTTTGTTTCCCCAAATGACCGAGTGTGCTTGAAATATCAAAGGCAGCATGTGACAGGGCACAATAACCCATGCTGCTACCTGGAATAAGACTAACACATCCCCCCCTGTCCCCACCTCCTTGGGAGTCTCTGGAGCCGCCACTCCTCTGCTGGTCTTCTCACGCTTGCAGCCAGTCCTCCCACTCAAGCAGCCACTGCCACAGGCTTTGACGGCCACCCAAAGGAGCAAATGGCTGCCCTTGAGCTCAGCTTGCAGCTTCTGCTCCTGGGAGTCATGTGGCATCCCCGGGGCTTCCCACCACCCATTCTGCAAGGGCAGGACCATTCCCAGCCAGGGAGATATCCTCGTGCTGCCTGTCACCAGCCAGCAAACCCTCCCTGGGCAGCAGGGAGGTGAATGTGACCCTCCAGAGCTGCAAATGGCATCTTGGAGGGGCTCTGCAGGGATGAGAAACAAACTGTCTTTAGAAGCAGAAGGCCGGTCTATTAGAGACAGAAAGCAGTTCTAAAATGTGAGAGGGAAGATGGATAGTGACCCACCAATGCTATCTGAGCTTAAGCTTAATATTCTTAGTATCTCCTAGTAAATGGACCTTGCAGGAGGCTTTTTGGCAGTCTCAGCCCCGTTCAACAGCTCCCTCTTTCATTGCAGCCCTATTTCTTTACTTTTCTTGAGCAGTAGCAAGGATTAATGGCATTTGGGCTCCTGCTCTCCAGCTGTGACGAGCCAGGAGGGGTGGAGGGCCAAGGGTGGCACAAGTGGCTTCATTCCCCACAGCCCCAGCAGCTCTGATGTTGAGTGCATGTGGGAAGGAAGACACATGGTGAGGGAGGAGAGACCACTGGTACACAGCCACCTTTCAAGGAGCATTCCTGATTTAGAGCTGAGACCCACATTTTAGTAGGGACAGTAAATATCCAATCTAGGGAGCCACGCTCTGGCTATGTTTTTGACAGGGGGAAGAAAGGAAAAGTCCCAGCCTCACTGCAGCCGAAGCGGGGCTTTTCAGATCCCCAAATTTCCATCCCTGCAGTGCAGGGGGCTGCAAACATTGTCAGCAGCGAGTGGTCTCCTGTGTGAAGCCGCACTGCTGTCCCCGTGAGGGGCTCCACTGATGGTCACTGAGGAGACTCAGTTTTATTACCTAACAGATTGAAATTGCTTCTGTAGTATTTTTAAAGTTGGTCTGTGCCCATCTTCATTCTCAGCATGACTCGTGTTTCTTCAACCAAATTTTCCCGTGGCTGGGTTTTCTAGGGACTTTTCTCATTATTCCCCGACTAGTAAGATTCCATCCCCTGGCCTGCCCCACCCCATTTTTCATTTTGCACCAGCTGCATGCTGCAGGTTTACAGAGCCATTCAGAGACCCTGGTTTTGTGAGTGCTGTTGTCCTTGCACTCTTGCATCACTCTGACAGCCCCGTGGGCTTTCTGCAGGGGAAGTGTCGGCAGAGAGCAGAGTGCTTGCAGCTGGTGGTACCACCTGCCTGAGCAGAGCTGCACGTGCTGACCTCAGGCTTTCTTGTGCTCCTGCATGTGCTGTGTGCTGGGATGAGGCCCTCCTGGCATGAACACGGGATTTTGGTTTGTGTAAGGGGTATCTGGACTCCAGCATCTGGTGTGGTTTGGTCCCATTACGTATAGACAACCTGAGAAGGGCATGGCTGCTGTATCCTGCTGCTTCTCTTCTTTTTCTAGGCAAGGGCACCTATTGCACACTTTGCCCCATTAAGTCACAGGCCCTTAGATAGATTTATATCTGTCCCATTTGCCTGGTTTTGCTGTAGTCTGACAGTCACTTCTGGGAAACAGTTTTGAGACAAATGCTTTAAAAACACTGGGAAGCAAAAAGAGGTGGGTAGATGTTTTCTACATTCTTTTATTTTTGTGTGTATGCCTGGTTCTTAGTAAGTGTCCCAAGGAGAAAAAAAAAAAAAGATATAACTGATGATTTGTTGCTTTCTCTTTGGAAAAGGTCCAGACTGTAGAACAGGGCTAAAATGCCAGGAAAGAGTTTGCTGCATAGAGGCAGGCTTATATTACTTGATTTTATACATTCCTTGGATAACATATTTTCTTTAATTCGAGATTCTGGAGAAGTCATTTTAGATCTTTATTCAGCACAGCTTATTTGCTCTTCTTCTCAGTTTTCCTTATTTTTAGAAAGGTGAAGTGTGTTCCCAAATTAAATCGTTATTGGGAGGGACTTCAGCCAAGAGGATCCATGGTTCAAGCCGTAAGGCACAGGAAACCTAGGAGTAAAACAATGGAGTTTTATATCATGTTTTGTTTGGCAGGGTGAGGAGAGATATGGCCTTGAAAGATTTGTATTCTTACATAGCTATAATATATTTTAAAGGACAGTAAGGACTATTTTCACTTCTCACTTTGCTTTAAAAAAATAAGCACGCAGAGAAATGCTGGAAATGTTGGGACTGCCAGATTCTCCTTAGTTCCACATAAATGTTCATGTCTGGGGATCTCAGAGATGCTTACAGTAACATCCCAAACATTAGCTGAAGTGAGCTGATCCTTTACCTAATTTTGCTGATGTGCTTGTCCTTGCTGCAGCTACAAAGGCACAGCTTGCAGCAGCCTGGCCCCAAGCCAGGCTCCTCAACCAAGCACCCATGGATTATATTCCTTATGTCAGCCTCTCACTTCAGTGATCTGGAGCCCCCTCCAGATGGGGCAGTTTTGCAGCGACCAAGCAAAGCCCTGCAAAGCTCGCTCCCAGGTGCAGGTTTGACACAGCGTGCCTGGGAGCCACAGGAACACGTGCCACTGCCAGGAAGCAGAAGCCATGGCTCCCTTCTGCCATGGCTGTGGCCAAATCCTCTCTGTGGCGGAGCTCTGGAAAGCAGGGCAGCCAGTGCCTGCAGCTGTGAGCACGTGAGCATGAAGCCATTTGCTGGTGACACTCTCTGGGGCTGGGGTGACTCTCCCTGGCTGCTCCATGGGCTGCCTGCCAGCCAGCTGAGACCTCACTGCTTCCCCAGCTGAGCTGCTAAAGCAGTGAGATTTAGAAGCATAATATAAAATTGGACTAATAATTAAAAATTTACTGTCCCTGCTAAGCAGCACATTAAAACATGTCCATACAGGGAGCAAACGTATCCCAGCAACAAAAACAAACAGCTGGCAAAATGCAGTCTGGTATCCCCTTTCCAGCTTTCTGAAAGGTGTCTTTAAGTTTATAATGAAGTCACTTTGTTTGTTTCCAAGCACCCTGGTGTTTGGAAACAGCATGTCCATCCCTTTATCAGCTAACTTGATAGGCACCAATCAGGAATCAGCTGGAGCCATCCCCTTGGTCCGTCACAGCCTCCCCACGAAGCAGCATTGCAGTGCCCATGATGAGCACCAGCCATCCGTGGCAAAGACCAAAAGCTTGGGAGAAACCACTGACTTCCAGGCAGGTCGCTCCAGAGTTCATCCATGCTGCATCACCCCATCTAACACCTGCTGGGGTACTGAAATTCTGCAGAACATGCAGGATTGCTTGGCATCAGATGGCTTGCAGGCTCCTGGTTCAATAGAGTGCTTAACGCTCCGTCCATACTTAGGATGCATGCTGCACACACCAAGACCTCTTTTGATGTGTTGAGGGACCCTCTGAGATGGTACATGGGGCTTGTGGTGGGGCCACATGCTCCCCACTGCTCCTCCACCCCAGACTGGTTTGTCCAAGAGTCAACTCCTCTCTCTCTCTCAGAGGCACTTGAAGCTGCTGCAGCAGAAGCTCATGCTTTCCAAGGAAAAAAGGCTTTTAAAACCTCACAAGAAACAAAAGAAATGCCATTTACATTACTTTTTAAAATAATATGTCAGTAAAGATTTTGTGTTAGAGGCAAGAAAAATAACGTGGGAGAAACTTTGACCTAGTCAACTCTCATTTCTTAAACTGTCTCACTAAACTGCCATTGGTCTATGCTTATAGACTTCCCCTCTTGAAAAATTAAAATTTCAAGCATGCTAGTCCATCAACTATTTTTAGATTATCCCCTGTTCAGGCACAAAAATACAGTGATCACTGAGAATGCTAAAAATTCTAAATAGAAAATCTTAATTGTTAATTTTGAGTGGCAGGTTTCTTTCACGCCCTTTATTCCAGAGACTAAAGCAGTAGAATTGCATTCAGCAATGTGAAACACAAGCCTCTAGTTTGATGAGACCCTTCCACAAGAGGAAAATTGGAAATATTAGACTGGTATGGGTGAAAGAAAAATGAGGGAATTCACTGGAGCTAATAATTATGAAGAAAATAACCTATGATGCTTACAGTCACTATCTCTAAATGGAATCAGGAATGAACCTGAAGCATAAGACACTTAAAAACGTAAAAAATTAAATAGCTGTAGATGGCACATGAGCTTGCAAAAGGCCCTTGCCAAAAGCACTGCAGAGGCCAGATGGTTAGGAGGATTCAGAGCAGGACCAGGCTTTGATACCAAGTAATGGGAACAGCCAAAACTGCAGCAGACAGGTTTAAAAATAAAGCAAAACAAGGAGGTCATGTTCTCTCATGCACTGTGCCAAAAGTCAGCCACCAGAGAGGCTTTTCTGCAGGGGGGAGGTTTAATTTGGGGCTTCAGGGTTTCCAGGGCTTTAGTTAGAAAAACAGATGCATCCAAGGGAGCAAAGATGGTGTCAAGGGACCATTTTATGAGATGATGCTGGTTCCCACATGCACCAGCTCTTCTGCGAGCCACTTAGCAGCCATCGTTCCCCACTCGTGTGCCTTTACATGTTCATACTCACCTAACGCACAGATTAGGTCTGACCTGGGCCTACAAAATCAGGAATCAGTCCCCAAGCCAGCTAGGCTCCCCTTCAATCTCCCTTCTTGGGAACAGTGTCCTGCCAAGACAGGAAGCTCCCTCACTCCATTTTTCAGCAGCCCCTCGGCCAGACGATCAGAAATAAAAGCTGTCACACACATGCCATGGTTTCCTTTCATACTTTGTAAATTTTTTTTATTTTTATTATTTTCTCCTCCTTTTAAGCATCCCTTTAAGGGTGAAATGAAATCCAACCATTTACAGAGAAAATGATTTCAGAATGTACATTTGATTTATCCTTACAAAAAGTTCATTATTACTTGCTGTTTATAAATTACAGAGTTGAAAGGAGCTTTGCAGATGCTCTTATTTTTTTCTTTTCTTTTTAGTTTTTGGCAAGTCCACGCATTCTTTTTCCAAAGCAGGGTGTCCTGGAGCCACTCCAGGAGCAACACCAGCAGTAGGTCCAGGTGGACCCCAGGCTCAGAAGTGCTGCTGGACCACCTCCAGGATGATACTGCATCATCATCCACACAGGCAGGAAAAAACAGTGGTTTGAATTCTTTGTCTCAGAGTATTTCAGATCCCTTCTTAATCCATTACCTGTAGTCCCCAAAGCTTTAAAATGTCAGTGTATTGCATTAGAAACAGTCCTTCTTGCTTGATGCTGGATCTGAGCCCCTCCTGCCACCCCCTTACCCTCCAGCTCCCCTTCCCTTTCCATAACAAGAGTTTGTCCGATGTCCTGGAAATCAGAATGGAGGGGTTTAAGAAGGGTAGGGAGAACACAGTGATGGAGGGATACAGGATCCATTCTCCTACTCACATCCCTCCTTTCTTGCCAAGGCTAGAGGTCAGTGAAGCCAGGACGAGCCATCCCTTCCCTCTTCACCACCAGTGTTCCCTAACAGAACAAGGAGTGACCCTGGCCATGTGTCTTCACAGTGCAGAGGCACAGCAGCCACAGAGATTGCCGGCAGGAGCTGGGACACAGGGAGAGAGCCCCAGGGATAGTGAGGAGGGGAGGAGACACCATCCCACAAGGAAACAGCAAGGTGGGCAGAAGGGAATGAACACCCATTCTGCTCTGACACTCTCCCTCCATCCCAACTCCGTTTCCTTGTTTACTTGTCACAGAGACACAGCGTAGGTTGGCCTGGACAGCACAACAGCAAACACCTCAGCAGGACACAGGGATCAGAGAAAGCAACAGCAAGAGTGGGCTTGAGCATGTCATCCTCCATACCAACCACAGGCACAAAGTCACCATGTCTTTTCTGTCACTTGGGTGTGGCATAACCCCCAGATGGGCAAATATGTCTAACCAGCCCTACTCCCTCTGCTTTAGCAAGCTCATCTGCTGCAGGTCCACCAAAGCCCATGTCCTTCCCTTCACTCGGCGCAAAGGAGGAAGAGGCGTTCTCCAGTCCAAAGCCATGCATGGGCACACAATCTCTTTTTAGGTGGGAAGCACAAAGAAAGACAACAAGAGACAGCAAGAAGTGCAAGGCTTCACACACTGCTTCACCTACTTCCCGGCCCTCCTTTCCACCAATCTGAAGGCAAAAAAGGTTTGGGGAATGAAAAAGCACAAGGCTGCAGAGGGCTGCAGGAAAAGTCTCGTGATGCATTCCCTCTATCCACTGGACAGTCTGGTCCAAGAGAGACAGCAGGATTCACTGCCCACTGTCTGTGGGCTGCAACAACCCACAGAAATCAGGCTCTGGTAGTCTGATCCCAGTTCCAGCCCAATGCCAGGACTTGCCAGGACAAGGTTCTTGGTCTTTCCCTTCTCAAATCTCAGAACCTGGTTCAGATAATATGAAGGCGCCTCAATGCTCACCTCAGAGTCCAGCACTGGGAAAGAAGGATCTGACATAAACCTGCCTCTCACTTTGCCTCTCTCACCGCCTCACACACCCACATGCTTTTGACTTTCTTCTTCCCACCCTGGAGGGGTGGTTTCCCCACCAGGAGCTGGCTGCAGAGGTCCCAGCAGGCAGCACAGGCAAGGCTGAGCAGAGGGTAAGCCACCACCTTGGAAAATCACTGTGTGAAAGCCAGCTTAGTAGTGTCTGTTCCCTCCAGGGACAAGAAGGAAGATTTTTAATGACAAGCACTCTAGCTCCCTAAGGATAATAAACACAGGGTTAGCCAGACAAATTAGAGAGAAACATTGACTGGTTTGGCCTTAAATCAAAAAATGTTTAAACAATTCTTGAGAAAGAGAAACAATAAGGAATGCATTTCATCTGTAAAGCCCCTTCCTCCCACTACAAGTCTGGTTTAAATTTAATTTCCTAAGAATAAGGAAGTGAGTAAGTCCAGGAGGCAGGAGCAGAGCAGGAGTCCTGCAGAAGAGGCCCAGCATTCCTATTCCAGCAACACCTTTTTCTCCAGCCCAGGGAAGCAGAAGGGAGAGGCAAATCAGAGAGAGAAGAGGAGAACAGTGGAGCAAATAATGGAGGAGAGAAGGCAAGAGGCTGTACTTCAGAACAGGAGAAGCAGATATTGCAGCTGTGGGCTTATCAAACTCCCAAGAGCCATACCTCAACACTGAAAACATGATTGCTGTGCACTAATAATCCCCAAGGATGGCCATGCATGGGGAAGGGCTGGTATCAGAGGAGAGGCTGCACCCGCTGTGGAAGATAACAAGGTGTACACATGAAATTTAGCTCCTGCTGAAGTGGGGCTCTACTGTTGCCAAAGCACCCACACAAAGACTGGTTTGTCTTTCTCTTCTGTCTCCAGCAAGGCGTGCCACTGGCCTTGTTTATCATCACTGAGACAAGGCAAGTCAAAAGGTCAAAGAGCAGACCTCAGGCTCCCTCCTCACAGTAAAAATGAGAAATAGCTTCTTCCTTCCATACTTTTCTGCTGCTGAATTCCATGAGCTAACACACCTGCTCTCCTCCAGCTGTCCCTGGGGAAAGCATCTTCCCCTTGTAGGGCATCCTCAGTGCTATGGCTTTCATCTTGCTCAACACAGGCTCCTTCTTTCTCAGCTGGGTCCCCATTTCTCTATAATCTCTCTACACCCAAGACACAGTTGTTCAGCACCACGACTGTGGCAGGAGTTCCTTCTGCTACATCAGTAAGTCTGGACTTAAAAAAGCCACAACTTCCCTTTGAGGGAAGAGCATTCTGCCTAGCAAAGTTTGTCTGTCCACTCAGTTCCCAAAGGGGGCTTCTGTGCCTGTGGAGAAGACACAACAGAAGTGAGAGCAGTGATTTAAAAAAAAAAAAAACCAACAAAAAATAAAAACAAAAGAGGTTACTTCAGTTCTTCTAAGCAGGCATTATGGCACACAAGATGTGGAAGGGGCTAAGGTGAACTGCATCTCAGTTTGATCAGAAAAAGATATTCATCTTCATTCTGTTGCAGTCTCAGCCTTATTAGGCAATCAGTTGTTGACAATTTTCTCTTCTCTAGAGAGGGGACAAGGAAGGAAAACGAGAGAAAGACATAGGTAGGAATGAAGCACAAGGGTAGCATGTGCTGGACAACACAGGACCATGGAGCCCTGATGGAGTTATGGGCAGTGAAAACCCTCCTGCTTTAGAACAGCTGGCCAGAAGGGCCAATGCTTTCTTCTTTCTCCTCCTCCTCCTCCATACGATTTCTGTTTGGAACATGAGTCAGTCTTTCCACTGAAAGGCTAAGAGAGCAAGTTCATGATGTTTTTCACCCTCTGCCCACTATGACCCAGGCTCCAGGCACCCTGTCAAGACATCTGCTAAGGAAGGGTGGTGGTAAGGGTGGAGACAACAATCTGCCTCCTCAGTGAGCTGAATCAATCCAATACAGCAGCAGGCCAGATTCTCACTGCCCATGCCTGGCAAACTGAGCAGACACCAGCCCAACCAGCTGCAACCAGCACCCTCCTAAATCCCCTCTCCTCTCCATGGTCTTGTCTGCATGGCCCTGGCTGCAAATGTGGGCTGCACACACTCTCTGGATTGCACAGTAGTCCCCAAACAGTCTCTCGGCCCCAGGGAGAATCTGCCCATGTCCTGTTTCTTCATGAGCTCACTCACACCCTAAGAGCACACAGTTGGATCCTGTGCCTTGACAGAGTGTGTGTTTCCCCACAACAATCAGAACAACAAAAAACTTGGCCCTTCCTCTTCTCCCTTCTATTACCCCATGGTAAGAAGGAATAGCCAGCATATGTAAGCAGCAGCCTGGCTAGAAGCACAGCCTGTGGGGCTCTAGAGGCAGCCAGAGAGGGATGCAACAGTCCCACATATGTAGCACCGCTATGCAGAGCCAATGCTATCCCTGGTCCTCTCCTATGAATTCCCCAAGAAATCATCAACACCAAGACTGAGATTGCAGCTTCTGGATCCCACCATTTTCTGCAAGCACACACAGCCAAGCCCCACTATGTCCTCTTCCCCCCCCAGTACTGGTAACAAACACCCAGGTGCACACCAAACCCATGCATGTGAGCACTCATGCACACAGGCAACCATGCACTTGCAAATGTATGCTCCCACCATCTGATTGAGTTCCCTGCAGCTTATCCCAGCCCCAACAGAAGCATGTACTGCAGGGAAGATGCTTTGGCTTCTGTAGGACAAGTCCATGCAGTGTTGTGGGGGCAGGGGGGCAAAATGAGCAGAAAAACCCCTCAAAACCCAGCTTTCTCCTCTGCTTCCTATCTGCCTGCTCCAGGATTGGGGCAGGATCCAGCCCAGGACAGATGCATGAAGCGTGTGCAGGGGGCTGCATCTTGGGGAGGACACCTTGGAAGCACAGGATTTCTCTTCCCCAAAATACCCTTTGAATATAGAGGTATACAAAAAAAAAAATTAACGCATGCTGAGATGCTTTTGCACATTCACTCATCCAAAAAATGCCAGTGACACACATCTGCACACATAACCACTCACAAGAGTTTGTGCCTGCTGACTCACAAGCTCACTGAATAGCCCAGGCTTGCATCTGCGCTTGCTCCAATCCACAAAGGATGAGGGTGGATGAGACCAGCTGCCCTTTCTCCCCATGGGACCCTTTCAGCCTCCCCCAGAGGAAAATCTGCCAGCTGGCTGCAGAGATTCTCTCCAGCCAGCAGGAGAGGTTCGGAAGATGCAAGAAAGTCTTTATGCTACTACAGAACTGGTCCCCAACATCTCTCTTCCTCCTGTCCAGGAGGCCTCCCTTCATGTGACCAAGGAATCTGGGTTTCCAAGCATCACCCTGGGATGAAGGGAAGAAGAACAGGAAAGGCAGAGACCCCAGAAAAATGGCATACCCTGCCCATAAACAAAGGAAACAAAAGAAGAAAAGGAACAGATGAAAACACCCGACTCTTTCCCTTTGTTGTGAAGTTCTGATTTCCCACCCGCGCCTGAGCCTCGGTGGCCTCACCCAGCACCCTCCGCCTTTTGGTAGGGGTTCTCCAACAAGTAGCGGAACCGCTGGTAGTTCTTGAGCAGGTACTTGGGAGCGTACATCTGCTCCTTGGGGTCGGCAGGGGGATACTCCTGCATAGTACCATCAAACCAGCCACCAGTCCGGATCAGCTCCCGGATATAATTGAGGTCTCGTTTATCCTCATAGTCACCCCAGCGGGGGAAGTCCCCGTTCTGGGCTGACACCAGTTTGAAGTAGATCCCCTCTGGGGTGAAACACCAGGAGCAGTGCCAGCCAGCAAAGTGGAGGGGGCTGCCCAGCGACCACTGCACCAGGATGTGTCCTGTGCTGTTCTCATACTGCCGAAACCCAGGCATGGTGTAGTACTCACGGCGCCGCAAACGTATCCCGTCGGTAGCATAGACAGCCTGGAGCATCCCCATGGTGCAGCCCGAGACCACCTCCAAGGTGCCTGGTTGCTTCCAGAAGAAGCCATAGAGCGACTTGCGCATGTGAAAGGCGAAGGGCTCTGTCCAGCCATCGTAGAGCTTGAGGAAGAGCACACCATCACGGGCCGGGATCTCATCGGCATCGTCAATGATGAAGACATCGTCCGGGCGCAGGTTGCGGAGGCGAGAGATGCCATCCCGGGTGAGGAAGGTACGCAGGTAATCGTCAGCGATCCAGCCATCCTGGCGGCCGCCGGGGGGAAAGTGGTCCAGGAAGACATAGAGCAACTTGTGGCGGATGTAGTCGAAGGAGCCATTGAGGAGCATCTCACGGAACTTGAGGGGCCGCGGCTCTCCGTAGGCTGTGAAGTTGGACTCGCACACCACGAAAGCGTCCACCACATCTCCCAGCTCATGGAAGCGGACGTCCAGCAGGTCAAACTCGTGGTTGACGTTGATAGCGTTGATGACGCGCCGGGGGATCTCCCGTGGCACGAGGCGGTCCTTGGTGGGCAGGTTGGAGTACTGGACCACAGTGGGGACACCGCAGCTGGGGCCGTGCCAGCCTGGCAGACACACACACTCCACCCACTTGCGCCGCTTGGTTCCGCTGGCGCTCAGCGGCTTCCGAGCCGGCCGCCCTGAGGCCACGCCATCCGCTCGCTCCTCCTGCCGACCTCCCACAGGCGGCTTCTCCAACACCTTGGTGCCTGGTTTAAAGCAAACGCCACCGGCTTTGGTACGGACAAAGTATTCCGTTGAGTCTTCTGGCAGCACGAACTCAACCTTGTGCAGCTCTTCACTGGCTCTACTGGGAGGCAGGGGCTGGAGCAATGGGGAGTGGGAGTACAGGGGTGTGCGGAGGAACTCTGCACCCCCTGGCTCAGGGCTGACCTGAGGCGTGACGGGGGCATTGTTCCAGAAGAAGCTGGACACAAGGTTGGGACTAAGCGAAGCCAGCTCCCTGGGGAAGGTGACATAGGAAAGGGCCTTGAGGAAGTGCAAGAAGGAGATGAGGCAGAGACCAGCCATGCAGAGAGTCAGAAAGAGTTTATGGCGTCTCATCTTCATCCTGTGGAAGAGCCATGAAAAGGAAAGTCACATTCAATAGTTACTGAGGGGCAAAACATTTACTACTGTTAGAAAAACAGGTTGGGGATGGCAGGAAGATGCTCCAAATTCAGCATGCACCTTAGAGACTTGACTCCAAGAACTACACCCCCACCCCCTGCCATCTTCAGTGGGCCTTTTGCTTCAGCTGGGTTACACCAAGCCGAACCTCTGCTAGATCAGTCTCATAAATCCACAAAGACAAGAAAGGCACTGGCAACGGGGTAGAAAGAGGAAATCCAGAACAACAGGAATTCATGATCTAGTGAACTCACCACACTTGGTAGATTTGTCCCTGTTCACCGACGGAAATTAAATGAATGTAAACCTCCTCAAAGGTGCATCACCAGAGGGTTGGGGGAAAATGAAGAGAGCAGAGAGTAGGAAGGGTGAGAGAGTTGGAGGGGGGGGGCATGGCTGAAACATGACCAGTGCAAGAGAGGCAGTTTTAAAGGACCAAGATCATTAGTCAGACTGCCAGAGGCAGCCTACACTCTCCAGATCTTTTCAATGTTTGTTCAACACACACCCTAAAAACCACCCTTGTTCTTAGGAAATACTACCCAAGTTCACACAGGGGACAGGAAAACAAAAATAAAATTAAGATCCTGTCACATTTAGTCTTCTCCCACCTGTGATTCTCAAGTTCACTGTATCTCCATATGTTGCCTTTTGCTTTTCATTTTCTGTGGACCAGATGCTGAGGCTTTTCTGCATCTGGATCAAGGTGACAAAAATAAACGCCTAGCTGCCTCTGCCGGTAATACTGTGCCATCATGATGGATCCACGTCAGGCCAGGAAGAAGCCAGCAATGCAGAGCCCTTCCCTCCAAACAATATGAAATATTGCCTTCATCCTCCCCTCCACCACTTCCCCTCCTCCAGCCCAGGCAGGGAACACAGAGCTGCTGTCAGGCAGAGAAGTGATTGAAGACTACAATTCAGAAAAAGGACCAAAAAATCCCCACCAAAACCCAAAAAAACCCTGATCTTACACAATGCTCCACCAAGGAAAAGCAGAAAAGGTGTTCACCATCTGCTGTTTAGGGAGAGGCAAGTTGGGGTGAAAGTGGGCATGGGAAAAAGGTCATCCTAAGTCCTTTTCAAGGCAGAGACTGTCCTGGAGCACGACCCCCTTCCTGCAGTGACAAAGAGGCAGCGATCCCCACGCACGTGACACGTACCCCTCCACATGCTCCATTGTGGTGGCTCTCTCCCTGGCGCAGTCTCCCTTCCAGGGCCAAAGTTCCTGAGAGGCACCATCACTTATAAAGCTTCCACCTGGCACACAGTGCTGCCAGTAACGCCTTCACTGGAGGCAGTTCCTGCCCCTGGGGGTCACGGGGGAGCTGCCCCACACCGCCAGCCTTGCACATGGCTGTCCCAAGGGCTCCTCAAAGTGGACACGTGGGCAGGTGTGGGGGCAGAGGGAAGAAGAACACAACCCACTCCAACCACTTCAGAGGGTATTAGGTAAAATACAGCAGAGTGCGTTTACTGATTAACTTGAGAATTTAATACTAAAGTGAAAAGCCATAAAGCATTTAGACAGATGGCAACCGCCCAAAGGAAAACTTATCCGGCTCTCCACAGATGGCTCTGACATGGACTTTCGTAGAGAGGCTGTCCACAATTGTACCTTACAGCTCAGCAACAGTGTTTCTGAACACTTGGTGGTCACTTTTTTAGTGCAAGCCACCATCCACTGACATTGTCCCCAGTGCTTGGGTGGCAGGGCAAGGAGTCCCACATTAAGCTCTGACTGAAGGACTGCAAGCCGGAAGTTGGTGGGAAAGTTACAGCATGGCCATGGGAGGGGAAAAAATTGAAAGAAAAATAAACAAGGAAAAAAAGAGAGAGTTTGATTCTATTGGTTAATGTTTAGTAGGGGTTTTGATATACTTTGCCACAACACAAGTCAGCGGCAGGGCAGGGTGCTGGCTCTAGGCACCACTGGGAGACCATCCTGTCAGGCAGGTGGAAAGGGAGGAAATGGTGCCTCTCCTCAGGGGGCTGCACCAAGGCAGACCCTCATCTCCAGCACCCATCCACCATAGCTTCACAGCCCGACCTCACGCACCTGGTCATAGCCCAGCTCGTGGGACGTCACCTTTGTAGTGGCCCAGCCATTAAGGGGCTGGATATTCTTCTGTAAAACCCATAAAGGATCATCTTGGGGCTTGCTGTCAAGCTTTCTTCATGGGGGCAAAACAAGGGGCTGTAGGAAACCCCATGAGCATCTCGTTGTATCCAGGATACATATATATTTTTTTAGGCTCCGTTAATGTCTTGCAGAAGCAGCAAGATCACTTGTAAGGTAGAGGAATATTCAGTGCCTTTTCCTTGCACATCACTAGTTTTTACTCTGCCTTGAAGTGTGGGGAAGAGAAGAGCACAAGAAAGCCAAAACCCCACTAAATTAGCAGTAACTAGCTGTCAGGAGAAAGTGTCCCTCACTGGTAAATGAGTACAGCTTTCTCCAGTCAGGTGTCCTGTGACTTCTAAAAGGCATTACTCCCAGACATCAGGCTGCTCTCTCAAACGCTGAAACTTGGGCAAGGTGAACAGCTGACCTGCTCCAATACAGCAACCCCAACGGCTGCCAGGGAATGCTGGTTTCACTCCAGTTCCGACAGGACACACAAATGCAGGGCAGTCAGCTTCCTCTGGGCCAGCCCAGGGCTGAAGGTAACTGCTGAAGGAATTGCACAAGGCACATCATCTTTCTCTCGGATGGCTGCGATGCTCTGCATGCCACGGTAAATTCCCAGACAAAAAGCCGTAACTCTTGACATCCAAAAAACTGCTTCACTTTCTGAGATGCAGCGCGCCATGTCAACATAGCAGGACACATGGTTTTAGGAAGCAAAGCATATTTTCCTCACTTGACATTTGCATACATCAGTATTCGTCAGGCTCAGCATGTGGCTCTGCAGCTCTTCACCCACGGGCACAAGGAGCTCTGGGCAGGGCTATGCTGCCTCCACTCCTGCGCTGGGCTGGTGTGCACAGCCCTCCCTGGCAAGCTGGCCCTGCAGTACCCTCTGCTGTTCCGCTGCTGACACAGCCCAGGAGGCAATTTTCACTGCTCACTTGGTTTTGTTAGGGAGTGGGAACACAAACCCATTTCTTAACCCCTCCTGGAAGAGGGGAAGCAAAGAAGCAAGGTGTATCCTTTTCAAAATCTCTTCCCTGGCAACCACCTTCATTCTCACATGCCAGGGATTCCTCTGCTGGGGAGTGGAGAACACTCATGCACCCTTGGGTGAGCCAAGGCACTAAATACCATCAGTCATGTATCCCTTCCCATGTCCTGTGATCAGCCCTGCAGTGAAAGACATGTCTGGTGGCAGCTAGTGGAGACAAAAGGCCAGCAAGGGAGGATTACCCATCCTCCCCATCCAAAACATTTACATGTGGTGGAAATGATGAAGGAGGTACCAGTTAAGGAGACATCTCAGTTCGTCACAGAAGAGTCCAGCTGCTCCAACACAAAGCAGGCATCAGTGACCAGGAACACAGAAACCAGCAAGAAGAGGTATTTCCCTTCTGACAATTTTTACTGAGGAAGGGGAAAAAAAAGTCAACTTGATCTCTGGGAGAGTGATCAAGTTGCTATCAGGTTAAAAACAGCAGCAAGAAAAGCTTTAATGTTCAAGTAGAAGAAAAAGCCTGAAGTAGTATGGATAGTCAGCTCCATTAAGACAAAGCTCTTCAAGGAACACACAGTTATAAACCGCTTCAGCAACACTCAGTCCTGGAAAGACAAGCTGAAAGCTTCTTTTTGTAAGGGATCCCTTTGATATTTCCTTGCTTGAAGTTCTGTTTCTACCATGCAGGGGAAGGGCTTTCAGAAAAGGAGAAACGCTGGAAGTGTTATGCACGTGAGTTATCCCCAGGCACCTGTTACCATTTTAGTGATCAGTTGATTTATACCATCCTGAAATAACATACTTATTTTTCAAGAAGCCAGAGTGAAAGATATGCACTGATAAGAGCTGGCAGTTCACCAGCCCCAATGTTCTCTTCTGGAGAACACTGGCAAGAGGCCACACAACAGGCTGCTGGATACAGGTTACCCCATCTTGTTAGGGCATGGGACTCAAGACTCCATAGACGTGTCCCACGGTTACAGGGAAAAAGCAGCTGTGGAGAACAAGTCAGAGCAGAAGCTTTTGGTTTTCCTGATACCAAAATGCTCATCTCTTCTGCCTAAAGTTATCCCTTAACACCCATGCAGTAACGTATTTGCAGATCACTCAGATGCTCCAACACAAAGCAACAATTGAAATTAGAAGCGCTTTCACATGGCAGATTAAAACCCAGTATGACTTCCATCCCCCACTCCACACTGAAGGCCCAAGTCTCTCTCCAGCTAGAGACAGGAGTACTAGGTCCACACTTCTGGAGTACTAGGCCTACCTGCCATCCCCAAGAGCAGGAACCACAGCAGGCATCAGAGCCACAGTACCTCTAAATACTCTAAAAATCTCAAGTTACTTTTGTCCTGCAAACATCCACAGAAGGAGAAACTGTAAAACTTAGTATTTGTCAACAACTAAAACAAGCTTGGGGACAGCAGGACTGCACTTTGCTTAAGGGTAGGAAAAGAAGATTATCCTACACTGCAGGAAAATCTGAGAGAAGCAGGATGTACCAGAAGGTAGCTAGGGCTCAGCATCTCTTTCAAATGAAGAATGCCACGGTGTTTTCAGGGACTGCAAGCTACAAGGACATCAGCAAGAAGCTCTGGCAGCCACAGCGCAAGGTGGTTTGAATGTAAGCAGGTCCATATCAGCTTCCCTTGAAGTTCCAAGGACGGAATACAACATTCTTACACGACCTTCAGCAAGAGCTGCTGCCCACAGCACTAATGCAGAACAGCAATACCTCACACTCCATGTGTCCTTTGCAGCCTCGAGGCAACTGACCGCAAGGTGCCACGGACTTGGTGCCAGCCCAAACAGCTGGATGGAGCCATCCAGCACAGTCACTCTCCAAGCAAGGTCAGGCTGAGGGAGAGCAAGGCTCTGTCCTAAGCACCTTCTCTCCATTTCTGCAGAGAGGTAAGGAGAGGTAAGGTAATCACTCAACAGCGTGCCACCGTAACTTCCATCTGACTCCCAGAGTTGCCATCCACACACCAGTAATAGGTCTCATCAAGTCAGAAAAAAAACTGGATTGAGGAAAAAAGATAACTGAAGGGTGAATCTACACAAAACTAAGATTTGAGGTTGGCCAGGGAATGTGACAGCACAGCACAAACAAAGGCATTGCCTTCCCAGGGAAGACAGTCACATGATGTACATGTCAACCACAAGCCTCCAGATTTTGTGCAAGACCTTGCTAAGTCTCAACAGAACTGCAGCATCTACAGTCAAAATCCAAACAAACCAGGTGTCTCTTCTGTGCATTCTTCTACAAGACCCAAGTGCTCCATACCAGTAGCTACTATCTGCTGCACACAGAAGCTAAGATGGATCCAACATAAAGCCTCCAGCTTTATAAGTGCTGTGGCTGCTCATCTCTCCACCTCTGCAAGCACAGTACCTTCAGACTCCACACTTTCCACGGGATTTCATTGTTTCACTCTTCTCTCAAGTATCTTGTCCTGCTTTTCAGTGGACTAAGCCTTGGTTATTTTGGATGCCACACCTCCAGTTGCAGCAAGACAGCTGCACACTGTGGGATAAAGCAGCTCTTAACCCTCTGTACAGAACACATGGGACCTGGAGATAAAGTGGTCTTTGCAGACAGGATTTTGTCTCAAGACTGATCTTCCAGAAGTCAGCAGAATGGACCAGCACCTGAACACTTTCTGAGTCCATTATAAAACCCTCCACTCAAAAAGACTGTTCTTACTGTAGCTACCATATAGCAGCATAATTATATAATTCTCCAACCGCCAGTTTAAAAGAAGATCTCAGAGAAGACTAGAAAACTCTAGTGAAATCCAGTAATGGCCTACAAGACACCAATTTAATTTTATCCAAGAAGTACTTGTCATCACAAGGGTGTAGTACTGCATCCTAAAGGAAACTAAGCTGGATTTCCAACTTGACTGGAATCTATCAAATATTCTTCTCAGTATCCTTCAGATATGCTAGGCTCCCTTGTAGCTAATCTCCTCTCTCCAGCTAAATCCAGTCTCACCATAGGAATTTCCATGACTTCAGAGATGCTTCTGTACACTCTAACCCTTCAGAGGCTCTCAGAAGCTGCACCTTTAATTTCTGAGCATCACTAGTCTAAGCGCTCTTTCCGCTAAAGGAGAAGCGGCACCTCTCTCCCTCACTTATGCCTGATATCCTGGAAGGACTCTTCCTCAGTCCTGCTTATTGCCTCCTCAAAACATCTGGTTCCACGAACTCTGCTGTGATGGCCCTGGAGATTGCATCACCACTTGGCTCCAAGGCTGGGCCTCTCCAGACATTGGAGGGCGAGCTGAGGCATTGCTCATTGCACTCACCCAGGATGCGAGGCTCTTCTCCCAGACAAACAGGACTGCTGCTGTTTGCTGCTCCAACAGCACAGCACTCAGTCACTGCAAAACGGAGCTGGTTAGGCCTTCTGCTTATTGCTTTTGGTATCTTACAGGGAAGGAATACTCCATCATGAGGAACAGGAAAGGGAAAAGGGACAACACCGCACACAAAAGCAGCTTATGTCCTCAGACAAACCATGGGGTAATCAAAGAAGTATGCAACATCTCCCTGCTAATTCTGGTGCCTTGCAGAGAGGGACAGGTCAAAAACATGTTGTCCCAGGACAAAATCAAGACATGCTCTCAGAGCCTTCAAGTGAGACATGTGACAACAGATGCTGTTGTGTCAGAGGTTCTCCCCCCTCACTCACCACCATCACAGCTTACCCATCCCTCAATTGTCAGTTGTATGAATTCAAGTTGTCAATCACATGAAAGTCTGCTTTTACAGCCATATCAGCAGCAGATCTAACTGGGTTAAAAATAAACTTGAAGAAAACGCCTAGGCATGGGAACAAGCAGCTGACCAGCAGAAACTTTCTAAATTATTTCACCAGTTCATTTCTGATCAGAACACGTAGATATATCCTCAGACAGTCACAATTACAGAACTGTAGGCACTGTTCATCTAACCAAATCTCCAATAAGGCCCCCATTCAACCACCATGAGCTCACTAATTTTTCCCAGCAGCATCACAGAAGCAGCACATCTCAAGAAGGGAACTGGAAGAACCAGCAGCAGTAGATAACTGCTTTCAGTGCAGATCCTGGCAGGCACTCCATGCAGGCCAAGCAAGTGGAGTACAAACCACAAATCCTGAGAACAGCTCCAAGATGAACAGTCCAGATTATCCTCAGACCTGCAGGTCCATGGGTGAAGAGCTCACGGCAGACACACCAGATCAGGCGCACAAACCCTGTGCAAAGGGAAGCAGGAGAGTCCCTGGGGACTGTGTGACAGCCCAAGCAACAGGGAGACGCAGGTTGAACAGCCCAGGAGAAGGTGAAGTGGGTGCCCTGTGGGCCCAGAGCAAGGCACTTAAAAGAGGAAGGCAAGAAACACTTGATGCCATGGTGATGGGTGAAGTGCACAGACCCACGCAGGCAGCAGAAACCACGTTAACTCCGGCTATTTTTGAAGCGGGTGGCAGTTGTTTGTGCATCCCCGGGAAAAAAGCTCTTCAAGATGGATCAAAGCGGGGAATAATTAAACCCCAGGAAGACAATAAATAAAGAGAGGCCATGGAATAGCAGCAAGATCCTAGCGGCCAGGAGAAGAGCTGGTCCTCCATCCCCACCCTCTTTCCGCCCCCAGCCATCACCAACTACTTGGGGTTTGGCAGTGTGCTCACTTTCCCACAGTAGCCGATCTATTACTGTTTGGAAGAGCCTCTTCCTTCCCCTCCCCTCCTTTTCAGGCCACAGGGGTCCTGCTTGGCAGCCCCCGGATCCCCCTCTACTCTGAATGTCTGGTGGCCAGCCAATCCCATGCAAAGAGCATTAACCCCTCTTCACCGGGAACAGCCGGAGAAACCTGACTCCATGCTGAGAGGTTTCTCTAGGGTGTCTCTCCCTCCTTCTCTCCTCCCCTTCCCCAACCCCCGCTGCTCATTCTCTCGTCTTTTTCCCCCCTTTCCTTTCATTTCTCAAAATCTAACTCCAGCCCAGGGAGTGTCACATCTTCCCGAGAATGTTACACAAGCCCATGGGAACTTTTCTTGGACCACAAACAGACCCTTATTTATTTGTCTTTCTGCCTTTGTTCTTCATTTCCTCTTTCAAGACTTCGGCAAGACCTCGACACAGTGCTGCCCGGAACCCCCGCTGCCACTTCACTTTGTTATTATTTTTGGAAAGAAAGTGCTGATAGGCAGAGAGCTCTTCAATGCCTTGCCCCAAGGCAGGAGCAAGTCTGCCCAGACTCCCACCTCCGGGGTGGACAAAGGGCATGAGCTCAGGGGCTCTGGCTTGCAGAGGCAACCCCCTGCTTATGTTATCCTCCTGACTGCAGCATCGTGGCCCCTCGGATTAAATCCACACGAATCAATTCTGCAGTGGCAGCTCTATGCCGATAACAGGCATATGGTGCCACGAAAAGGGGCAGTTTCCCAGAATGAAATCAAAAGCCTCCTAATGCACTTAACTCAGGGTCACATATCTCTCTTCTGCCTCCCACAGACAACTGGATCCTGTTTACAGGCATTGCAGCAGGCCTGGGTCTCAACAATATGTTTACTACTTCTGCACAAACATTCCCTTTCACTAAGCAAAGCAGTACCCTGATCTCCAGATTAATCCAAGCAGAAAGAACCGAGAGCAGGTCTGTGGGGAAAGAGGGAGAAAGTCTGTATTCATCAATGAAATCAAATGCCATCCCGGACATCACACAGATTTGGGGTCCACTTGTCTTCACATTCTTCCTTTAGGTTGCCTTATTTCTTGAGAAGGATGAGGAGGAATTTTGTGTTTAGCCAGTTGCTGATGCCCCTGTCAAGAGGTAAAACCATTTGATGAAAGAATGGGGGTTTTTTCAAGCTGAAGAGCCCAAGAACCAGGCCAGGGCAAGGTGGCACAGCACAGCTTGTCCAGGGAACATACACTGATTGTCTGTCCAACTCTGTCCCAAATGCAAAAGCCACAAGGGGACACTGTGCAAATAAAAACAGGGAAGCTGAGCATTTCTGCTCAACTGTACAACAGACAGAGCAGTTTACTACCACAATCACTTGATTACAGGCCAAGTTTCTTTCCTTCTCCACCCTCAGCCCTCTTCCTCCCCTTCCAGGTCTTCAAGTAACACAAACGTTTATACTGAACTGTGTTTCTGAGTAGTCAGCTGCCACAAACAGGTCAAAAAGGAAGGAAAGCAGAAAGACAGAACTAATGTGTAAGCATATTGTGAAAATCGGTAATGAACAAGAAGGATGTGTAGTGCAGGAGGGGAGCTGTGGTCATACTGAAGTCAACAGGACAAGCAGGGCAGAAGCAGGACAGCCCATCTGTGCGGTACAGCAACCTGCCACAGTGAGGCAGAGGTACAAAGACCATTAAGCTCATACATAGCTGGGCTACCCAGCTCATCTTCATGATGTTCCACTGCTGCAAGAGCCTGTAACAAGCTGCCCCAGTCTCCCTCTGCCCTCAGCTTGTTTCTCTTCAGGGTTTAACCACTGAGAAGAGATGGGAATTTCAGCTGCACAGTTTGCTACTCAGGCACCTGATCTATCCAGTGCTCAGGTCCTGATGATCTTGTATAAAGTCCAATGGACCACATCATGACAAATCTAAAAAACACTTTGGCAAGACAAGATGGGCCTTCAAAAGAAAAAAAATGCTTTCAAGCATCTAAATATTTTAGAGAACAGTCCAGAAGATCCCTGCCCCCGACACACAACACAACACTGTAATTGAGTCAGGGACCAAATCCAAGCACCAGATTCATTGTCTCCAGCTTGACACAGTCTCTTTAGTGCAAAGACAAGGCTCTGAACTCAGGAGCCTCTCGCACAGTCCCAAGCCACAGAGATGCTCAGCAGTATCATACACCTGAATGATGCAGAAACCAGAACTGCATTTTCAGGGCAGTTCAGCTGCACTGAGCCATATGCAAACAAACACGGGCAGAAAGGAAGCCCATAGCACTTCCTAATCACTAAGTGATAGACTCTGGATGCCTGGCAAACTCCCCTTCCCTCCTCCCCAGTGCTCTCGGGAAGCGAGAAGACTCTGTTCCAGAGCACAACTGCACTATAAATAATTCAAGAGACTGCTAAATTATGCAAAAGCAATCCCATCGTCCCCCCGGCCAAGCTGAATGCAGGTGTGGTCAACCCTTCCTCCAGAAGTTGCTGCTAGATAGGGATTCTGAGGCCACAGAGGCTTTGTGCCAATAGCACATATCTGAGAGCACATCGGCCACTTGCTCACAGCCAGGCCTGCACCGAGCAACGGCACGACAGGAGGTATTTGGGGACACGGGGCTGATGGGGAAACAGCAGCTCCTTTAACCCACCTCTTCTCCAGAGACCTCACATGGCCCCAGGAGCAAATGTAGAAAATCATGCTCCCTTTGAGCACGGCTGCTCAGTAGGTCTTACCTCCATGGATTGGATTAGCTGGTAAAAGCTGCAGCTGGACAGCATTGGCACAGTGAGGCAGGGAAGAAAGGACTGCTGAGGCAGGTGGGAAGGAGAAAAGGGAACAAAAAAACTCTGGAGCAGTAAAGAAGGAACAGTTTTCCTAGCACAAATAACATACAGGGAAGGCTGAGCTGAAAGCAGAGAGAAACACGGCTTGTTCTGCTGCCCCAACCTTCTGCCTTTGGGAGATCCTGCTTCCCTGAATATCAGGGCTTCCAAAGTTTCCCTTGGAAATGGGGTCATTAAGCAATGGAGTGCAGCTCACGCTGATCACTCCAGGGCACCGCTCTCCTCATTTACCCTGCCCTTTGCCCTGCCTCAGAGCCAGCCCTCATGCTACAAGCTCCACGAAAACACAACTTCCTCACACACAGGGAGCACCATGCACTCTCAGCCCCTACACAGACAAATCCTTCTTCCAAAACCCTACCTTTCCTAGCTGCTGCAGCCTCCAAGGTCTGTCCATGCCCAACATGCTGAGCCTCCACAGGCCTCCACCCACCTCCTTTTTCCCCGCTGCCCAGAAGTATTCGTGTTAGAGGAAGAAGGAACTGAAAGCACTACTGTAGCCCTCTCGTCAGCCTCAGCACAACCAGCTTAAAATCTCAGGGCTCTAGCTTACCTTCCCCTTCTTTCTTAAAGGGCTCAGCATCTAGGAGAGAGATTCCCTTTCATGGCTCTTTGCCATGCTGTCTCCCTGGCGTTCTGCTCAGTCCCAGTATCTGAAATAGGGGATCCCGAGGCAGATAAAGCCGGCGCTTAGATCACAGGTATCTGCTACCACAGTATCACCAAGCCGCTATGCAGCGGGTCTGATTTGCATTAGTCTCTCAGGTGTGCTCCAAATCTGCTTGCCGCAGCTTTGCCATCAGGCAAGAGACTTGCAGCCATATCCCAAGATAAAAATTACCCCAAAGCCTTGAAGGCAACATGGCGTTTCATTCTGCCCGCTAACCCTAGCCCAGCCTGTAGGGATTTACACACCAAGGGGAAAACGACACTCTAAGGGAAAGGCAGCAGGGAGCTGGGATTATAGATTAGGCAGCAGATCAAGAAGGAGGTGATATCGATGGTGAAAAGGGCTGCAGAACCCAACCAGTGACTAGAAAGTTATGGATATCCCCTGGCTCAGCACCCACACCCAGCTGTTCTCCAGGATTTCCGAGACAGCAGCAAAGCAAACACAGGAAGCGTGGCACTTTGGTTGCTGCTCTCCTGACAAGCCCGTGCATTTGCCACTGGGCATGGCACAGGCTTGCTCCATGCCTCAGTTTCCCTGTGTGGGAAATGTGAGAGACTTTTCTACTCTGGGTAAGGGCTTACCTAATTAAAAGAAACTTAATAGGTTGCTTCAAGGTCCTTGGAGAAAAATTCTGTCAAAATGCAAGACACAGATGATCCTCAGAAAGAGGAGAAGCCCTCTCTGCTCTTCTGCCTTCCAGTCAGCCACATCCACCTCTCCTCACCACTCCTCCTGCTTGCAACTTGCACGTTACAGGCTGAAAAAGACTGCTGGCAAAGCTCAGTGTGGTCATATCCCACAGCCACGGCTGATGTTTTGGAAAAAGCCTATTTAGACAGACCTAGGCACTCCTCTAGGTGGGGAAACAAGGAACCTTAGCTGAGGTCATCAAGCTGCCTATTCAGCTAGGGGGGTTATCTCGGTACAAAAGGCCAAGGCCCCAACAGCAAGCAGCTCACATAACTCTTGCTGTCCTAAAGCAGGGAATAATCACTTCCAAAATCACAACTCTAGAACAAGCCCTTGCTTTTTGTAAGGCAGCCAGTTCCCTTCATGGTGCTTCTTCCCTCAGCCTGCCTGATGAAAGCTCAAAGTGCAGTGCTGCACTCCCGTTCATCTATCAGCTCTACCAGGCAAGCTTCTGAGCACAAAAATACACCCACCCTGCTACAGGTGTTCAGAGGTCTGAAGAGCAGGAGGTACCTGTTGTGCTTCAGGAAGAGCTTCAGGAAGTAAAGGGTCTGTTTGCCAAGTAGCACAAAGAAGTCAGAAAAAGAAGGTAAAGAAATCACATTTCTGCCTTCCTGAGATATGCAGCCAGAGTTTATTCCACAGAGATGCCGGCATAGAGTGCTTTTGTAAATCCTATACCACTGCTCCAGCACACAGCATTTCTCTTCACCTTCTCCTGGAGAAGGGGGAACTCACCACCTCTGTGACAGCAGCTCTGCTCTGGGACAAGCAGCTGGTCCTGGCACGCCACCCAGCACTGCTGCTTTGGCACAGCCCAGTCCTTGCAATACCTCACCTAATGCTATCAAAGCGCCCCAAACCTGACCCAGAGCTGGCCACAATGCCAGGCTTGGCCCCTACATACAGCTCTGTCATGGCTCCTCAAGGCCAGCCTGCATCACTGACCCGGTCCACATGGGCGCTGCAGATACATCATCACCTTTCCAAGAACATTCAGGATGGGGAACAGCAGGCATTCCTAAGACACCCCCCACAACCCCTTAGATTGCACTGCCCCATGTGCCTACCTTGCCCTAATTTCAGATCCCACTGTAATGTTTCATTGTAGTGTCCTGATGGCATTTTGTGCTAGTGAAGTGTAGCCTGACCTTTTGTGCAGAACTGATGGGTGACAGTGGCAGAAAACACGTGGGCACAACTACCCACATGTTTCTGCTTCTGCAGTCAGGGCTGATAACATGAACCAGCCCTTTGAGGCACCTTCCACTGACCTAAAGTCATGAAGACATCTCTTGTGCCAGTCAGTACGCCCTCCGCCTTCCTCTCTGCCAGAGTTACTGACAGCTGTACCAGTCTTCGTTAGCACCACCTCCTCCAGCTACTTCCCACTGATTGGGTCACAGATTCCAACAATGTACAAAGGGCTCATTTTAGAGCAACTAACCCCACCTAAAACCTAATCGGCCTTCAGGAATGAATGCTGGCCCAGCTTGCCCCATCTATCCATCACCAAACTCCCCCACTTCCTTCCTCCACCTTGATGATCCAGCGCAGAGGCTGGGGGGTGTAGGGGTGTCAATTTGTGATAGCAGGTGCACCTTAAAGATGCTGTTCTCAGGAGAGGAGAAGTTCAGACACAGCACGCTGAAAACTCAGCCAGAAACCTTGCCATGAGACAGAGTTTATCGCTGCTTGCTGACAGGTCAAAGCAAGGGAGGGACAGAGAGAAACTTGTCTATCCTAAGGTGCCCTGCACATACTGAACGGGCACAACAACATCTACATGCACTGCCCTGAACAACTGCCATACCTGTGACTGTTTACATGCTCCACATTTATTGCAGGCATAAACTCTGCAAAAGCACCTGTGTTCCATGGTAAGTGCATCCAGCAGGACTCGCGTGCATTGCTACTTGCACCCAGCAAACAGCCACCCACATTTGTCACACCAGCATCCCTTAAAGACATGCAGTAAGCATGTTACACCAATCTGGCAGGCCCCAGTGTCACACTGCACTTAGCCAGTTGCGCGTGGGAGGAGGAGGAGAAAGGTAAACACAAGGCACATGGGAAGCACACAAACCTCGCAGGTACGCTCCTCAGGCAAACACACCGAGGGTGTCTGTGCCTACCATGTGCCTGGCCGAGGTTCAACGGGCTCTGTGCTCACCATGCAGCCCCAGCAAGCCTCCAGACCAGCTATCCCTGCCTCATGTTGGGCACAAGTACTCAAGGTAAGTTCATACTTGTGAGCATCCACTGAAGCCAACATTCCTACAAATACACTGTTTTCCACCCACTCTTTTTGACCTCCTTGCTAAGGCAACCCCAGAGTGCCACACAGGCAACTTTTTCCAATCTTACCAGCATTTGCAGGGAGGGAAGGAAGCAGGCAGGCAGCTCAGCCCCCAAACCCACTTTGAAAACAGCCCTCCCCACACTGGGCACCTCCACTGGAGATAAATCTCAGCAGCACCTAGGACCAAAGGTATACCAGCCAAAAGGCAGCAGCTGGGCCACCAAATTAGGAACTGGGCAAGAAAATACACCTGCAGCTAGCCAGAATCCATCCCCTCTCCTAAGGATGTAATTGCTATATCCATGGCATTAATAAACCAGCTATGCAGGTATAACTGAGTCCTTGCAGGGAGGAATGCTATACCTTGCAGTGGATTTCTTACCACTACTGCAAAATCACCTGAGGGTATAGAGGAGCTATAAATCTTTGAGGGACTTTTATGACATGCAATAGAAGAGTCACAGCTTCACTCCTCTTCTGCAGTTTGCAATGGCTTTCATTCAGTGCTTGTTTTATAGTGCTACAGGGAGGGCTGGAGACTCCCCAGGAATGGCTCAAAGGACTGCTCTTCTCCCACTCCAGGTTGGAGGACACGTTCCCAGCACTACTACTGGGGCTGAAACAAGCACGGGTGCTACAGCTGTGTTCAGAGGGGCTTTAGAAACTGGTGATTTGCTGGAGTGTAGGGACACTCATAGTCCTCCCTCCCCTCAGAGATGTCTCTCCATTGCCTGAGGGTCAAGCAATGAATGGTAGGTCCTGCTTGATCTCTGCTCTTCTCTGAGAAGTTGGCAGCAACAGGAACTTGAAAGTGCTTCCTAAATCACAGGTGCCAGCTGGACTCAAACGCCACTGCTGCAGGTGGGACCCACAGAGCACAAGAGAAACCCTCTGGGGAGGGAACCTGAAAAGCTCCTGCTGACTCACACCCTTCTAAGGAGAGGGACACAGGGGCAAGAGTAGGCAGGAATGTGAACTTCAGTTTGCACAGGCTTGGGGGTTCCTGGTGACTCAAGTTATTTGTTAGCAGGGGTGCCACCGAGTGTTTTCACAGGTTTGAACTTCCCACTCAAGAAGAGAGATTTGGAATTAACTGGAGGGTCGTTCTTTGGGAAGAGAGGTGCTCAGCACCCACACTACATGCTGGAGACAGGGCAGGCACACTCCTGACCCAAACTCTGCCTTAGGATGCAAAAGAGAAGTGCAAGACCCGAGCTGCATTTCTGGGAAATAGGCAGGGTTCCCGTGCGACCCAGGCGCGGCTCGAGGAAACACAGCATGTGGAAATCCCCGAAGGAAAACCACGAGTTGAGGCACCGAGAGAAGCCTCTCTCCATCCCGCGCCACGCTCCCTCCCTCAGTGAGCTGTCTGAGGGAGCCTAGAGCTGCAGCAGATGCCGTGTTCCCCATCAACCTTGTCACGCTCACCCAGGAGCAAAACTCTCGCAAGGACTGAGCTACACCAGCCTGTATCACTCTGGCAGGACACACAGCTCTTCCAGCCCACAAACAACCCGAGAGCCCTGCACCCGAGAGCGGGGAGAGAACCCAAGTTCTCTTGGGTGCCCGCGTCCCTGTGCGGCCAGCCCCGAACGGGGGAACCGCAGCCATCTGACACGGAGACAGAGCAGGGGAGAGGGCACGTTTGATTATACATATATATTTGTATGGATGTTTTCCCTCCCACGCACGCACTCCTGTTACTCCTCGCTTGCTGCAGGCTTGGCACGCATCCCCAGCCCGTGCCCTCCTCGCAAGCCGAGCCCGGGCAGCAGATAGGCCTTCGCTGCAATGCCCCGGCCGGAGGGAGGGTGCCTCCATCCCCGGCGAGCCCTCCGCTGCGGGCAGGGTGCCGGCAGCATCACCTCCCTCCTCCCCACAGCCGATGCTCCCTAGCAGGGGATGCCGGGATTATGGGG
>VZTJ01004286.1:789610-844708 GCA_013397795.1 Orthonyx spaldingii
ACCCGCCCCCCCGGGCCGCCGCCGCCGCCGCGGGCCGCCCGCCCCCCGGGGCACGGCGCGGCCGCCCCCCGCCTCCCCGCACAAAGAGCCCCGCGGATGGGGGCGGCGGGGCCGGGGGTGCGTTATCGAGCGGGCTGCGGTAGCGAGTGCCGGGCCAGGCGGTGCCCCCGAGGATGCTGCGGGGCCGAGGCAGAGCCGCCGTGTCGCCCACGAGAGAGCCGCCCCCCCAGCATCTCTCCCCGCGCCCCGCACAGCGAGCGAGGGCAGGAGCGCCCGTTGTGTGGCGGGAGGGAGCCCAGGCGAAGTGGGGATGCTTGAGCTGCCTTGCCCAGCGACATGGGGAAGTTTTGCTGCGGTGCCAGAAATAGAACCTGCGTCTGCTGACTCCCGGTCGTGCACCCTAACCGCAAAAGCTGCCTTTTCTCAATTCAACTTTTCGCTGCCTTATTCCACATTGGGCCCATCTTTGGAAACGAAAACAAAGCCAAGCCCAAACCATAACACCACCACCCCCTCTCCCCTGGCTGAACGGCACCGCTACAAACGTGCCGAAACACAACCGTGGGACCTCACCCCTTGTGGCCAAGAGCGAGCCAAAGGTCAAAAGGAAGTAGAACCAGAGTACGCCCTTCCTCGACATTTCATGGGAATTTGGAAACACAGCGCATTAAATACAAAGCATCGGTGCCAACACCTCTCTAACTTGCCATTGCATATGTGCAAACTGGGCAGCGAGCTGGGGAGGAGGTGAGAAGTGGCTCTGTTAAATTGCCGCTGCCTCTTGTGAGCAGCACTTGTGGCATCCCAGTGGGGATGCACGAGAGTCTGCCCTACGCTCTGATCTCTTGCCTGGCCAGCATCAGAGAGGGTTTCCATGGGAAAGGGTCACCCTAATTTTGAGTTTTAAGGCCAAGATGGAGAACGTGTCAGAGCTCAGGCAAAGAGACAGCACAATTGAAAGGGAATTTTCCTCGATGAAAACTCAGCTAGAAGGATGAGTAAAGACAGCCAGAGGTCAGCTGGATTCAGAATTGCCTCTAGAGTATTGTAGAAGTATTGAGGGAAAGGAATGAGGAGAGAGGAGGAAGACAACGGTACAGCAAGGCAAGTTCTCACGACATGAGGGAGGTCATTTTGTGGCAGGCAGAATACCGCACCAGCACAAGTCCTTGAGGACACTGAAAGGCTCCATCTCGATGACAGCAATATCATATTGGTGGGAATGCACTGGGAAGACAACATCTTCATCTCCGTGGGTACGGGATGAAGTCACTCTCTGACAAGACTGTGCTTTTATCGTCTCCAGGACAGTCATGGATCCCTAGCAGAGAACTGGGCTTGAAGGGAGTCCTCAGCTCCTACATCCCGAGGAAGAATTTGACAACCATGATTCAACTTGCATTGAGTCCGTGACTGCTTTTTTTTTTTTTTCAGATGGCTGGCAAGTGACAGCATTAGCCTTGCGTGTGTGGGTGATTTCAGCTCTGGGAGTATATATCCTATTAGGGATGGGCAGCCATCACCAATGCATTTCCCCCAGCCAGTGAGCACCCATCACAGAAGGGATGGTTGGCACTAATGGGAAGAAAATATCACTCTTTCAGACCTCCTTTGCTCATAAAACATTATCCCTTTGCTTCAAATATTACCCCGGGGTGATGTGAAGACAGCTAACACTTTTCCGTGTTAATGTGATAAAACTGAAGGTTTACAGGCTCACACAGAGATTGTAAATGTTCAAGAGCATCAGACCACAAACGTAGAGGTAGAATAACATCCTGTGCACAGAGAGGCATCTGCAATACCACAGCTCCTCGGTCTTGTGACAGTGTTTGACACGTTCAGTACTCCTAACTAGAGAGACAGGCTCCTGCAGCCTCCCTGAGGTGTCTGCCCCTCTGCTACACCATGCAACAATGTGAAGGGGAATGTGGGATGTTAGCTTTGCCTCTGAATCTTTGTGTGAGGAAAGATTTTGCTCTTCTTTCCTGAGCTAACCCCAGAGCAGAATGATGCAGAAGGCTGTTGTCTCAGCATGTGCTAGTACACTGCCAGATGCAACAGCATGCTGGTATCTCCTTCACACCAGTGCAACTGCATCTCCACCTCCTCTCAAGTGGGACCTGGTTTCCAAAGCCACATGGTTCTGGGTTTGTGGGTCCAGACACAGAAGTTGGGGGTTTTATATACTTTTACTAATGGTATTATGTCCTTTGATGGCACCAGAGTGAGGCTGTAGTCTTAGATGTAGTATCCAAGCACCTCATGATTTCTAATTTGCTCAGTCATCATCCCCTCTCCTAAAGGTAAAACCCCCAAACCTCTGACACTGTTTTACATAAAAGAAACAGAGGATTAGAAAAGTTATGGGATTTGCTGGAGGCCAAACAGAGAGGTTGTGGTAGGGTAGAAAATTGACTGTGGATCTTGAATTAACACCCTAACCATTGCCGTCTGTGGAGTGTTTTCTCTCTGCTTGGCACACTTCAGTTTGAGGCACGCTGGACAAGCTCCCTTGGGATAAGGAGTCATTTTTAGCCCGGTTCCTTACAGAAATTAAGCTCTCACAATCATGTTGTCTATCTGCCTGTCTATCAGCCGCCCACGATATGGTTTGAATCCACTGGCCGATTTCAACCCAACCCAGCAGCAAGGAAGGGATTTTACAGCAAAACAATTCAGATGAACTCCATGATGAGCTGAAAGAGGGGAGGGAAGAGAGGACAGAAGAGAATGTTGATGTGTGCCTGTGGGCTGCATGGCGTCCAAATACCACTTCTGGCATGGCATGTGATGCTTCCAGCCCCTCTCCGGGGCAAGAGAGAGGGATTGAGCTCAGGTTGATGTATGGGGCTAGTGAGGCCAGGAAGTAGCTGAGCACACTGCAGGGATGTCCTGGGCGTGCAGCAAACCCAGGCATGAATGTAGCAGAGATGTTCATCCTGCCTCTGGCAGAGCAACTTCTGCTCTCCACGCTCCCTAACCCCCGCCGGCTGCTCCTCCGGGGAAAACAGCCGATTAACATATTGCAATGAGTTAACCTTAAATGGTCTAAAAATCCCAACATCTGCATGCAAATGAATTCTGATGGAAGCAGCAAGATAAAACACCAGCCAGCCACAGCTGAGCCTGTTTACTAACTGAGACAGTTTCATATTTGCAGTTGGAGTCCAGGTGGTGCTCTCAGTCCTGTGATGATTTGTACCCCCCCACTCTATGCTTCTCCCTTGCCAGGTGCAAGGCTTTGAAGCAAAATATTGTTCTATATGGTTTTTTTCTTATATTTTGGTGACCATGATCTGTGGCATGCCCTGTTTTCTTCCTCTTGGGCAGTGCCAAAAGTGGGTGGTGTGGGCAGGAGCTTCCAGGCAGGGTGTTAGGCATGTGTTGGGCTTTACAAACCCAGCGGAGCTGGTAGCTCCAACCTGCCAGCCAAAGGGAGGGGATGGAAAGGCCCTTCTCCATCGCTTCTGGCTGAAACTGGTTCGCACCCAAGGCGCTGTGCTCAGTTGCTGTTAGGTAACTTTTCTTCACCCTGTGGTTAATGCTGATGAGTGATTCTTGGTCTCTCTGTGTGCAAGTCGTTGACATTTAGTTAACTCCTTTACACTGAGTTACAGAGCAGAGTTAATGGTGGCAGAGCCAAACTTTCACTGTCGCCCTTTCTCCAGAAGATCACCAAAAGGTCACATCTTCCCCCCGCCCCCCCCCCTTTGGAATTAGAGTCCTTTTAATGCCCTTTGGAGCTAGACTCTGCAAACAAAGTCCTCCTTTGAGCCAACCAGTCTTGAAATCCGATGCCCTTGTTCACTTTGCACTGCTGGTGGCAGGGAGGGAAACAACAAAGTGACATTTCTATCGGTCACAAGGCAAACGGCATAAGACAATGATATTTATCTCCTCCTTGAGTGCTCTGAGGCCTTGTATCTGAAGAAAATTACAGTCACTGGCAATCACCATTTCCAGCAATCAGGCTGTAGCTGAGCAAGTGGGAAGATGAACAAGTGCTGGTACAAATACTCGGGGACTAACCCTAAAGGCAGGATCCGCCCAGAAAAGATGCTTTGTGTGCAACAGAAACAAACAAATGCCTTTAAACTTGCACTGGTGTTAAGTAACATAAAACTTTGCCAGATAAGGACTGTTAGCTCTCATTTAGGGGTTTCTGGCAGCCCTGCTCCTTGGATTATTTGCTGAAATGCAAATAGCATTTGGCTGATTGTCTGTTTGCAATCTTAAAGGCAAAGAGATTGAGTTTCATCCTCATCTTCTACTACAGAACAGTTCTGGGCAGCATAAAAAATCCAGTCTTTTTGCAGCTGGGAGGGCAAAGGAGGACAGTGGACATGGAGACAAAGGGTGTCTGCTGCCACCAGCATCCTGACAGGCCCAGTTCACACTACATCTACCTCTAATGCCTCTCTGGCCTGCAAACTCCTTAGCCAGGAGCTATATTTTGTGGTAGAGTTTCAGACCACTTGATGTATCAGAGCTTCCACCACTGCCTCTAAGAACAACGGAAATATAAGTAATACCAAGTCAGTGGTGGCCTGTCGGAAAGGTGAAGCAAAAATTTGGTTTGGCAGCAACTGAGTATGTTTCAACATAAATTTGATAAAAAGCACCACCATGCAGTCAGTAAAAAGCAGAAGAAGTGACTTCAGAGGCATCTCTGCAGCAAGACAGAGGGTTTTAACAGCAATCACAAATAAGCAGCTCAGAGGACTGAGAATCCTGATGTCACTACGTGTTCCTGTTCTGAATCACCTGCTCTGAGTATGACAGCAAACCCTTCTTGTGGAATAAATGCTGCCTGGCTGGGTGTTTTCTGGTGTCTTCCCCTCAGGAGCAACAGCAAACAGGAAAGGAGAATGTTGTCTGCCTTCATTTCTCTAGCTCTTTTCACTGCTTGACCTGGGTTAGCCTGCACCCTCTGGAGTGCAGGGGGTCAGTAACTGCCAGCTCTCCCCGCGATGAACACATGAGCCAACGGGTAGTCACCATTTGGCCTTGGAAACCAGATAAGCCAGAGGATATTTTTTTTTTTTTCCAATGTGCAGAACTGGACTAAACAAAGGTGAAGGTGAAGTCAAAAGAAACACATCTCTGTGAATGATGCAAGAACAGGGGGTGGAAGGATTCTGGGAACATGCTGGAAGCAATGTGTATCCCGAAGGAATGGCTAGGTGCCTTGGGGATACACAGAGCTGTTGCTGTGGTCAAGGAGAGGCAGATGACCTCTTGGAGGGAGGCAACTTGCTCCTTCCCTCCTTCCCTCCTTCCTAAGGCTGAGTTTTGCCCTTTGCACTTAAGAGTGTTAATATGCTTTTGCACTTCTCTCTCTGCACATAGCACCCCCAGCTATCACCTGTCACCCCTCTCCAGTGCTTCATTTGCAATTTTGCAGATGTTTACTCTGTGTTTCTCCTCACTAAACCAGGCTCGGGTTAAACTGATCCACCTCCGTGCTTCTCTGGGCCTGCTGCCTCCCCATCTCACATGCTCCTCTTATCCCCCCTTGCTGCAGTTCCGGCCCGCTGGGAGCTCCCAAAGGAGAGCTGAAAAGTACCATGGAGAAAGCAGGGGCAAAGGGGGTTTTCTCATTTACCACTTGGATCTAGTTTCCAAATCCTCTAAAATGGAGCTGTGCCATCAGAAAGGGAAGCCCTGGTCCCATGGAGATGCTGAGGGGGAAGACAAGACCATTGCATGCTCTCTCCAGCCCTGCTGTCCTTAATCCTCACCACAGGGCCTCCTCCAGACCTGAATTCCAGCACCCACATGTCAGGTTACTCACCGGTCACGGTATCTCTAGACGTATTCCTTCCCAGCATTGTCCCAGGCAGTAACCACAGCCAAGACAGGGATATGTTGAGAAACACCTTCTTTCAGTGCAGCAGCAGCATGTGCTTGGGTGTACTCAGATGTGTGTCAGAGTCACTTTACCAGCATGGGCAGGAAGGCAAATGGCATGCTGGAGTGTTTTTTTTCTGGTGGCCATAATCTGGAGGGGTTTTACTTTGTTGTTTGCATTCACTCCAGATGAGTCTTCACCTCCATCAGCTTCTTGGGTGCCCCCCAGTGTGTCTGATGCTGCCCATATCCAGCACCCACAGAGGAGGAAAAGCCCTGGTGCCACAGCCTGTAGTACCATGTGCTTCTGACCCAGAGCCTGGTGCTGATCTCAGTGTTCAATGCAGTCAGTACCTTCTGGGGCTGAAGGAAGAAACTTGGGGAGATGTGGGAAGGTGCTGTCAGACTGGACATGGCCAAATTCCAGAGCCCACATGCTCCCCATGATGTGAAGCCTGAGCCATAGAAGAACTCTAATCTGTACCTTTAGCTCAATTGTTTGGCTGTAACGCCACTGGCTGAGTGGTTGTGCTCAGCTTGCAGCCAGAGGGATGCCAAGAGCTGCTTGGGCAGCACAAGAGCAAGATGGTGGTGAAGAGATGGGTGGAAAACCGTGGGAGAAACCACAGAAAGCTCCCTGTGGCTGCAGTGAAGCAGCAGTTAACTCTGGTGCATGCTGTGGGGGCCAAAAGTGTTCACTAGCATCAGGAGAGATTTGCCTTGGAGCACCCAGGAAGGGATGCTGGCCCTTTTCTGTGGGAGTTGGGGCTGTTGGCCAGGATCAGGCAGGCTCACCTCAACCTGTGGATTTTCTCTGGCTGCCTGTTGCTTGGGGATGGCCCCAACACCTCTGAATAGTGACTTTTTCTCCATAAATCAGAGACGAGAGAAACACATTAAACCATAGAAATCCTGATACACTTGCAGAATTGCTCCTGGGACAGTGTTTTCTGGAGTTTGCTTTGAAACATTCACCGTGGTGTGGTTTCCACCACAGCCTCCCTGATGACACATCTTTGCCTTGAACGTCTCAGGTGAGGCACCGGTCGAGCCCTCCTTTCTGCTTTCCCTTGCCCTCCCCTCTAAGGCCTTGATGTTGATCTGAGACTTCCTTGATTTGGCACCTTTTTCAGCATCTTTTCTTGTCTTCTTGAGAACACAGCTATCAAAAAGCTACAGGCTGGACTTTAAGCCACCCAGCCATGCAGAGACATGGCAAGTGGATTTGGGAAGGGGGTGAGGGTAGGGCCAGAAGTACTGCAGCCCCTGATCAGCACAACCCCACACCAGGGAAGGCTGGCTCACACTGTGGCCAACCTCCCCTGGGAGCACAACAGGTGCTGTTCCCCTCACCTTCCCCCATCCAACCTCCGACACAGGCAAAGGCACAGTGGGATTTGCAGCCAAATGAGTTAAACTGCTGCTGACTGAATGCGCTTTGACTGGGGCCGGATTGATTTTCCTGGCCCCTGTGACTGATACAAGCGTGTCCAGCCAGGGAACTGTAAAGAAAACAGGCTTGAAACCAATTTCATTGCAACCAGTGCCAGCTGCATGCGTTGATAAGGCCTTTGATAACATTGTGGAGAGGAGTTATCAATGTTGGGCAGGGCTGTCTCAAAGGTACAGCTCCTTCACCACTGGCAGAGGAGAGATGGACACAGGCACCAGAAGGTGTTTACAGCACCCAAAAAACATCCCTTACAAGTAGTGAGCAGCCAGGGCAACCCCATGGGAGCAACAATCAGGACACAAGGGATACCTCAGCGTGCCCCACACTGTGCTGGCAGGCTGCTTGCCTCACCCCTGCTTGCACCTCAGTCATATTGACTCACAGCTCCTCCACACTTGGCGAAGATGGGGACACGGAGCAGAGTGACATCCTGGAAATACAATAGCTACCTATCCCTTCAAAGGGGACCCCCAAGGAGGGGGCCGTTTTCTATGCCTGGAACTGGCAACTACAACACATGGGCCATTTGCTCTCCCCTTGTGTGCCTGTCCTGTCTACATCTCATTTTATTGCTCTTTCCTGAAGTACTTGTGAGATACAGAGGCTTATCTAAGCATCCCAGAGAGAACATTTAAATTGTCCTGGGAGAGGTGACAGGCGCAGGCAGGAAAGCCAACGGAGCCACTGTCAGCAGAACTACTCTGACCCTGCAGCCTCTTAGTTGGCAAATTTTGGCTGCATTGGCTTAATCGTGGTGCTCTCCCGGGCTGCAGTGAGTGAACCACACGTGTGAGGTGTGAACCGGATCGGCTCTCTCAGGCTCATTAATCTGGCTGAACCATTAAATCTGCTCGGGGTGAGGGTTTATTGCAGGGCTAATGTGGCTGTGCTGCCGCGAGCTGCACACTGTGCCTGGCCTGGCACACTCTCATAGCCCCACAGTCCCTGCCTGCACGGGGGCTCACAGCCCCACAGAGCCCTCAACGGAGATTTGCTCATCTTCCAAGCCAGGACAGATTCCCAACTCTGCCCAGAAACACAAAATTCAGAAAGCGCCGTGAAAGCAAAATGAGACCTGGGAAGAAAATGACACTGAAAGATCTGATTGCATCTGAGCTGCCTTCAGCTGAGCAGGGTTAAAAGGTAACTGAGCCCGACTTGCTGTCACCACCAGCCTCCTCATGAGCAGGCTCGGCCTCCACCCGGGCACTTTCAAAATTACTGGGTCAGCCAGGGACTCGTTTTGCCAAGGTGGCTCAGGTTAACCACAACCATTTCCTGGCCAGCCTTGGCTTGCCCAGCTCACGCCGCCTGTGCCACTGCAAGCAGAGCTTCACGTGGGGTGTTTGGCCAGGATCAGCGCTGTCCCAGCCAGGGGAGAGGGAGGAAGCAGTGGCTTTCTGTCAGGGTGCAGCTGCCAGCTGAGGTATCCCTGTGGGTCAGTTAGGGCTGCAAAGGAGGCTGCAGTAGGTTTGCATGCTCCAAAATGCTACATGGGGCTCGCTTCATCTCGCTGCCTGGATGTGGTGTCGCAATTGACTGTCATGCTTGGGACACCTCCATGGGAGGAACACGAAAGGGGCTGCTGCGTGTTACTCCTCAGACTAGTTCCTGTGGGAGAAATACCTGGCCAGGAGCTACCATGTTGCCAGACAGCTCCCTGGTGGGGATCAGATGGGGGTCAGGATGACAGAAAGTACTTCACCCATCCTCTTGCCCTCCAGGTGCTTCACACACTGGCACTGCCAGGCTGCCACAGGGCCCAGAGTACACTGAGGCATTTTCCAAGCCCGAGGTCTTCTCACCAAAAAGTTCCTGAGTTTGCAGAGCGCTGTGTGCTCCTGTTCGTGGTGTTCCTGCCCTGCCTGGAGAAGGGTTTTGAGGTGCGAGAAGAGCATGGTGCCAGCACCAGAGAGGCACGGACAGGGGGAGCAGGGTCGGTGCCCTGACTGGGTGTCAGAGCAGAAGAGGGGGCTGGTGTTGTCTCCGGATGTAACTTTAGCCCCAGGCCACCCCTATTTGTTTTTGCTTCTTGCATGTTGTGAATAGATATTAGCTCAAGCTCAATGGGCTCCATGCAGGTCTTGGAAGCAGATGATTCAAGCTGGGATTTGTTCCATATCTCGGGTTTCACATGTTTTCTTTAGCTGCATTTTAATTGGGGGGGTTTCTTTTTTTGATTTGAGAGATGTTTTAGCCAGGTGCCACTCCTTCACAGCTGTAAATATCCCAAATAAATCTCATTCCTGGAATATGTGAGGGTGAAGAGGAAGTGCCCTACAGCATAATAGGTCAGGTTTTTATCACAGCTCTTCCTCTGGAAAACCATTGGGAATACGTCCACAGAAAATGTCTGGCACTAGTCTGGAAATCAACAGACACTGTCAGCAGAGCGCTAAAGAGAGGAGTGTAACAGTTAAACAAAGCCTGGGTTGTGTTTAGCTCACCTCTGTTTCCAGTTTCAACCAACAAACCTCTCCTCTGACTGCAGCTGAGCTCAGGTCCTGCTGGTAATGGGAAAAAAAATGCCCCTTTTTTTCCTAGTTGCCCGATTTTTTGAGGGTCAGTCCTGACAGGCTGCAGTAACCCTTGGATTGTTTAATACATCCTGAGCCATGAGGGGCCAGGAAGAGGCTGGTGGCCAAAAATGAGGTGGCCTGGTCCTATGTGGACTTGTCAAACCTGATGCAATAAACTCCCATTTCCTGCTGCCTCCTGCCCCCACAGCCATTTGTCCCCACCAACTGCAGCAGTTCTATTTGGGTCATGGAACAGGAGAGGGGCTAGAAGGTACTCCAAAGTGGGTCCTGTATTTGGAGGATCCACTCCTCAAAGCCAACACCTTTTCCATCTGTGGGTTGGTGTTGGGAGCCCTCCCACCTTGCGAGGGGCCCTGCGCTTAGGAGACGAGAATGCTCAGAAGAGTTATTGACTTCTTCCCTCGGCTCTTCTCCCACGCCAGGGCCAAAACTTCTCTGTCCCTGCTTACCACAGGGTGGAAAAAGCAGTAATACAAGTTGTGTGCGCTCCCTCTAAGCAGACTGCAGCGTGTTTGGACCATCAGCCTGAGTTTCGCATCGCTGCATGGGGTCTGCATCCCACCCCGGAGCCTGCTGATGACTTGTCCAGGCAGGTACAGGTGTTACCGGCACTGGAATACCTCTAAGGACTGGTTTGACAGGCTGCTCCTGCCTTTTGCTAACTCCCACTCCCAAATCAATTTGGGGCAACTTGCCACAGGCTGCCCCGTCTCACAGGTGCCCCAGAGCTGGGTTTCCCTGCTGTGCTTACACACTGTTGGCCGAGAGCCAAACTGCTCTCAGAGTTATTGCTCTCCTTGCTGCTGCTCTGTTCCAACAGCATCTGATGTGATATCAGAAGTGTCACAGCCCTGGGGGAGTGAAGGATGGCCCCATCCCCATGGGTCTCCCAAGAACCACCCGTGCAATGGCATCTGACTTGGGAAACCATGGTTGGAGTGGAGGGCAGTGCATTTTTGGGGTCTGGAGGGTAAATTGCCCCCTGCTTCGCCTACCCTGGCTGCCGTGCCCACCTCATGGAAGAAAACCCTCCTGAGGAAGGCAGTGAGTAAAGGGGCCTCTGCATCCCCCCGTGCCTGAGGTGCTTTTGTCAGCCTGCTGGATCCTGGCTGATGGATGGCTACAGGCAGCAAATTTGAGCAGCATCTCCATGCCAATTTAAATAAATAAATGAGTCTGAATGCTTCGCCTTGCAGAATGGCATCTCATTCAGCCGTTCAAGCATCAAATACCTCCGGGATTCTTTGGGTCTCAATTTGCAGAACTATTTCCCTTTCAAGTGCTCTTTTATTTTTCTTTTTACTTATTTAAACCTGTTTTTCTTGTAGTGAACAATCCTTGCACGTGAAAGCAGGCAGCTTTTAGATATTGGCAGAGCTTTCCTCCAGACTGAAGAGGGATCAGTGGACTCTATTTAAAAAGGTCTTCCCAGCCCTTGCAGCTGGTAGGGATGCAGAGGGATGTTCTGTGGTTCAGTTTTAGTTTGAGTTCCCCAGGGCTGCCAGATTGCTCGCGGGAAGCTCATCGCTCACAGCCAAAGCTGAGTAGATGTGCTGGTGCTGAGGGGAAGCTCTTGCCCACCCGGGGCCAAGTAGCAGCTGTGGGAGCTACTACTGGTGGCGGCTGCAGCCCCCTCCTCAGCCGCTTAGATGGGTTTCGGGAGCTGGAGGGTGGGAGGAAACATGTATGTGTCCAAAATACCACAGATGCCTTAAGGACAGAACAAGCTCAGGCCTGGTGAAGTTGCATTTAGTGTCAGTGGGATGGGGGAAATTGATGAGGTGGGGAGAAGGGTGAGGAGATGACGTCTGCATCCCCTCTGCTGAGCCCGTTTCACTTTTCTGGGAGCTCTGGGCCATGGGGGTTGCAAAGAACAACCTGGATAGGCTACCTGAGGCACATCAGAGGCTGGAAGAGGAGAACACAAATAGAAAGAAGCTGGTATTATTTTCGACAAACATAAGAATATTAAGCAATCTAATTCATGTGTTTGAATACCTGGGTGTGATACACAGCAGAGCTTCCTCAAAAGCACAGGAGTTTCCCTGTGTATACTCTAAAACAAACATCTTCTAGCCAATCTCTAATCAAGGCGTGATGGATCAGTGAATTAGTAGAGGGGCTTAGTTAAATTAGCAAGATCTGTGTTAATGTTATTGGTTATGGCAGTGGTTTTTGACTACTTCATTCCATCCACATACCCCCTTACACTGATCATCCTCTCATGCTTTCAGGTAATCTGCTCAGTGCAGTGGCCAGGCATGGCACATCACAGGTATTTCGGAATAAGCTGTGGAGTTTCAGGGCAGGACACGCACGCAGGCTCAGGCTACTGCAAAATAGCTGAGAGCAGTTCTTTTTGCTGACACTTGCATCCTCGTGCTTTTGCACCACGCTTTTGTGTGCAGCAGTGCTGCTCCTGCAAGGCTGTGGCGGGCTTTTGCACCGGTGTAGGAGGAATTGCAGAGGATTTGTCCTGCTGTCTTTCTGAGGGTGTCTGGTCTCCCTCTAGCAGCAGTCACTGTGGTCTAAATGCTGCACATCAGCCAGGCCATAAATAAAAGGTTTGGCCTCGTGTTTTAGACACGTTGAGTAAACACAGTGCAAATTCTGCTGCATCCCTTCAGCTCCTCCATTTTCCTGCCAGCTCCTCATGAGCCCCGGCTGCCTTCCCTGTGCCGCAGATAATGGAGAATTGACTCTATCCCTGTTGTGCATCCTCCCTGGGAGCTGTGGGGAGGATACACTCCCCAGGGGGCTGATCTGCCCTGGTCTCTCTCATTTCCAACCAGCCTGTGTGCTCAGTGTAGCCGGAACAAGGGGGAGCAGGAGTGTCTCTCTGACATGCCTCAGTTAGCCAACGATGGTGCCTGCTCCCTTGTGGGAATGCCACTGCTGCTGGAGTGATAAACTAGAGGTATTTGGGGATTCAAGAGGAGAGTGAGGGAGCTGGGGATGAGCAAGACATTGCAGACATCACCAGCACATGGGAGCTGAGTTCAGAAGACTGGGAAGCCCTGTCCTTAGCTCTTTGGAAACGGGGTTTTTGCTGTTTCTGGTGGGGTGGTCTGCAAATTTTTTCTGAGACCTCAGCCGTTAGAAGGGGACTAAATCCATTTTATAGTCCTCAACCTCCCAAGTCTGTGCTAGCACATTGCAGCCCTCCCTGTCTGCTGGGCAAGAGCCAGCTCTGGGAGCTGTTTGATGGGAGGAAGCTCAGGGCACCTTGGCCAACACTACAAGTGACCAGGACTAGGACAAAGCAGCACAGTGCAGTCACTCAGACCCTCCTCAGCTTTCTATGCCAGCACTATCCCTCTCTACCCTCCTCTCTTCAACCCTTTCCTACCCTCAGGGTAGCAACAGCCAGTTTTGCCCACACCATCACCCCACCACCACCTGTGCTGGCTCCTCTCCAGTTTCCAGTCCTCAGAGATGTGTATCTCACTCTGCCCCCTCCCTGTGAGGTACCAGCTCAGCAAGGCCGAATGGAGTTTGCTGCATCTTGCTGATGTTTCCCAGGCCCCGTGCACTTCTGCAGTTGCCATCCACAGCACAACCCCCGTGGTGGGAATGACTCCAAACCCAAGTGCCACAAGCAGCTCGGCTGCACGTGAGTCCATTCGCCAAGCCCAGCTGGGGAACTGCTCTGGCTGAAAAAATCCTTTTTTTTTTTTTAAATTTCTTTTTTCCCCTGGGTTGTTTTTTAATCCAGATCAGCTCCACGACCTGGTTTCCTCCAAAAGAGCCGAAGGGCAGCCTGGGGGTAGGCTGGAGGATGGGGACACTGCAGAGTTCAGCCCGCCAGCAATAGAGCTGCAATGTCAGCAGTCCAAGGCGAGCTCAAACACCCAACTCTGGAACCTCTTCCTTCCCTTCTTCCCCACAGATCAGAAGTGACACCCGCCCACAGAACAGCCAGTGCCCAGGGAGTATGGCCACTGTTCCCAGCTCACAGGAGCTGGCTCAGAACAGAGATTCCTTCTCCTCTGCTGCTGAAGCCCTTTGAAATATGTTTACATACCAGGTGGGAATAAAAAGTCAGAATTTCATTGGTGTTTGGCCAGGGAATCATTCTGATTTGAAAACCTTTGTGTGACTTGGGTTTTTTTTGATCACACTAACAAAAATAAATGGAGGCGTGGAGAAATCAGCAGATCAGGATGCTTGGACATCCCAGCTCCACAGGGCTCTCTCTCTGGAGGTTGTCCGACGTGGTGTGTCACACCAAACCCTTTCGGTTTTGATGCCCTTTATATTTTCCTAATGTGTCAGTGGGTTGTCCCCACCAAGTCCATGTGTTTTGTGCTACCTCCCTGCCACGTGCCCACCCCAGATGATCTGCTTAACACAGTTTGGTGAACATGCCTTCTCATGAGGCCATCACAAGCCCAGCACTGCTGCCTGGGAGTGTTTCTGCAGCGACACTGCTGCAGTTCATGCCTCTCAAAGCTATTTTCCACCACAGGGACTTCATAAGCACTGGATAAGTTGGGAGCCTGGAGCAGCTCCCCTTGCCATCTTCCTTTGAACTCATTAGTGAAGATGCCAAGGCTTGACTAGATATTTAGTTCGCTGGCACTTCCTTAGGCCTCTGTGCCCTAAATAGCACTCAGCAGTCATTTATCATCTCAGCCCGGGTCCTTCAGGCAGCGTGCTTTCGCATGGCTGTATTTATAGCCTTGTCAATTTTCATTCTCTTTTTCAGAAACAGAAATACTGATATTCTCTGCTGAAATTTCCTGTCGAAGCTGCCACCCACCTGTGGTTCAATAAACACCAGCCACCTCTCAAGCAAAATTTGTCACAACATAATCTTCTCTCATCCCTTGATCTCCACTAGCTGTGGCTGCTCTTCTTCTGGAAACTACCTTCATTTCTGTGCTCCTGGGCATCAAGTTGGCTTTCCAGTGGACACAGAACCTTGCTAACCCTTGGACCTGACAGCTCTGCCCTGTCACAAAATCATGGGATCGTTTAGGCTGGAAAATACCTCCAAGATCAGGTCCAAACATCAACCCAGCACTGCCATGTTCACCACATGTTTTGGTTTGTGTCATGGGGTTTGACTGCCCTGAGGACAACAAAACCAGCACGTGTCCATCTGGTAGTGAAGTGTGGGAGAGGCTGTGGCAAAAGGCTCAGTGCAGCAGCATGACTCCCAGCTTCCCTGCATGGGGCACCCTGCGCAGTCCGCAGCCGGTTTGGCAAACAGCCCGCGGGGCCATCTATTTCTCCAGGAATCACAGCCCTGCTCCAATGCTCCGGTTCGAGAAATTGGTCTAATTAGAGAAGAGTGAAATGCTTCTCCTGCTTGGAGAGCCTCAGGTCCCTAGCCTACTTAAAGCTCCACGTAAGACCATTAGCACGACAACGTGTCTCCCCAGAACCACGCATCCGCTCGCACGCTTGGCAGGCGGCCGACCAGATGTAGCCAGGCTGTCTGGAGGTGCCAAGCATAACAATTAACAGCGGCTTCGTGGTGGGGTTGGCAGTGGCAGCTGCAAGCTGCAGGCATGTTCGGCCGCCCACCTTGCTTCCAGGCACGGCACAGTCCTCTTGCACACCTCCAAGAGACTCTGCCGAGGGTGAAGGGGATCACAGCAAGGGTCCCTTGGTGCCAAACATCTTCAGGACCCCGGTGACGTACCAAAAATGAAGTCCCTGGTGAAGAGCACCAGCTAATATGTGCCTCAGCTAAATCATTGAGTATTGTACCTTATTTCTGCCAAAGTGCTGTATCTCTTTGGGTTCTTTTCATGCTGAATCGAGCTGCAGTTCTGCAAACACAGAGTCACTTCATCCAGGTGAACAGCCCTGTGGAGTTTGGGAGGGAGGCTGCCATGTTCCTTGCTTGCTGCAGCAGGCGCAAGCTGCTTTAATAGGTCTTAATTACATCCTTGCTATACAAAATTCTTAAATTTACCACTAAAGGCAGATAGCAACAAAAATGTCGCACTTTTGCAGTTCAGACATTTGCAGCCATGAATAATACACTCACACACTCATTTACTAATGGATACACTTCTCCTCTAATTTCTTTCCCCCTCCAGACATTTGTGAAAGCTCTTTTCATTCCCATCACACCTTTAGCAAGCAGTAAACCTTTCTGTGTTTTGTTGCTCTTATCTCTTCTCTGAAAGCTTTTATTGACTACATGTTGGTTTTGTCTCCTCACCTTTTCCATTTCCCATCTAGCCTTTTTTTTGTTATTTTGCTCTTGTTGTTTCAAGCTTTCAGATCTCCAAGAAGTCCCTTGTGGAGCTATTTTGGTTATTCCTCAATGCAGCAACTGAGAAATCCTGGAAGAGCTAATGACAGGAACAATAAGGAAAAGCAGAGTTGGCTCCAGAATGCATTTGGATTAGGGGGTGGGGAGTTCGGTAAAGTATTGAACTACCTGGATGAAGAATTCATATCAAAACCTATTTTGCCTTAGTGTCTGACTCTCATTTGCATTTAAGAGCTGTAAGTGTTTTAGGGATGAGATCTGATGAGCTTCTCTGTATGTTTCTTGCTTCAAAGAGAGGGATGAGCCACTTTCCTCCTTACACAGCAAGGGATTGGGGCCATCCTCCATGCTGAACCAACGAGCAGTGCCTGGTAAGTCCATTCAGAGATGAGTTTCTGTTCTGCCCTCACACCCACCCTGCAGCAGCACCTGCAGCAAACCTCTAACCGGGGCTAGACTGGGTAACGCAGCCAGTTTGCTCCGCTTTGCCTAAAACCAGGCACAGAGGTGTCCCTTTCCTGGCGTGAGTGGCTGCTGGCCCTTGCACAGGGGTTGCACAGGGGTCTGGAGATTTGATTGAGACAAGGCCCTGGGGCTCTCCCCTCCCCTTGTACACTGCCCTGTGCATGGGATAACCCTCTCCCTGGCTGTATGAGCAGGAGCCTGCCTGGCTGCCTCAGAGGTCATGGATGCACCAGGGGTTTGGCCATTTTGCTGAGCAGGTTTGCAGCCAAGATAGGCATTGAGGGGCCCTGGCATCACCAAGGGCAGGAGGAGCCCAGAGCACGCAGGCAAACAAGAGCAGCTACCTGTTGTGCTTCAGTGCCAGTTGCTGTTGGAGCTGCTGGAGTGAGGGACTTTCCAAATCTCTGAGACATGAAACCACTAATAGCTCAGCTTTGATCCCACTGCTTTGAAAGCAGTCCTGAATTTTCCAAAGCAACCAACTCTCATCAGAGGTTGAAGCCTGCTGCCTTTGCCCATTTTCACTTTAGTTGGGAATTCTCTGAGTTGTGTGTCCGGAAATGCCCAACTACCCCAAGGAACCTCAGTTTTGGATGACTGGGCTTGTGGCTGCTTTTGGAAACAAACCACAGTGGCTTTCCAAGACATTTTGGTGGCTGATGGCCACCTTAGTGCCATGGTAACCACAAGCATTTTGTGCAGAAGCATTTCTGTAACTTCTGAAGCAGTAGGTGTGGGGTTGTCTGCCCTTCCAGAGCCTCTTGCACTCTGAGTCTTGACTTCCCTCGTTACCAGTCCTTTGGATATCAAAGCAGCTGGTTCACTGAGGACCTTGCTCTGCAGAAAGGGCCTGGTGTTGCTCTCTGTCATCAATTGTTTTTTGTAAGGCAGAGGAAAGCTCTTTGCCCAGCTCAGGCAAAACCAGCAGAAGAAATGCAGAGTTTCTAGGTCATGCTGTTTTTGAGGGATGAGGCAAAAAGAGAAAACAGCTTAGAAGACTCTTGAAATACCTAGCAGTGAGAGGGCCAATGGCTAAGCATTGCACATCCCAGAAGATCGAGTCCTTTTTCACATACCTTGGAAACACCTCATCCCTCCTCACAGGGCTCCTGCTGTTTGCAGCCCAGCGAGCCCATGGGTGAACTGATGCTTGTTTGGGGAAGTATAGAGGGGAAGATTCACCTCCAAGCAAGAAGCCATGGTGCTGCATTCCTCCTATCTGCCCTGGCTCTCTGGAGCATTCCCAGCCTTTTTCTTTCCATGCTCCACTGGAGTCTAATCCTGCATGCAGAAAATTCCTCATGCATTTTGCTCTTATTCCTTCAGGGCATCTGTTTTCTCTTTCATTCTGTCTGGCTGTTCAACAGCCTGAACTCAGTTACTCTAATCCCTCCATCTTCAGTGATCTTCTCAGCTCCACATAATAAATATTAACAGCTTACATGTATCTTGGGTTTCTTATGCAAGGGCTCCAAATAGCTTTATGGTTCATACGCACATGGGGCTCACTTTATTCGCCAGCAAAATACAGCCACCGATGCAACAGCAGTTGTTTAGCAACCTACAGTGACAACACACAATAGTTAAGACGGAAAGTGAAGATAAATATCGTATCCATTTGAAACTCCAGGAGGGGATTGGAGTTGGCAGAATATAAGTACTCATGCTGAATTTTTGCCAGAATGATCCAAATAGCATTCCTATACTTACAGAAAGAGCTATAGGATTTAAAATACCTAACCCATCCCTTTTGGTTTATTCACAACTCACGATAATGGCATGGACGTTTTAGGATGCCAGCAATGCTCTTCAGTGGAGAAAGGCGAGCCACTTGAGTAATGAACTATACAGGATTACTCTAAAGCCCTTCCTCAGACATTCTGAGGAAGGAAAAATCAGATTATTTTGTATAAACAACTATCTATTAGCTATCAAATTAAATGATACGTATCTTTCAGGCAGATTCACCTTTCAGCTATGGCTATCTCCACCCTGAGAAGACATCAGCCCAGTTGTGGAATTTTTCAGTAGTACCACAAACTCTTAGATATCCTAACACTAAAAGCCTTAATGGTGGGGATAAAAAAATGAGGAGAGGGGAGAGCATGGTGGCTGAGGGAGCAGAGACTCTGGTTGAGGATGCTGCATTACCCTTTTGTGATCCAGGGAGCATTGGTGGCATCAAGTGGCACTCGTTCACCACGTGCCTCTTCGTTATTGGAAAGTTCAGGTGTGACAAAACCAACCAAGTGAAAGGGAATAAACCAGCCCGTCTTAGCTTCAGCTGATGCCTTGGCTTCTGAAGAAAACCCAAGTCCTGTGTGACTTACCCATAGGCCATGTACTGTACTAACTGCTGGCCATGACCCTTCCTGGCTATCCTCTGCTATTTAAAGATTTTGTTATAAATGGGTGTGCTGTTCAGCTAACGGAGAGCTTAAAATAAAAAAGTCCCTGGTGATCCTTCAGCAACGGAGATGCTGAGAACCTCAGTTTTAGGTGGCATCCAAAGTGCCCTCCTCTTTCCTGACTTCCAGACCTCAAGGCAGCTCGAGACTTTTCATGTCTCCCTCTGATGGCTCATTCCACCCCAGGCCAGGGTGGACACAACCGCCCTTTCCCAGTGCTGCAGAGGCCCCCATGTTCATTCTGGGACCATGAGATGTATAGGGGGGCAGGAGGGGCAGGCAGCTGCCAGCACGGGTGTCTCACAGACATCCACCGAGCCCCCTCCACTGGGTGCTTCCTACTGACCTGCTGGAGAGATTTCTCAGCAGAAGAGAAGCAAGAAGAGACAGAAAATTAGGGATGGGATGGAGGATGGGGCATCTCCTGTCTCCCATACAGGCATTTCCACCTGGTGAGGTGATAACCTTCTCCCAGCCGGTCTCACAGGCCTGAGCACCTCTAATGACCCTCAGCCGGTGCCCAGAGCTCAGGGACATGCAAAGCATTCCTGCTACTCCCATTCTAAGGATAGGACTTCTCATTTCTGTCCTTGTCTTGCAGGGGGATAGCTCTTGAAAAATAATATTAGCTGCCTTTAAGACAAACTTATCCTGTATATTCAGATGTTAATTTGCCAGCTTCTCTCCAGCAGTCCTGTGAAGCATAGCTGCACTGTTTTTCTCTGTCTAGGTCTTTACATTTCTAGTGGTTTTGAATTTCACTACACTGCAAAAAGGCCCCTGCTCTTGTTTCTAGAGATTGCTCTGGTTCTCTCATCTTCCAGCCACTCCTTCATTTTAAAGGGGCAGGGGAGAGGAGGTTTTTCCACTGTTGTTACAACCTGCATCTTCCCATCGCTCCCTGAGGACAATATTAAATACCGATATTGGCTCATGAGCCTCCTGCCCCTGAACACAATGTTCAGTCTGTTCCTTTGACCTGGACTCCTAAGCCATGGCTCACAGAGCATGCACAGAAAACCTACTTTCCTCTTCTTTCTCCCAGTGGCTATACAGGCACAGCTTAGTGTGAGCCACCCGCTCCTACCCACTTTATTTTTTTGTACTTCCTAAACTGGTAATCATGCCTAAGGATCAGCTTGTTTTGCCTGATCTGCTTTATATAAGTGTGTTGGCAATTCTTAAACTTTTATCTGGAGCATCCACTTGCTGGAATATTGCCCATTGGAACAGTACTCAGTATAAGTTCACAAATACCAGAGATGGATGGGGAATAAGCAAGAAAAACTTGTTTATACAGCTATTGAATTCTGTGCCAGGTTATGGAATGTAGAATAGGACAAAACTTTTTCAACTCCATTTTAGTCCATACCAGGATCACACTATCCTGTTAAATAGCCACACAACAATCTGGAGCATAGGACCCCCAGGTCAAATGACATTTTGGAGCAGCCCTGGACAGCAAGGCCAGGCTGGGCTCAGATACCTGAACTCTCTGCTCCTTGCAGGGCAGAGGCAAGGACAGAGGACAGGGTTGAGGGACTGCCAGCCCTTGCCTGGTTCAGCCTTGGGGACAAGGCACCAAAGCTCCCGCAACTCTGCTGCCTGTGCCTCCACGCCACTGAACGCCACCTCCCTGGCAGGGCTGGAAGGGTCTGGACAGGAGGTGCCTGTGCTGGCACGCTCAGCACACCCAGCCTCCCTGGGAACTGCAGGGGGCAGGGAAACGCAGGCTTCTGCAGGCAGTCCGGCAGCACACGGAATCCCGCAGGGCAGAGCCGTGCCAGCGGGACCTGGAGGGGCACAGGCAGAGGGCCACCCACCTACACACAAAGGATCCCTGCCGTGCCTTCCCAGGAAACGGGCATTTCTCACCGCTCTGATCCTGCCCACATGCTTCTCAGTGAACTCAGGTCTTGCCTCTGGGCACTCAGTGCTGTTTAATTTATCCAAAGGGATAAATCCTCCTCTCCTACTTTCCCGGCTGGCATGCCACGAGTGCCTCAAACCTGCACACCTCAGGGCTTGGCTACACACGGGCCTTAACTACAGCATCCCCTGCTACATCATCCTAATCCCCTCCCATTTCTCTTCTTCCTAAGGTGACAAGCCTGTATGCAAAAATAAACGCAGGAGGGAACGCCGGCCAGTTCTTCCTCTTTCCCCTTCTCCTCTAGTCCCCTCTAGCTCTCTCCTGGCGTTGCCTGGTGCCTCATCACAACTTCCCGGAGGTACCAGGTGCTGCGGGTCACCCCCGAGGCCTCCCGTGTTTGCTGGTGAAAAGCTCGCAGGGAGCGAGGCAGGCTGAGGGGACGGCTGGAGCAGGGTAGAAAGAGCCTCGCTTGCCGCCTGCCGTCAAAAATCTGAACTGGAGAGGAAGATCGCCGTGATCCCGACACCTCGGCCAGCATTGCCAGGCCAGGGCTCACGCCGGTGTGCAGCCAGGACCCCTCCTCTCGTCGCTGCACACTCCCCGCTCTGACACGAAGGTGCTCATCTGTGTCTTCAAGGCACCGCGACAGAGTTGTGACTTCCAGCTGTGCACTACCAGCTGCCTGTAAAGGAAAACTTCATTATAAGCTCCACCTGCCCTCAACAGCTGTCCAGATGGCCTACATTAAGGGAAACAACATGCATTTCACCTACAAAAAACAATAACCTGTATTTATGGTTTGACTCTAAGCCATAATTCAGTGCCAAAGCTCAGCAAATAAATAAACAAAGAGCTTATGCTTTTAAGTCGCCTGCAAGGCTTCAGGCTGCTTTTTTGGCAGAAACTTCTGCTGCAAGGTGCAAGCCTCTGCTCTGGAGGAATAGGTTTCACCAGGAGGAGCTGTCACACCCATACACGACATTTTAAGGAAGAGAGCAAGCCACACAGGTGACAATGACTGTAGCTATAAGTTATTTATTCTGCAAAATAGAGGTATCTTCTATGGAGTTGAACACTGGAATCACAGCATTATGAATTGAGTTGTGGAAACATTATGACAACACACACACACACGCAGGCACACACGTGCACACCTACACACACGCACACACACAGCCTTCCAACAGGCTCCACTCCTGCATGATCCACCAGGAGCCCTCTCTGCACCTTTATTGGCAAAAACCTGCAGTGAGGGTTGCATTCAACACCCCTTCCCCTATTACCAGGGCTTCCCAGGGCTGGGCAGGATTGGAAGCATGGCACAGGCCACACGTGTGTAGTGCACAAGATCCCCTGCCCAGTGTCCAGCACATCCTGGATAGGAGTTAGCTCAGCCCTCAGTGGAACACTCTCACTCTTGCCTCAGTCTTTGCTCATGCAGCTGAGCACAAGGTGTCTGCAGGAGGCAGGTACATGTTAGGACACAGTCAGTGCTCCCTGCTCGCCATGGTCCATGCTCCAAAGCCGGTAAAACTCTGCAAAATCCACGTAGGGCTCCACACGCCCATCCTCGTCTGGCTGGAGCGAGTGGGTGGGTCGGGAGCGGAAGAGACCTCCATCTGAACTTGAGCTGCTGCTCTGCGTGTGGGTATTGGTTGACTGCAGCGTCACCGTTGGGCTTTGGCTAAGGAGGGAAAAAGAGGCACATAAGCATCTTTATTCTTCTCCATCTGATGCACTAGACAAGAAAAGCACCAGTTTCTACACAGATCAAGCTATTCTAGCAGACAGGCAAAAAGTTGAAGTCACTTGCTCTATGAGAGCACTACAAGCATTGAGAACTGATTGGAATTGACAAACACAAAAGGTATCTGATTCACATTAACTGTAAGGCCTTAAGTACAACCAGGCATCTGAGGGACAGAGAGGAAGCAGAAAAAACCAGGCATGCACTCTGCTGGCCTCCCCATACCCAGAACAGTATGAGCTTTACGGGAAGAGTCTGGCAGCAAGGAAAGCTATTCTTGCGTGACCTGTGCTGCAGCCAAAGCAGCTCCAGTGCGTCAGCCTCATTGTTTGTGGAGCTACAGAGCACAATACCCACAGTGCTTCTTCACTGTGCAGTGTGTACACACCACCCTGTGCCAAAGGCTCAACCTCAACCACAGCCACTAACTAGCATGACCCTGCAGAGTGGATCCAAAGAGGACCCAGTTCTAAGCTTTATCTGCTTTTTTTTTTTCCCTGGGCTCTGCCTGCAAGCAAATCAACTTCAGCAGCGCAGCCTCTCCGAGAGCTTTACAAGTGACCTGCATAGTTCCTCTTCCTTACCAAAATGAAGAGCACCCACACTCCCTCTGTGCACAGCACCCAACAGGCTTGGCACACGAGATCCAAAGAGAAGGGCTGCTCACTGCCAGAATGCCCTCCACAAACAGCAGCAGATGCTGCTCCCAAGGCACGTCGCCAGAGCTGGCTTCAGAGCTGTTGCTTCACTCATTCCCACTCCTCACACAAGCGCTTCCCAGCTCACACATTATGCTGGCTGTCAATACTGTAGTGGGGGGAGGGGAGCATGCTTGAGATAAGGGAATGACTGACAGGTAACTGACAGCTGTCTCTGCTTTTCAACCACTTTATACAGTGTGAGGTGCAGGGAAAACTGTGGGTAGCAAGGGAGCAGGACTTTACTTAGTTAGGGTGGGAGTGGCTTCATCCAGAGTTGAGCTGCTGTGGGCACCATTGACCATCTGGCCTTGAGAAGGCATGACAAGAGACAGCGTGACACTTGTCTTGCTTGTGCTTTGGGAGCTGGAATATGGCACAGAGACTGGGTAGACACGGCCTCCTGAGAAGGGATAAAACAGAAGTTATAAAATGCAGTTCAGACATGAGCAACTGGGGGTGCAGCACAGCAGCAAAAAACCCCACAAATATATATCAAAGTGCCTTTTGTATCCTGTCAAATTGTCACAGATTCCACATCTCAAAAGCCAGTAATCTGTTTAATAAGAAACATCCTCAACACCAACAACCTCCTCTCCCAATGTGAGGTGAGTGCTGGATCAATCAAGAGATCTTATCTTCCTCCCCCCATTTTGTTTCATTCTCTCCCCAACACACCTTGCGTTGGTGTCAGCGTGGGCTGGCTCATCTCACCCAGGGGGTACCCAAAATTCCTCACAAGCAGCGTCATGTCTTCGTGACGGGGGCAGAACTTGGACCGTTCCCCACCACTGGCAAAAGTGTCACAGTGAATGCGCTTAACCCGGTCCACTACTGCTTGTGCCACAGCATCCAGTGATGTCTGCTTGGCAAACTCCGTGGCTATCATGGCTGCAATTTCCTGAGCAGAGAAGGGGAAAAAAAAATCACCAGAGGAAAGATTTCTACGAGATTTTGGAGGAAACCTTTTCCTGCCATCTGATCTAAGAGTTTTTATGGCAACTCATCTGACTGTGATGCCTGACTGTCTCACCTGCTGATAATGTGTCTTTGTGCCTTGAGTCATCCCCTCCCTTTAATGGGCTACTCCTAAGGGACAGGCAGCTGCCTAGAAGAACTGGCTTGGCATAGCAGCTCCCATATTATTAGACTGGAATGGGGTGGCACAGGCATTCAGCCTGGCCAGCACTGACAGGACAGATGAGGAGCTCAGCCAGTACAAGAGCAGCTGACACCGCTGGAGTGAGTCAGTAGCCACGGGAATGTTTCCCTTGTGAGCAGGCTCACCTGGTTGGCCTGTCCAGGCCCATGAGCTGCCTCCAGGGCTTTGTAGAGCCCTTCCGACATGAGCACCAAGAAGCCCGTCACCCCATCCAGCGAGTGCCCTCCGTGGATTTCAGGCTCTGCTATGATGGGCTTAGATTTAGCAGCACTGGAAAGAGACAGTAATTTAGCATTTAATGGTGACATAGTAGGGGAGAATGGAGTGATCATGAAGAAAAGGAGGGTTTGAAACCCCAAAGCTGAGTTTTTCTGACCTGAGCAGCTCAATATCAGTATAGCCGTATTTGACTTTGTAATCTCCAATGCGCCGAGTGCTTTCCTGCCCACGAATAGTTCCCACTTGCTTTATTTTCCCTGCATCCAAGCCTGCCAGATTGAAAACCAAACATCTTTCATTAACTTTGTGAAACTTGCAGAACTTCCACTGAGAAAAGAAATATCCACAGCTACACAGAACTGTAAGACAAAACGAGACACTGAAGAATCACCAGGAGCTAAACAGGGAGAAAAGGAATAGCAATTTGCTGTGTTCCAAGGGACACCTTTTCATTAGTTCCAAGCTGGGAAGGAGAGAGAAGGAGGGAGACACGCACAGCCCAACAGGCACACTCTGAAAGCAACAGTTGGCCCTGAGACAAAGCCCACATCCTGGTCCAAAGCCACCAGCAGCAGCTGGGCTGGGTGCACAGGCATTTGCTGAAAAGGCCGGGGGAACATTTGCAGCTGTCAGCTCTGGACTGTGTGATGGGAGAAGGCAGGAACAAGGAAAACATATATGAAAGATTGTGCTTTTTCTTCTGCCTGTAACTGAACCCCCTTCTAAGTTCCACATGGCAATTTCACTAATACATGAGACTGCAGAGAGAGGTTGTGGAGTCTCCCTCANGGAGAAGGCAGGAACAAGGAAAACATATATGAAAGATTGTGCTTTTTCTTCTGCCTGTAACTGACCCCCCCTCCTAAGTTCCACATGGCAATTTCACTAATACATGAGACTGCAGAGAGAGGTTGTGGAGTCTCCCTCACTGGAAATATTCAAGAACCTGTACAATGTGCTCAGGGATGACCCCCATGAGCAGGAGCCTGGACCAGATGAGCCACTGTGGTCCATTCCAACCTTATCCATGCTGTGATTCCGAGAAAAGGAGAACTATCTACAAGAGGCACTGAATTTGCTCAAGTGCTCAAACGGATGTGGGCTACTCCTAAAATATGAACAATGATCAAATAAGTATTTATTTAAATAAACTTATGGGGATATAGCTCTGGCAGGGGCCATCTTGAAGAAGGTTCTAACAGGGGCCATCTGAGTGCTGCTACTATTTGAAGCAGAACTTGGAGCAGATGAGCCACTTACCTGGTCTGTTCTGGCAATCCCCCTTTTCTCATTATACCTAGAGCTATCAGCCAGAAAACACTGAGGTTTTATCTCGGGATGACTGTCCTCAGTACAAGGTGAAGGCAGGGGTCCAGCTGAAATTCTCCCTTTGAGTCAAACCAAGCCTTGCTGCACAGATGGCTCCACACCTACCCCAGCAGTAAGACACAAGTCCTCCATCTGCTGCAGACCACATCTGACTCATCAACATGGCCTGGCTCATTTGCCAGCTCCTAGCAGGGGGGTACACGCCATTGACAGACACAAGCACAGGGAGGCTCACAGGGCACCAGAGAGGTCATGTCTAAATCACAGCAGCTCTCCCAGGGCACTGAACAAGCTGTGATGTGCTGGCTGAAGAGCCACAAAGGCACAAGACCTCTCCCACCCTTCCCCCAAGACAGGGGTGGCACAGTGGGTGGTATCCCCACTACCTCTTACCACTGTGCTTCAACCTAGCCCAACAACAACCTCCCTTGGGCCCCCAAACGACTTGTGCACACTCTCTTGTTCCACAGGATCTTCCTTCTGCTGGGACTGCAGGCAGGAGTGCCAGTGCTGCACCATGTTAATGTTGGTACATATAACAGATCCCTGTTCTCTTATGGACTGCAGCTAATTCTACGTTCTTAGCAGTAAAAACACAGTCCAAAAGTCTCTTTCTCTGGATTCTTGTATTCAGTCTTCTGTTTCACAGCACATATCCCTAGTGCAGGAGTAGGAGTAAAAGTGGGAATGAAAGAGAAATAGAATAAAACAAGACCTAGCAGCAGAAATTACCACATCAACAGCCTCACCTCATAAGAATGTATCTGGCAGGTGAATCTAATGAAGAATGCCACCTTAGATCTGCCTAAATAAAAGTACAGGATCCAAGTACCTCAATAAGAATAATTTGGTACTAGCAATCACACAAGTGGTCTGGGTTAGCTCTAGACCAAGAAAGGAAACATGTCAAACACTGTAAAGGAAAAGGGAAATTGCCTAAAGCAAAATGTCAGCATTAAGAGTTCAATAGTTACTGATGTGATAGCAGTAAATGCCAGTGCTTGGCCTGGCTCTGTCTGAAGTGAAGCTGCTTTTTTTCAGCAGCAGTTTGTACAAAGGCATATTGAAATGTACCATCCTGAGGGTGATGCATCACACAGAACATAAAGCAGCATAACTGTGGTTTGCCTCCACAGGAGCCGTCATACATTGTCTGCTTCACTTCTACCCTCTGGCTCTGTGCTTCCACCCCTGCCTTCCTATCGACTACAGCAACAGCTGCAGGGCAAATCAATGCCAGTTTGGCAGCTGGACACAAAACTAACAGTCAAAACTTGAAACAAAAGCATAGTTTTCTGCTGGGTCAGTGAGATGAGCTTACTCACTCTGTAGCCCCAGAATGGCTAGAAAGGCACAGAAAGAAAGCACTGAACTTGTCATCTGAAAACACAGTAAGCTTCTTTTTGTGGTTATTTATTGTTCCTGTGGCTTGAGTCATTCTTGGTGCCCCAGATAAACAGTCATGTGACGTTCTCAGCTAAGAACACGAAACCCAAATACTCACCCAGCTGAGAGAAGCGAAAAAGTTCATCCTCATTCTCTGTTGTGTGGTCCACGTTGAGCTGAGTCACCTGCAGCCCATCCACCGTGGACTTGCACAGCAGTGCCCGATTGGTACCTGCAGTGGGAGCAGCGAGATGAGGCACCAGATAGCTCTGCCGTTAACAGGGAGAACATATCCAAAGGGAGAAGGAACAGAGACGGGAATAAAGACAGAAAAGAAGAGAAAGGCTCATGTACTGTCTCATCATGACCTCCAAAATGTAGCCTTGCTAGCAGCATAGTGGGCCTGCTAGGCAGCTCTTCATCCAGACCTGAACCGGCACCTCCCAGGAAAGTTCTCTGTTTCTCAGTGAACCTGCACCACTCCTCTTAACCCATTTTCCCTCTGTTCTTTGGCCATACACACCACATCAGCCAGGGACAGAGAGCCAGGCTGATTTCAAGTGCTTGCATAAGTAGCAAGCATATCACTGCTTGGCCACAGACCAAAGAAACTGTCCCCCACATTCAAATTTCTTTTACTTCCTAGAACCCCTGCCATCCTCAGGAATGCTGAGACAGCCACTGACAAAAACCAACTCACCCACATTGGCGATATAGAGCTTGTTGTTGAGAACAACAGCCACAATAGCCATGGCCCCTCCAGAGATCTCCTGCTCTACAACCTTCAATCTCTCCACAATCTTCTGGTACTGAGGAGGGAGCTGGTGGTGAGGGACACCCTGGAACCCAAAATGAAAGAGAAGCTTAAACACACAGTCCACAACACAGAAATCTCAGCTGGTATAAAAATTCTGTAGGGAGGGGACTCATCTTGACATGCCTTGTGTCATGCCTGCACAAGATATACAATTTTCTGCTCAATCCTAGCTAATGACAGCTTTGATATGGTTCTGGAGAGCACAGTCCAGCACACCTGAAGAACAGAGCCCATATCTGCCCAGGTGCGATGAAAATTAGAGGCCTTGCATCTCACTGGCATGCCTTTGTCCCAGAAGAGCCACATGGACAGGCTGAACTGCTCTCTGTGACACACTCAGTTCCTTACTCAAATAACCAGTGACAGGGCTCAGCAGTGCCTGGAGGAACAGTGGGAACTCTAGGAAAAAGACCAAGGCACTTGCTTCACTTCATGCGAGCTTCCAGAAGAGAACTGTGGAGAAGCAACTTTCACTTACAGCCTCCCTTGGATCAAACTGACTGATATGCCTAAAGCTCACCCAGCAATTTGGGAGATAGGACCTCCAGCAAGCTCTGCTCTAAAGGTTACATTACCTCTGGTAGCTGAGACTGCAGGCTGGCCTTCTCTGCCAAGGCATCATCAATGGACTCCAGGAAACTTCTTTCCACCACATCAAAAGCCTAAAAAAGGCCATAAAGAGAAACTAAGCTCTTATCCAATGCCTACAGACCTTTGGGGCTACCCATCCTCACCTCTCTAAGAGCAGATCATAAGAGTGGATGATCACTGTACATACAGACATTCAAGGATCACTAGAGCACATTGAAACACAATTGTTTCAGCACATCTAGCTAACAGCTTGTAAAAACAGCCTGCAACAACTCAAAACAGAAGACAACACCATAAAAATTACATTCACAGCAATGTCAGAGACCTATCTGATCTTGTGTGTTGATCCTGTCACTCAAGAAAGTGCACTCACAAATCCATCTCCCCACACATTAACTTCTCCCCCTCACTCACTGTCATCTCCTTCACAGGCTGACTTGTTCCTACATGTCCAGTGAAGCCTGGCTGCAGCTTCCTGGAGAGCTCTCAGCACTGTGCTGACGGAGCCAGGGACAGATGGGTATGAGGCGGGAGTGAAACAATGCACTACAGATGCTCAGGATGAGTGCAACTGCAACCACCAGATGTTTCCAACCCCACAGAAACCAGATGCCGCTCCCCTGATGGCAAAGAGGGGGTGGGTAGTGCAAGAAGCAGGAGCTGCTCCCACTCAAAGCTTCTTTACCTGCAGCAGCACTCGACGCACGTCAGCATCGCTGTGATCTGCATGGAGCTGGCCCAGCAGCAATTCTGCAGAGAGCCTCTGACCCACGAAGTTGGTGACTCGGTTGCCATCATAACCATTGAAGACACCATAAAGGTAGCAGTTGTTCTCACTCCTGCCAAGAGGGCAGAAGCAAAGAGGTCACAGGTGTCTGTAAGACACACAGATCCAAGTAGCAAGTTCCCATAGACACCTCTTGCATGCTCAGGCCCCACCCTCTTCTTCCAAGTCCTGTCAAACTAAATACCTCTTTTACCTGCCCTAGTGCCAGCAGGAGTCAGTACCCCAGGTGCAATCCACTTACCTGAATTTTAACCAGTTATCTTCCAAGGGGTGACCCTCCGTCCCCTTGCCATCTGCACTGTAGGAACGGTTTGGAGCTGAGCCCACCCCAGAGAGGTGGCAGGACGGTAAATCATCTGTCCAGCTGGGCTGCTGTTCCTGGCAGACCAGAAGGGCAAAGAGACCATGTAAACCCCAAGAAGCGTGAAGTGAGGATTGTGGCTGAGTACAAGTTACCAGTCCATCCCCACCCTTTTCTCAGCCCTTCTCTCTTTGGTAACACAGCCAATAACTCCCTGTTTTCCTGCTGAAGAACAGGATCACTTACCACGTCCCTTCCCTCTAAAGCTGTGCTCTGGCTGCACTTCAGTTCTTGCTAACAAGAAACCAGAAGCGAAATTGGTATGCAAGTTTTGCACTCCATACAGCACAGCACTAGCTTAGCTGTTCCTGTGGTCAATCAGATCCTCACGCACCCGTGGCACGGGAGTACAGGGAAAGCTCTGGATTCTCCCAGGACTACTCTCCCAGGACAAGGGACTGGGGCCTGCTGCTGCGCCCAGCAATCAGAGAGACACCCCTGGGGCCGCCATCTCCCTCTCGGCCTGCAGACGCCAGCTGCCCCCTCACACAGCGGGGCACCCCCAAGCCCGCAGCACCGGCACGGCCCCCCAGCCACCTGTCGCCCCCCGTGCGCTGCAGAGCGGCCGCTCAGCCCAGGGCGCGGATCGCCGACCACGCAGGGACCCCCGCAGGCCGGGACCCCCTGCCCTGAGGCGGCACAGGGGGCGGGAGAGCAGCAACCCACCGCCCCACTGCGGGGGAACCTCCCCCTTCCCACACGGCAGCGCGGGGGGCGGGTGAGGAGGAGGCCCGGGGAGTCCCTCGCACCCACCTGGGGGGTGCGTGTGCGCGGAGGGGGGGAAGATGCCACTCACACTCTGCAGCAGACTCCTCCTCTGCGCCGCCATCTTGCAGCGGGAGCGGCCGCCTCCCCCCGCCCTCCCTCGACCGCCACAGCGCCGGGCCCGCTCCCGCCCCGCCCCCCGTGAGGCGGCGCCGGGCGGGTCCCCGGGGGAAGCGCACGGAACTGCGATACGTGGAGATTTACCTGTCGCTGCACCTTCCTTCTGCGCTAGGCGGAGTGCAGACAGCCCCATTTCTTACCTGTGGCCCTCAGGTGTGTGAGAAGGAAGCACCTGTTGGCCGCCACTGCCAGCGCGTGTGTGTGGGGAAGGAAAAGGAGGAGGAAAGAGGGGCAGGGTTGTGAGGATCATAGAATGGTGGGATCATCAAGGTTGGAAGAGACGTTTGAGATCATCCATTCCAATTGTCCGCCCAGCACTGTCACTGTAGGCCCTAAACCACATCACCCAGCACCGAATCCAGCTGCCTCTTAAACACCCCCAGAAGCTGGCAACTCCACCACCTCCATGGGCAACCTATTCCAATGCCTGACCACCATAACAGTGGGGGAAAAAAATTCTGATATCTAATCTGAATCTCCCCTGTCTCAGTTTAAGGCCATTTGCTCTAGTTCTCTCACTGCAGGCACAGTAGAAGAGATCGGCCCCAACCTCACTACAACCTCCTTTCATGTGTTGTAGAGCGATGAGGTCCCAGCCTGAGCTTCCTCTTTAGACTAAACAACCCCAGCTCCCTCAGCGGTTCCACATAGGACGTTTTCTCGATCTTTCACAAGCCTTGTTGCCCTTCGCTGGACCTGCTTCAGCATCTCAATGTCCTTTTCAAAGTGGGGAGCCCAATACTGAATGCAGTAGTCGAGGTGCAATTGGTACTGTGAATCCTGGATCCTGTGAAATGGAAATGAGGTCACCCTGGGTGCCAGAGAGCCCTGAGGAAGCCTGGTGTTGAAACAGTTTTCTTTTTCAGTGCATCAGTAAGTTTTCTTAGCAGTGCATCATGTTCCAAGCAACCTCTAAGGAAGACTCAGCCCAGGTGCCAGCTCTCAGCTGCATCCTGTTCCACAGACGCCACATCCATGGCATCCATGTGTCTCAGCTTGGAGTCCTTCTCCTGCCCTTTCCCTCTCTCTTTTGCAGGCTATAACAAGGATGTAGTTGGACCATGCCCTCAGGGCAGCAGTAGAAAGGTGTTTAGAACAGGTGACAAATGGTTCTCAATACTCACCGCAGTTTGGAGCAGTTCTTGGTAGTCTCGAGTCAGGCACAACAGTAAAATCACTTGTGTGCCTGCCTGAGCAATACAGACGAAATCAGAGATCACTTTTTTTGCTCTTATTTAAGATCCTTTCTCAGCAGACATAGGCTGTTTCCATTGAATCAGCTCAGTTGGGGGAGGAGGGAGGACACAAGATTCAGTCTCACTGCTTTCTTAACGTTATAAGTCAGCAGAAGAGCCCTCCAGGAGCTTGAATGGCATATCTTAATGTGAGTGATGGCCAGCAGTCAGGCTGTGGCAGCGGTGGCTTGGGGAAGAGCCCTGTGTATTTCCCTGTGTGTATTGTGGCTGCAGGGCTCCAACATGAGAGACGTGCAGTTGCAGCCATGGGTAGCAGTGCAGTTGTGGTGAGGGTGGGAGTGTTAAATAATCTTGACTTCCAGCAGTGGCTTGATATGCTTATAATGACATCTTTGTGGCAGATATATTAGATTCAGATGCACTTCAGAAATAATTGCCAGTTAATTAACCTCATTCTATGGAATGATGGCTTTTGCTGCAGGGGTTTCTGCCAGAGGATTCCAGCTTCCTCTCCTGGAATTTTTTAATCCTTTTCCTATTGTTTTGTTACATCTCTTTCTTCAAAATGTACAAAGATTACAGATCCTTCCCCTTCATGCAAGGCTCACAAATATACAGACATTCAAGCAGGGTTAGGTACACAGGAAGAATTACTTTTTTTAAAGCTTATATTGTGCGAAGATAGAAGAAAATCCTAAATTTAGAACCTGGGTCTACAAACAAGTTTCCTCAGGTTTAGGCTTCTGTATAAGCTTGGTCTTAGTGATGTCATTCGGAGCATTCCTGTGGGTAAAGCTGTGAATAGGTACAAATAATTATAGGAATAGGTCTAAAGTCTGTATTAGAAGTAGGATGGACAGATTTAGTACTGAGAAAGATTTGTTTTCTTGCCAGTATCAAAAGAAGAATTCCCAGTGCTGCATAAAAATGCATAGCACAGCATTGTCCATGTCATTAAAAAGCTACAGGCAAGTGTCTTTGCTTTAAAACAGGATGACACTTTTTCAGCATTGCAGCAGCAGCTTATGGTTATTTAATGCCACTGAAGGTTGCAGTCATGCACCTTGATGAGCACAGTCAGACTCTGTCCTTGCTCAGAGGGACACTGAAATTGGCAAGGCTTTGGGTGTGCCCAGAGACTGTCAGCATCTATTTCATTGCAGGATGGGGAATTCAGGAGTCATTTCTGTCGTCTTCTATCCGTGGGTCCTTTTGAGACTAACAAGAGCAGAGTCTGTGTGTGACTGCGATAAGGCAGAATGTGAAGTCAATGAGAGAGCAAAACAACTTTCCTAAAGATACAAGATAGAAAATCTGCCACTTTCCTTGTTTATACAATGGCTTGTCACCTCTTTAAGTTAAAAATGTGCCCTGTTCCTAATTTAAATATCTGGCTTCAGCTCGTAGTCACTAATCTTTGTCATTGGGTTTGGGTTTTTTTTTCTGCCATTTTGCACTGGCATGCAGACCTGGTGCAAAGCATTTTTTTCTTGGTGAAAATACTTGTGCCAGATTCTGCCTGGATACTCCTGTGGTTCTGTCACTGAGCTTCTGCCCTAACCTTGAGTGAGTCAATTAACTACTTGACCTGGAAAAAAGTGAATAGGAGGATTTAGCAAACGAGGACATTTGCAGCATTAAATGCATGTTTGTCCAGCATTTCACAGTCCTCCAAAGGAAAGTGTTACAGAAGCAAGTAAGCTGCTTCATGAATGTCTGCTCACCGAAGGCTTTATGCAGCACTTGGAAGATGAAATACTGCACCAACTGAGTTTCTGTTGGCTGTATTGATCAAGCTTGTTTTAACCTTTATTTATGCTTACTTTCTGCAAATGCTCTCCGAAATTGCCATGCTGTATTCCCATGCAGCCAAAATCTCCCCAGGAATGCAGTATATTGGTCACTGAACCTCACCATCCATGCACAAGTAAATGAATTATATGATTCAGTGGCTACTAGATATACAGCTCCCCCCCTCATCCCACATTTCTCGTTCCCCCTTTTCTCTTTTACTAATTATTCTCCCATTTTCTCTGTCCCCAGTGCTAGGGATTATACACACAGTATTCCTGGTGCCAAGCTGTACTGTTGCCTTCCTGTTTTAATTGAAGCTTTCTCTGCAGGAAAGGAAGAAGCGTGGTCACTCCTCAGCTGCTGGATGAAAGATGAACAGCATGACTGAGCAACGTGCCATGGGGAGCAGGGAGCTTGGGGCAGCCCCGGCGCAGAGCTCTTGCAGGCACTCAGAAACCGGGAAGCATTTACCGGATTGCCAGCAGAAGCCATCACATCATTTAGTTTCTCTCTACTGATCATGTGTGAGATATGTTTAGGGAGATGGGTTTTTTTCTGTTCTGATGCTAACGAAGGCTGGGGCTGGAAAGGAAAGCCATGATTTTTGGCAAAGCTTGCAGGAGGTGACATGGAAAAAAGGGTCTCTCTGACAGAGCCAGCTTTCTACACTTGCTCTGCTCCTACGGCAGACAGAAAGAGATGGAGGGGGGTGGTGTTGTGAGGCCTCATACAGCTCCAGCCCGAGCTCACCACATCTACCTTTACCAGCTTCAGCCTGATGCTTCCCACAAATACAGGAATTCTCATGCTCCTCACTTCTTTGCAGGCCACTGTTTCCAGGCATGCTGGAAGGGCAGAGAAATAAGATGGGGCAACAGAAAGAAGAAGTATTAAGGAAGGAAAGCTGGAAACAACAGATTCCTTCCCCCAGAACCGTCTGAGAGTTGGAGAGCCAATGTGGAGAGCTACTACCAGAGAAAGGGGGAATGAAGAGGGTGTGCTGATATCCCCCAAGAGAGAGTCAAATACCACTGCAAAACAGAGTTTGTACAGTTTTAGGCCAGCTGGATTTTTCAGGGAGGGAAATGGGTTGTTTCATATAATTTTATTGAATTCCTTGATACACTAAACAAAGTTTCATCTCCTTGAGTCCTGGGATTATGTGAACTAAAAGAAAAAAAAAACCCAACAACTTCATAACATAATTGTTTCTAGATGTCATGGCTGCAGGGAGAAGCTTCAAAACATGACTCATAAGCATGTGAAATACCAGAAAACAAAATTAAAGAGATTTCAAACAATTAGAAAACACAAACAAACTAGTAATGTTGAGAGTCCTACTCATCTGAAATGCTTGCTTTTGGCAACATCTTGTCTCACCAGTGTTTAACTCCACCTGTTGCCAACACAGACATTTGACTTTCTGTGGGCTCAATATCTCTATAGTGCACCCACCCCAAAAGCTGTGACTGTAGGAAGGGTCTTTGTCCAAACAAAGATTAATCATGAAACAGATGGGCTGGTCCACCAACACTTGTGCATATAGTCTGATGTGCAGCTGCAGTGTGTGCTCAGTAGTGTCCCCAAAGAGGGAAGACAGTTTGGAGGACTGGCTAGAGCCTGTTCACCATCATGTGCCTCTGCTAACTGTCCTCAAACCCCACAAGGGTTGGGAAATGTGATACTCAGGTACTCAGGTGACAGACTCGTTAAAAGGGGATGAGAAGGAAGCTTTAGCTAAGCATTAGCACAGGACAGGATTTTGAATTTCATTTTTATTGCAAAGCTTGTTGAAACAAGATCCTTTTTAGTGGTGGGCTACCAATCACTGATACCCACTGTCGGCAGTGCCCTGAGAGCTCATTTCCCAGGATTCTGATTATGTTTTGAAAATGTGCAGTACACCAGACATCCAAGCAATGGTTACATATAAATGAATAAAGACACATCAAATACTAAACAGATCTGCTTCCCAGGGTGTGGAAATACAGGTGTTTATTTTCATATAGGTTTGTATCCTATATTCCTGTAAGATCCCCCATCCACACCTCCTATTGCCACATCCTTTTCACAGTGAGAATCCACTTCTAACATGGCATGTCAGGTTCCTCACATTTTCCTACTGATAAAGTGAGAGACACTTGATGGTGTGTGTGATTTGGAACTTAGGCCAAGTAAAACAAGTAACTATTAGCTTCCACAGAAACGTCCCAGTAAGGGCAGTTCTCTAGGTTTCTTCCATTCAAGCCACTGATTTGTCACTAAACTTGCCAGCTTGGCCATGCAGGAGCATAGGAGCCAATGCTCTTATAGCAAACCAAGCTAAAAAAACCATCCCTCCCCAAAGAAGAAAATCCAGACCATTTTTTTTCCATATAGTATGGTTATTTTGAACGTCATAACTTTATTGAGACACCAGTAGTTACCACCTTCACTTTGTTAACCACAAATATATAGGACATTGTAAACACAGGTGCCGAGGTGGCGGGGGTCGCTGTAGTTGAATTTGGGAACAGATGGGGACAGGGGGAGGGGGAGGAGGGGTGAAGGGACACTTGGGCTTAGACAAGACCACTCAGAGGATCCTGTATGCGGCAGGCCGTCCATGAGTCATCGTATATACGTATATATGTATAGCTTTATATTATACATCTTTTTAAATATATATATATAATATATATACTATACACAGGCAGTAATGTGGCAGGGGAAGGGGCAGGGCAGCCCAGGTGGTGTTACAGATGCCACACAGGCAGCAGGGAGTTGTCTGAATGGATGGTTTGAACTTGCTGCATGAGGTGGCCTCACTGGGCTCCTTACCTTGCACCTGCTCTGGGGATGGGAGCTGAGACCACCCTGCAATTCTGCCTTCCTGGGTCCTCCCAAGTGCTTGCAAGGGTACAGGAACAAAGACACCTCCTCCCCTGAGGGAACTGCCAGGAATAACGTAGAGAGGAAGGGGGTGTGATGAGGTGATGAACAGGGTGGTGGGATATGGGTGAGCCAGGGATGGGGATGAATCAGGAGGCTGAATCCACAGACAGAACTGGGGCAAGGTTTCATCATCTCTTTGCCCACCACAGCCTCTGCTTCCACAAAACAGTCCCTTACTTGGGGGCTTTGTAAGATAAGAAGACATCAAGGGGCCATTGCTCCCAACAGGGGAGCGTAATCCTCTGTAAACTGAACAAATGGCAGAGGGGGACGAAAGCCACCTTATCACACAGCCTTCCCTCTGATCTCCTAATCTCTAGAGTGGGGCTGATCCCACCCACACTTAGATGTAAAAGGGACGTGTTCCAGTCATCTGCTCAGATCTCACCTATGATCACCAGAAATAGGCAGCACCTTATCAGAAGCACCTAAGAGAAGATAACCAGCCCTTTGGGTAGGTCTGTATGTCTCATCGGCTGCAGAACCAGCCAAATGCCACTGGCAATTGCATTTTGCATTTTAAAGGGCTACATGCAAACAAACAGAGTCCCACTCCCAGGTCTGTCACCACCAACCCTCCACTGCAAAGGCTGAAAGCACATGAACCCAAGGAGTGTAAGTCTTCTCCCATGAGCAAAAGCAGGAAGCTGTCCAAGTATCTACTGCTGTAGTGTTCCCTGTCACATCAATGCTCTTCTTATGACACAAAGCAAGAAGAACAACAGAGAGATGGGAAGTAACCCAAGATGAAGCCACCTGGCTCATGTCTCACTGAAGTGCTGGTTCTGAAGGGGAGGCTCATTCCTGCCTCAAGCCCACCTGAGCCCATCAGCTGGTTACATGAGGGAAGCAAGCCAAAGAGGACAAAGAAAAGCTTGCTCAGTAGTCAGCCCCAAATGGTGTTTAGCCACCTACGTAACTCTGATGGGAGAAAGGGCATGCAAGATGCTCCTGCACCACACCCAAAAGAGAGACCCAGGTAGATCCCCCACATACTGTCTGTACCTCTCTTTATGTGCCTGGTCACTCACAGAGGAGGGACCTCCCAAAAGGTACAACACATTTTTTGTGTTGAGGGCTGGTTATTTATAGCCTCCTCCTTCTCTCAGTTCCCTCCCCACACCCCAAAGGAAAGCATGAGGGATAACACAGATGAGTCTGGGTGAGTACAACTAATTTCTCTCCTCCTCCACCTCGTCATTCATTCGTTCTTCTCCCTTGGTGGGAGACAGAAGGGAGGGTGCTCCCCCCACATCCAGTCACAACAAACCTCTCTCAATAAAGTAAACCTGTCCCAAGCCTAAATATTAGGCTGAACCCACAGAAAATGAAGCTCGAGGGGCCTCCTTCCAAAATGCACCCCTCCTATTTACAGTATTGCATTCACTCATAGCCACAGAGCAAGGGATGTGTGCCTGCATCCAGTCATTCCTGCTGTGTCCTCAGGGCTCCCTGATCCCCTGCTCCTGTCCTCACCAGTGGGTAACCACCAGCAAGGCAGGGCAAGCCTGGGGAGGACAAGCCATGGGGACAGCCATGGGGACAGCCACCAGCAGCACAAGCCAGCTGGCAGGGAGAAATGGTGCCTCTACACAGTGGAAAACACTGCTCCACTTCCCTCTGGGGGCATGCTGCTCTACAGTTTCTACCCCTTCCCTATCTTTGCAGGGCACTGAGAGGAGGGAAGGACTGGTAACCTTGGTGTCCTCCAGATGAGATGTTCACACAGCCACAGGTCAGACCTGTGTCCCGTTCTCCCCACTCCTAAGGGTGCTATGAGGAATAGGCTGGATGTGCAGTGCAGGCACCTACAGATTTTGGATCTGCTCCTGATCTCTGCTACTGGGACCAGTGTTGCATCCAGCAGGGTGGCCACCTGGGGAATGGAGCTCCTCAGTGCTGCAAGGTAAACCCTGCTTCTTGTGCTCTGAGAGATGTCTGTGCCCAGGATAATTGTCTAGGTAGCTATTGCTGAATTATTTCCGTTTAGGGGAAATCTGGGAATCTGTCTTCACACACAGACCTAACTTCTAACCTGGAACAGAGAATGGGCTTCCACAGTTGTGTCTTTACTTGGAGCAAAACCATGAGGAGTGTGGAATGATGCCCATATGAGTGGGACAGTGGTATGGGTCTTAGATAGACTCTTAGACTCTATCTAAGAGTCACTGCTGCCACCTAGGCGAGGCTTTAAAGTCAGCCAGGATCTGAGATGCTGCAGAAGAGCACTAAGGTATGGTCTATGGCATGTACGGAAAGAGCAGTTCTCAGACAACTCAGACTCTCTGCACACCAAGACCTCCTCCCTATCTGAGTGGGAGGCAAAGCGCAGTGGTGCAGGGCAGGACCCTTCCCAGCTTGGTTGCACCCCTGTGCAAGAGCCAGACACATGCTGGCCATCCCAACAGCAGTATTTCTTTCTAAGTGGGGTCCTGCTCCATTCCTGTGTGCTACAAATATGGTGTCAGCAAGAGGTTTTGCACTATTGTAAAGGAACAGAAGAACACAGGAATGTTCAGCAGGACTTGAGGAGCAAAATGTCTTTTTTCTCCTCCTGCCCTGGGTGAAATGACAAAGCTCCCCTCTCCCCCCCGAGCCAGCCCAGCTGTGGTGGAAGGCTCTCAGGGCTCTCTAGAAGCCCACCTCCTCCGTCCTTCCTCCCACAGGCATTGCATCTGGGCCCAGGAGCTGGGCATGGCTCCCTTCCTGGCTCATCAAACACTGGTCTGGGAAGAGCAGTGACTAGCAGGACATACAAGCAAGGGGAATCACCTCCACCTCAATCCAAGGGGGCCGAGGAAGGAGTGAATCTCAGGGCACTACCCCTCTGCTCTGCTCAGTCTCTTGCTGTAACCTACAGACATGCCTGTGGTTTCTGATTGTACCTGCAAATCTTCCTTTTTCCCTTCCCATTTTCTCTCCTTGTGTTCCCCGCCTCCCCAATACCACTTCTCCCAAACCCTCTAAAAACAAAGCACCCCTCCCTCACTAGCATGTGGCAGGGAAAAGCCTCCTGTCTTTATATGGAGAACACCGTTCCTTCTGTTCTGCAGGCCCCTCCTCACACTCTTGTATGCTGACTCCAACACCATTCCCCTCCCTCAGCCACCAGGTGCTCCAGACCAATTTGGATGTTCCCACATCTACTCCAACCTTTAGTGAAACCATCTCTTCTGGGAAGGTCCCCGGTCCCTCTCATTTCTTCCATTCTGCCTCCAACATCCTTTCCCCTGCCCTGCCGGTGCCATAGCTCCTCTCCTGTCCAAAGACAGGCTCTGCCCTCTGCAGCAAGGCAGGAGGGCAAGGAGGAAAGGGGGGAACCTTCCTGTCAAAATGCAGATTTTGGAAAAATTTGGTTCTGGCAGGTAGCTTGGTGGGAGAGGAGAAGGAAGAGGTGATGGGGAAACCTTTTTTCCTTTTTTTTTTTTCCTTTTTAAAAAACGATAAATAAAAACAGATGACCCAGAAGGCTGGAGCATAGCTGAGAGCCACCTCTTGTACCACTATGCACGTGTCTTGTTTGTGCCTCGGCTTTCTGCCGGCAGTGGGAAAGGGGGCAGAAGGGAAAGGGGGAGGGAAAGGGGCATCGGTGGCTCAGTAGTTCTGCGTTTGGTACCCCTGTGTCTCGGTGTCGAAAGCATCTGCTGGAGGGGGCTGCTGGTACGTCCCCACCGCATCTGTAGCATCCTCCTCGTTCGTGTAGGGAGCATAAGGCATGCCGGAGTCCTGGCTTGGGTCCATGTAGTCCTGGGAGAAGAGGGCCGAATCGGCACCCAGCTGGAAACGCTGATACGCCAGGAATGCCTGGCCCACCTTTAAGGGAGGAGGTGGAGGGAAGAGATGGGAAGCAGAGAGGGGAGGGAAGAAGAGGGGGAACGTACCGAAAAAGAGAAACAAACAAAAGTGGGGTTAGTAGTGGTTACGGATTAGTGTGCGAGGCCCGACTGGCAGATCGCCGGTGAAACGCCCCACGAGCATGGAAGTCCACACTGTCCCACAGAAAGCCCACAAGGAGAGATGGGGACTGGGCAGGGATGGCTGCAAGTCCAGCTGGCTATGTGCGGCCTGCCAAGGCTCCCTGCTCTCTCTGGGATGTTCAGGGCACCTCCTGTCTGGCGGTGGGGTTTCACCGACATTGTAGGGGTTGCGGAGGCTCAGTTGGCACATGGTTTTATCCCAGCCAGCCCCTCCTGGCTGTGGGAAGGCAATCGGCCTCGGCAGCACCACAGGGCTCAGCTGCCGGGCTGCACATACACAGCCATTTGGCTTGTGAAGGCTGGTAAGGAGAGCAGGATTTGACACCAAGTACTGAGGTAGAGGTCACCCCCTGAAACCCCTTCACCAAACAACACCTGCAAGGTGTAGCACAGACCTGGGGAAGGAGCAGCAGGAAGCAAGGCAGCTGCTTCCCAGACCAGGGGACGGTTAGCAGGCAAACTGCTGTCTCCTGCCTCAGGCACTGCAGGCAGGGCACCTTTTGGTGGACTGGGGAAGCCTGGGCACAGGGTTCAGCAGGCATGGCTCATTGTCCCAGAGCATCCCTGAGAGAGGTGAGCAGTCTAGCAGGTGATGGGCGAGAGGTTTTTGGGGAATGCGGTCTGGGAAGGAATGGAAGAGACAAAATGGTGGGGGCAGAGGGCATCTCCTGGCTGAAGTATTAGGCCTGAGCAGTCATCAAAAAAAGGCACAGTGGTGTTACACAGCATTAGTTAGGGTACAGGTGAGGGAGAGAAGGGAGCAGAAGAGGAGAAGAAATTGCCAGTTCCAACTCTCCAGAGGGAGATCCCCTGTTCAGTGGACAACCCCACTCCAATTCAGTGGCCCATATCTTCCCATCCCATGCCCTGCAGTGACCACACACTCATGGTCAGGGCATTGGAACCAGCTTGGCTCAGTGACCTCCTCCACCTGCATCCCTCCACCCCTTCCCCCAAACTCTCCCATCAGCAAGGGGCACTAAGGCAGCAAGGACGGGGAGTTAGGGAACAGGGTATTGTATTCCTCCTGAAAATTAATGTCTCTGAGTTTCCGGAAAGCCAGAAATGCGAGGAAGCCCTGTGAGGAGAGAGAGGGGTGTGGGAAGGAGAATCAGTAAGGTAGAGCAAACCACAGTGTTTGACTGAAATAAAAACAAACCCCAAGGAACTAGGGGAAGAGGATTCCTGTTTAGCCACTTGCAAGCCTGTGCATGGGAGAGGATCACTGCAGGTGATGGCACCTCCAAGAGTGTCCTGAGGGACCCCTTGCAAAAGCCTTGCTCCTTGTCACACTTTCTGCTGGAGCTTGCAAGGGGCTTTCAGCAGCACTCGAGTGCAGGACACAGCTCATGAAGGGAATACACGCACTGCTGTCCCTTGATCCCACCCAGTGTCACTGTGGCGAGGGTACTGACAGCACAACCCTTTGCAGCCCCTCTTCCTCTCTGACCGCTCTATGGCCTTATGGCACCTTTCCTATCTGGCCCCTGCTCAACATCAGGGCCTGTAGGAAGAGGAGCAGATAAAGCCACAAGGGCTTATGCATGGAGACAGGGTTAAAATGCTTTCCTGCTTGGCACTATCCTGTCACTTCAGAAAAAACCACTTGTGCTTGGTGCTTTTGGAGGCAGGAGGAAGTCATCAGGGATATTTATATTGCACACAACAGTTTTTCCAGGAAACTAGCAATAAAGAACTGCTGGGAAAAGGGCAGTCTTAAGACAGCACCATCACCTTCCTAAGAGGTGACCCAGTGAGGTGGCACTCCAGTGGTGGGTGCAGACAGAGTCCAGAAGAACAATGATGACATCTTGCATGAGGGGAGCAAAGGTGGGAGGGAGATGGGTGCAACCCCTGGCCTGGAGCTTCCTTCTCTGCTTAGTGTCTGTAAGGTGAAAATGCTGTTGAAGTTGTTTGACGCACAGAGAAAATATTAACAGGTTGTCCAGAGAGCCGGTGGATGCCCCATCCCTGGAAACATTCAAAGTCAGATTGAACTGGGCTCTGAGCCACCTGATCTAGCTGAAGATGTCCCTGGTCTTTGCAGGGGGGTTGGACCAGATGGCCTTTAAAAGTACCTTCCAACCCAAATTATTGTATGATTCTATGACAATGGTGGTTGGGGAGCTGGCTTGTCTAAGATCATATTAAAGGTCTGTCAAGAACACTCCTTACTGGGATATGGGACTCTCTTTCATATTGTGCATATTAATGCTCTAAAACCTTCTTCCACATAAGTTTTTGAGTCCCTGTTTCCCAAGTTTACTTCCCACCCACCTCCTCTCCTGCTTTTCCTTCTCAGAAGCCATGTGAACTGAGATCCCAGAGGGAATCACCCTTAGCCAGTCACCTTTCATTCCCCACAAGATAATGCAGTACAGAGGACATTTGATCCAGCATCATGGCTGCTGTACTCACCCAGGTAAAGATGGAGAAGAATGAGAACGTGATGGCTGCTCGGGCTGCATCCCCTCCCTCATTCAGTGGGTTGTCCTCTTCTTTTGAAGCTTGCCACTGGTTGGTCAGAAAGCAGAAGCCAACGAACCAGAGGAATGCCCAAAAGGCTGGGATGGACCACCACCAGCATGCCACAGGGAAGGACAAAGACAACAAGAAGATATGTGTGAGTATAATACATACATAGTACATTTCTCTGGAAATTTCAACCCTGAGACCCACCACTGCATTGCAGACTGGGCCAAACTGACTGCTCAGCCAGTCTGAGCCCAAGTGAGCTGGCAGGCTCCCTGACAGCAAATTGTCAAGGTGACAATAGGTGTCTGCAGAAAACACCTCAGGAGAGTTCATTTGCTTGCATTTGGATTGATCACAGGACTTGCATTTGGCCTTGCGAGGGAGCCTGAAGGGCTTCCAGTACTAGAGCGATCACCTGGGCTCTATGAAACAGCCACTGCTTCACAATCCTGTCCTGCAAGGACAAGCAAAGAGCAATTCCTTCCACAGGAGCTGCAGAAGAGTGGGAAGCAGCCGGTTGGCAGTTGCGCAGAGACCAGCTTGTGCTCAGGACAGAACAGCACAGGGACTTACATCACGGAAAAGTGCTGAAGGATCACTAACATGCTGTGCCCCCAGGAAAGGGGTGAAAGTAGGAGGTACTTACCCTCTCTGCCAGGCACAGGCAGATACCTGGCAGCGAGGGAAATGGGCACTCCAAAGCAGCAGCAAAACAGGGCACAGTCCTTCTCTTGTCAGCTGTACATAGGACTGCTAGGCAAGGGCCTAAGAACCTGCAAGCCCAAAGTCCTTAGCAAATTCAGATGCTTCACCTGATCCTGCCCTCACTCCACTCCTGGCCCCTTTGACATATTCGGGGGAGAGCCTGGCATTGAGCAGTTTGCCTGAATGGCTGGAATAAGCCACTAGGGCCAAAGGGCCGGGAAGCTCACCCGAGACTCCGATGTCCGAGAGCACTGCCTTCTTGCGGTCCTTGACGCTGCTGATCTGCGGGAAGTAGGCATCCAGAGCCAGGTAAAGAAGGCAGCTGAGGAAGGCGAGGACACCCACGGTAATGCCATAGTTGCAGGCATTGTGATTGCGGTTGAAAATGCAGTGCTCTTCCACCTCGTCCATGCGGTTCACGTACCCTTCATTGACAATGGAGCCGAACACCACGATGGAGAACACCTGGTGGGGAGGGAGGACAGAGCCATGTCAGGGTCAGCCCCATCTCTCTGGACCAGCACAAAGCAGCAGAGCTCTGCAGGGAACAAACATCCTTCACCAGCACCTCCCTGCTCTGCTGAGCTCCCACCCTACTGCCTTGCCTGAGCTGTAGCCACAGGGAATTTACTGGGAACATGGTCTCATTTTATTTCTGAGGATTAACTTAAAATAGGACATTTTTAGATTGAACCTTTTTATCCATCTGACCTAAAGCGATGCAAAGCAGTTGCAGTCTGGAGTAAGGGTGGCTTCCCACAGACACACAGGGAGGTGACACGGAGTGTAAATTGGGATATGGTTTTGGTGCGGGTGCCTGCATACAATGGCTTCAAGTAGTGGAAATCCTCTTAGTCTGCACTTATTCTCCCACTCACTCCTTTCCCTTCAAGAGATTAATTGTTTCTACCATGCATCTGTTCACTGATTTTATCTATCAAGCTACTATGCTCTTTTCCGCATCCACCCTCCCACAATCCACAGCCCTGCCTGCTCTGCAGCTCCATTCTGCTGGGTTTCCATTCTCCCCATCTCCCCACGTCACACACCTCTCTCCACCAGTTTTCCATCAATCCACTCCATGACACTGCCTATCCTTCTGTCCACTCACCCACATGCCAACACCCTCCAACCTTCCCCACAGATTTTAGAGGCCAAACATCCCTGCTCCAGGTCCACTTGTCAGGGCCACTGTGAGTCCTCCCTACCTGTCACCACCACTGCCACTGCATGTTATTTTAAATCAGGCAGAATTAAGGATGAGTCCAGGTAGAAATGCCCTAATCCGCAGTTGCTGGTCTAATCTTTGCTCATGGGCTTAGCCTTCGTCGCCTGCCACAGGGCTGTCCCTCTTTGACACAGCAGGTTCACCAAAGCAGAGAGCTATTTACAGCAGCCCCAGTCCTGCATCTTGCATCTCAGATAAATAGCTTCCCCTTCCCGACAGAAGAAAGAGGGGAATATTAAGAATATTAAGGCAGCATGGACAGATTTTTCTTTGCAGGGCATCTGGAGACCCTCAATAGGAAGAGCCAACTGGATGCTGCCTGCAAGAGCTCCAGGGAAATAGGAACAGGACCTCAAGCATGGAATGAAATTACATATGAAGTGCACTAGGACATCACCAGGGTACTCTGCCAGCCTGGGAGACGTCTGCACAACAAGACCTGGCACCCTTGGAACCACCACTCCATCCCCAAGGATAAGCAGCACACCAGATGAGGAGGCCGAGTCTCCTGCAGGAAGTGGAGCTAGGTCTGAGTGTTTGCCTGGTCAGGACCCCAGTACCACTTAACCCAACCAAGCACCAGAAGACAACCCAGAAAGCAAAGAGGCAGCTTTGTGAGTGCAGGAAAAAGTATTGATTAATGCCAACCCAATACACCCGCTATCGTCAGTGGGGTTGGATACCCGAGACCCACAGCACAGACCTCTGCTGCCTGTGGCATCAAGGAGCAGAGAAAAAACCTTACTCACAGTCCCCCAACAGCCCTTGGGCAGATACTCAACACCAACCACATTTCACCTGCCAAACTCTAACAAATATCCACTGACACCAATATTATTTTGTCATCTCAAGACTCATAATTGGGTCACACTCGCGTTGTTGAAACTGGGTGTATCACACTAGAGCGATCTAAAAAAAGCTGGAAGCTGGTGTTCCTAGGCGTAGGAACTGTATGGGTTCTCTGAAAATCACAAGAGCTTTTTAAGTTTAGAAGTAAAATAACCGATTTCTCCTCCTCCTCCTTCTTCTTGCAAATCGAGATTGATCATATTTTGCAGAAATTGCTTGTGAAAATTAAATAAGAATCTCTTCTGCTAGAAGCAAAGATTTAGTCCTCAAAATTTCAGCCTGAATGGTTTGGAAAGCAGCAAAATTGCAGACAATTAGAGCCAAGCTCTTTCAGTGGGATGTCTCACACACCTTTACAACAGGCTGGGCTGACAGGTCTGCCTAGGGTCATTGGCAATAACACCCTGTTCCTCTGACCCGAGGAAGAGCTGACACACTCCTGAAGTGACATCCCAATATGAGGTTGCAGCCAGCACTGATGCTGACACCTGAAGTACCAACCTCCACATATTGAGCTTACAAAGTGGGTGCCCTGTTTTCTGAAGCATTAGACAGAAAGCTTATCTTGTCTTTGGAAGATGAGGAAAAGCCTCTAAAGTGGCACAGTCTGATGTTCAGTTTTGGTTTAGGACTCAAAACTGGTAAAATGTTGATTCCCTGAGTCAGATAAAGCCTGGCAAGGAGCTGTGAGTCTCTGCTTACTCATTCGGGACGAATGAACTTCTGTAATGGTCTCTCCCCAGAGACACATCTGTGGAGATATATCCTGATACACATCTTCTCTCCGCTTTTAGCTTTGGGTTTGCTGCTGGGCTGGACAGAATAATTTCTTTTTGCATTTGCTCTTTCATACCTTTTTATGCTGGCACATCATAAAGGCACAGCTCAGAGTCACAAGACCAGGGGAACATCTCCCTCTCCCTAATTTTCAAGCAGAGGTGGCATTCCTAACTTCCTTTCTCCATCTGCAGTCAGCCAAGATGCCAGACTTCTCTCCTACGAAGACAAACCTGTTTCACAGCCTGGAAGTGCCCAAGGTATGATTTATAGGCCAGAATCTGATTTCAGATGATCTTAGGAGTTTTCTGGGGAGATTCCACTAAGCGTGTTCTCACTTGTGAGCAGAATAAGACACAGAATAAGATGCTTATCTTCTCTGTCCTGAAACAGCCATCCCAAAGTACTCTTTGTCCTTATGAAAGCTTTCTATGGACCAAAGCACAGTAGCTTAAGAGATGTCTCCTTCTCTGTGTTTTCCTCACCACTGGCATCAGCTCTGACCAATGCTCCACTCCCTGGCACTGCAGAGAGGGCAGAAAGGGCGTGCTTCCTTTGCCAGCCTGTCACCACCCTGATGGCACAGCAGAACACTGTGAGGACCCCCTGTGCACAGAAGCCTTGAGCTGGGCTGGATTACACTGACTGGGCAAGAATGGGCAGGCTCAAACCAGAGAGTCCAGCCAGAGCTGGACAGCGAAAGAGGCAATTGCTGCTGCTGCTGCTGCTGCTAGGCAACATTGCCTGTTTTATTCCCATGATATCCATACCAAGAAACTGTTTTGACGAAAAAATTTCTAAAAAAAAAATCATAGTTATGAGAGCTTAGATCTTGCAGCCTTTAGGAGAAACTGTTGCACACTTCATCCATGGTAGCTATTCCTTGTTGGTAAGGGAGCAGCTGGGTGGAAGCTCACTGACATGGCAAGTCATCTTTGAAAGAGCAAATATATTTTATTTCCTTATTTCACAATCCATGCCCTGTAAAAATGATCCAAGCAGCAGGTGCAGTATGAATGACTGCCTAGATTATAAACAAAGCACCAAGTTTTCAAGGATGAAGTGTTTACGTTCCTGTTCCCATCACATCTGCAGCACTTGTACAGAAGTGCCAGTGACCAGCAGCATTGGCACAAGCCTCTTACTGCTCTGTGTAACTGCCGCTCTTGTCTTCTCCCCCCATGTGGCACTCACCACACAAAGTCTTGCCTAGTGCCACTGCTAAAGTGGCCCAAAACACACATCTAGCTGCAAAGAGGAGGCAAGGAGAAGATGGTAGAAGTCTTCTCCTGACTGAGCACCAGAATGCAGGCAAGTGGCTTGTCTGCAGGCTAACAGGAGGCCTTCCGAGGCTCCCAGATGCAGCCCATCCTTCCACTCTGCAGAGGCAGATCACTAACCACTTTCTTATGCTTGGTAACAAAAAACAGCCAGCCAGCCCCAGCTTTGTGCACTTGAGCTGCCTCATTTCTTCAGCAAGGCTGCTTCAGTCACTTAACAGACTTGAAGTAACTAGATTTTCAGGCTGAGAGGGTTTCTTTAAGCCTGTAAGAGCAACATCAGTTGGGCAGGTGTGCAGCCTGTCTGGAGATACACATTTAATAAGCAGTAATATATTCAGCTACACTCAAAAAAGGGACAGAAAAGAGCACTTGGAAAAGATTTGACCAACTCAGCCCTGCTGCTGGGACCCAGCTTTGCTCCACTTCACTGTTCCCTAAACACCACGTCCACACAGGTTGTCGCAATCATTTTCCTCGATTCCTGTTTTCATCCAAGAGCTTCGAAGACACCAAGTGCAGCCCAGAGCCAGGTACATTGCAAAGCTGATAGAGGCAGAGCAACATGCCAAAAGACACAGCAAAATGAACTTAATGCTTAGCACTGCAGGGAGGAGACAGAGAAGCTGAGAGCTTTCCTCTCCTCCTTTCTCAAGCGGCTCATGCTGGCCATTACAGGCACGTAAGGGCTCATTACAGTGAGAAAAAGTGCAAAACAGGCAAAATTCTGCATCCTGCCATAAAATGCCTTTTTTTCCCCTCTTGGTAAACTGGCTGATCTAATTTTGCCAAAGGCAAAGGTGAGAGATGAGAAGAGAGGCTCTCCACTCCCTTCCACTGCAGGCTCAGCCCTGCAGAAAGCCTCCTGAGCATCATGTGAGGCGCTTTCCACCATGCTGCCCATCCCCAGCCATGCATCAGATGCTCCTGAGCATCATGTGATGGATGCAAAGCACGGCCAGCCTCTGGCAGTGCACTAGGATTTTCCTGCACCTCATCCCAGGACTTTGTCATGCTGCCTTCCTGACTTCATCCCCAAGATCCCCATGATGGCTGTGGTGGGGACAAGGCTAAAGAGGGTTTCTGCCGAGCTGCCTGCTTGGGCTCGCTGCAATGTCCTCCACTCACAGCCTCTGTCGCACTGCGTGCTGCCTCTCCCTCTCACACACCCCCTTTTTTATTCTGTTATAGAGAGGAAATAGTTTGATGACATAATATTCCTCATGGGACTTCAAATCAAATCCTTCTCAGGCAGAATGAAGACATAACCTCTTCTGAGTCTGATCTGGTAATGACCAGGAATAAATCTGTTTAAAAAGAAAGCGAGAGCAGGAGATGGTGCAAATGATAAACTGGCAGAGATGATCTGGCTTTCATTTTCATTCAGCCATTTGCAAATAGGATATCCGGAAAGCGTTGGAGCGCCCTGTACAGGCATGGAATATTATAATTATTATTATTATTTTCATTAAATCTACTTGTATTTAGTTCATTTTGAAGAAAACATATGCAGCTTTTGAGATGCATGGGACTGGCAGCTTGGAAACAGGCGGCCTCTATTTATTCCCCCCAGCCAGCACCATGCAGGCAGCAAACAACTCCTGCCCACAGTCTCGACAGTGTCTGAGCTTTGTGCAGGTGCTGGAGTGGGCCAGTCTCCCTGAACCCCATTTCCGTAAACATGGGACAGGGGAAGAGCATGAGCATGCCAGCACCTCCCTCCCAGCTCACCCTCCCTGGCCATCAGCCACGTGGCACCAGCTCCCCAGCCAGGGCTGAGCCAGAGCAGGTGACTGAAGGGAGAAAGGCTCCGCATCCTTAATTCCTGCCATGGGATCTGGGACATGCTTTCCTGGCCAGCCAGTTTTTTTTTCACACATGGTTTGGCAGCTGACTGCCTGGCCATTAACCCTTCTGCCTCCCACCAGGTCTGTGTTCAGGTCTCTTGCACTTCCCGTGGTTAAACAGCATCTTCTGTCCCACCACTACTGGTGACAACCCTCCACAATCACATGTCCATGGTGGTATCCAGGTTCTTCTGTGCTTTCTAGATGGTCCCTACATTGTTATGCCAATGGTCAGCAAAGTGACCATCCAAAAGCTGCATCTTTTTCCAAGAGGAAGAGTTCCATTTTCTTTCTAGCAACACATCTCCCCCTCCTTGACTTGGCTGTGCCAGCATAGGCAGAGAACTGCACCCCCTGCCACCTGCAGTGCCTGCTCCTCTTGCAGCCACATGAGTCCTCTCTGCTGCCTTGTTTTGCCACAAATATTTGCCTTGGCCATGTCCCATCACCATGCAATTCCTCTGCTTCTCTCCTCTATGCCTCTCATGTTTTGAAACAGCAGATTACATATAGTTGTCTTTTTTTTTGCTCATGTTTCTGACTGTCTTTGGTCTTTGTGCTACTTCTCAGATTTTTATCGGGAAATGTCATTAATGAAAGATTTGTTTCTGCTCCAAGATCATTCCTGGAAATGCCATGCTGGAAACAACACAACCTGCTGTATCCAACCTGAATCACTGTGCAACTGTGCACATCTGTCGTTCATCTTCAGACACAGCCTTTCACCCAATCCCAGTGACAGCAAACTCCCCAAAACCCTTTTGAAGCTGACCTAGGCAAGGGCATCATCCCATGAAGAACTGTTCCTAGGGCTTCACTGACAGCACATGCTTTGAACCACCATGTTTCTTCCATCTGCAGCAATGTACCTTGCAAGCACACAGCCAGTGAGTGTGGTGGCTGCAGCAGAAATGGGGTGCAGGAGCAGAGGCAGAAAGCATGAGCTATGGGCCAGGAACATGGGGAATGTCTCAGCTAAATTAACTTGGGACAGAAAGAAGGTGGGAGCCCAGTTGCAGCTGGTTTTAGACTAACAAGGCCTCCAGGCTCTAAGGTTCAGTTTAACTGCCATTGCAAGCCCTCACTGTGTGTCCTTGGGAAGAGACAAGCGGTGTTGTAAGCCAAGAATGAGTGTGGCAAGCCAGGGACCTGCTGGCAAGGCAGGAGATGGGGCTCTCTGCCATGCTGTGGCTAGTTCCCATCCTTTACCTTTCAGGTGCCAGCCTGTCATGGGGAAGCCAGGAATGTGGTTCCTGTCCTTCACCTGCCTTGTCTGCTCAGCTGGAGCTGCTTGAGAGGTGCTGTGCCTGTAGACACAGGGGACAGCGCTTCCTGTACCAGCTCAAATGTTCTGGATGCTCCTATCAGCCAGAGGACATGGTGGCAACAGCAGCAGGTGATGGAAAAGGAGATGGAGCACCTCTCCTCACCAAACCTCTCTTCAAAGAGGCAGTGACCTTGGTGTTGGAGGGGGACTCAGTACCTCAATCTGTGTGACAAGTTTTAATGGGCTGCTTTGTCTGTGCAGCTCTAGTTGGAAATACTCTTACTCAAGCCCACATCCAAGCAAGCTGGGCCTGCCTGCTTCCAAAAACAGAGTTACTTTTGCCTTGTTAGGCTTTTACATTGAGCAGCACTTCGGTTTCTCCAGCAAACAGGTTTCCAAGCAGACAGGAACACCTGGAACAACCTGTTTCAATTAGCATTTTACTTATTTATGGCGCCAGCGCTACATCCAACGCCTGCAGGTTGCAGAGGAGCCACCCAGCTCCCCTGCACCGGCCATGGAGAGCACTGCTGCACTGCCCTGTGGGCCAGGGCACAATGGGAATAGGCAGGGATGTGCTCACACTCGTCTGCTTTATTTCAAGAACAGTCCTGGAGCTGTGCAGCTCCAGCTCGCTGTGGGTCACCCAGCTCCACTAGCTCCAGCTGTAGCAGCAATAGCTCCAGCATCTGGGTCACCTAAACATCCAAACCTGAGATGGGCACCCCATAGAACCACCACTGATCACCAGTACACACACCAGAACCTGGCAACCTTTCTGTAGGGAGACACTCACTCTGCTGTGCCTGCTGACCTCCAAAGCACCCATGAAACCTGAGCTGCCTCACAACAGTGTCGTGGTGGACACATGTTCCAGAATTGCTAAACTCTTTCCAGAGTTTAGCATTCTCCTTGTCAAATTTATCCTATCTCCTCTTCAGCAAGGAGCAACATAAATAATCTTCGGTCATCCCATCTGTTCCTGATCCTGCAGTTCTCCCTGGAGATTTGGTGCCACCTCAATTGGGCTGCAAACTCCCTGGGCAGGAGCCAGTTTTGGTGCCTGTTGGTAAAAAGCCATATGCACCTCTGTGCCATCATGAAGTCTGCTAAAAGGCAGCGTGACTCAAGCACAAGGTCACTGTCTGAGGAAGCGATCATGAGAATTTCTGCTCTCAGTAAAAGCTCATCACGTGAAACGGGCCAAAAGGAGCCTCCAGCTTGCCCTGGGGAGACAATGGACCATTCATGCCATGAGCAGGATAAAGGCAAATGAGATCCCAGGAGATGGCAGGCAAAATACTTTCAGTGTGTGCAACAGCATGTGAAAGACTCTCTGAGAGACCACGGGGAGCAAGGGACCTTGGCCACCAGAAGAGTTTGGCTCATAGAGCCTGGCACTAGAAAGTCTAAGTATGGATGCAATCACAGTTTATAAATACCCACGAGAAAACACCAGGGATGAAAAAACACCATTTAAACTGAAGGGCAAAAGATCACAAAAGTAAACAGATAGCAAACAGATTTACAGTGGAAAGCCTCTGGCCAGTGGAACCACAGAACCTTCTCTCAGAGGAAGTGAGAAGGGAAGAAAACCATGAACTAGTCTTTTTTCAGCCAAGTTCAACCAACTGAAGGGGCCATAAAGGGTCTGACGCTTGTGACAGCCTGAGAGAGAACTTCACTGTACACAAGGACCCCTCTTGGTCTCAAGTTTAAAGAAAAGACCAAAACTACAACTAAATATTTGGGGTGAGCTTTTGGTTTCCCTGCTTTGTTAAAGGATAGATGTTCAGGAAGACAGACAAGACCAAGTGGAAACGCAGGAGAAGGATGGCATAGCCTTGCACCATGATGACCATGCCACCCTCCCTTGCTGAACTGCTGACCTGGAGTACCTCCAGATTCTGCAAAAGGACTTTAATTTCCAGGGCCAAGTGAAGTGCCTGGGGTAAATCCCATCCTGTCCTCTGTCAAGGTCAGATGGGCAGCGAGAAATAGTGTGGGGTCCCAAAGAGATGCCACTCTCCAGCAAGTGCTTCTTGCCAGGAGGGACCGTGCAGGGCACAGAAATGAGCTCAGCAAGCAAGTCAACAGTGTCTGAGATACTCTGAAGCAGATTAGGTGCCTAATTAAAAAACAAATGTGTTTCTTGTTCTCTCTGCCTCACCTGGCGCCTCTGGGAAGCCAAAATCCTGCAGTGCTTGGATGAAGGGGAAAAAAACCACCAGACTGAGAGGCAGATAGAGAAAGATGAAATTCTGCCACAGAGATTAGCAACGGGAGAGCCTTTGTAGGTCACATCACGTCCATCATCCCTGGGCACACAGGCTGGCTCCACTCCAGCCTCTCAGGGGCGGGGGGCATGCATACCCCCTCGCCTGGCGCCCAGCAGCATCCCTGGCACAGCCAACCCGCTCCCAGCGTGATGTGCTCTACTGTAAACAAGCTCAGGCAGATGGACAGACAGACAGAATGCCCGCATTAATCAAGTCCTCAGCTGTCTTGGGGCTCTCCAGCCACCCTCCAAGTCACCCGGAGGGGACATCACGCACCCACCCGGCTCAGAGGACAAGAGCCGCCTCCCCACCACCACCAGCAAGCCAGGCCAGCTTCCCTTTTCCTCCGTTTCCACCTGGCACTGCTTTTATTTTATTTTCCCCAAGCCAGCCTGCCGCTTTGCCTCCCAGCTCCCATGCGCATGTGTCTCCCCGGCTCTCTCTCCCTGCCCTCCCTTCCCCGCTCCCGGCTGAGACCTCAATCTCTCCCCCGCCAGCTCGCTGCTGCAGCTCTCGCTCCCTTAATCCCAATGACCTTCTTGCACAAACGCACCAACCCCACGGGCAGCCATGGGATCAGCGTCACGGGAAGAGGGAAAGACCTTCCCATGACACCCCCGTTAGGCTTCTCTTTCCCCCTGCCCCCTTCCCCACGAATTAGTGAGAGGAAGACATTACCAGGAAAGCAGAATGGGGGGCTGAGAGGATAAGGGTAAAACACAGAGCAACATCCAGCCCCTGCAGCCCCCTCAATCACCCCAGCACGGCCTGAGCCCAGCACCCTCTGACCCACAAGGAAGCAATTTCAGGACTGCAGCATCCCCCCTCCCCGGTTCACCCTGTCACCCCCCCATCCCACTGGCTCCCTGCATCCACCATAAACGCACAGGCGTGGAAGAGTGAGAAGACACCCCCCTCTGGAAACCACCAGAGATGGAGACAGGGTCGCGGTCCAACCTGACTCACCCTTTCCCTCCCCAAGGAAGAAACCCCAAACCAGCCTGCTCTCACCCTATATGGGCCTATATCCACACATCCAGGTATATATGTACATACAGCTATACATCTATTTGCAAATATACATGTGGCTATATATGGAGCTTTATATATACAGAGGTATATAAACCCAGAAACAGATCCCTATACCCAAACGTATCTGCACATATATATATAACAGATACAGCCATAAATTCTGTGGAAGTATGTATGTACATATCTGTGTATGTACAGATCCAGGCTGTGTGGAGACATATTGATGGACACATGCATATTATATATGTGGATACATGCGCATACACAAGCATATAAAAAGCATATAATAATAAATATGTAACACATAAGAGCTTATAATGATAACAACATATAATAACATATAATGGTATGTAACACAGTATAATGATTTTATAGGTATGTGTGTGTGTGCGTGTGTGTATGCAGGTGTTTAGGAAGGTCAGGGTCGGGGCCGGTGGCGGCCGCCTGTCCCAGAAGGAGCCCCGCGCCCCCCGCAGCCCGGCGGGCCGCCCCCCGCCCCGGTGCCCGTGCCGGTGCCCGTGCCGGTGCCGCCCCCGGGGGCGGCGGGGCCTTACCCAGGAGACGAACCGCAGGATGGTCTGCGGCTGCCGGATGAAGGCTTGCGGGTCGAAGGCGCCGCCGGCTTTCCCCGCTCCGAAGGCGCCCCCGTCCA
>VZTJ01004286.1:844727-888420 GCA_013397795.1 Orthonyx spaldingii
CGGCCCTTCCCCCCGCCCGCCGCCCGCGGCACATGGCGGGGACGAGTGTGGGGCCGCGCGGGCGGCGGCCGTGGGGCTGCCGGGTGCGGGCACCTCCCGCTGCAAAGGCAGCCCACCCCAGGCCCCTGCGGGAGGGATGGGGCGATGCCGCTGCAGGTTGCTGTAGGGCCCAGCAGGGCCAACCCTCCACCCGCCCACACCCCCTGCTCGGCCCTAGCGAGGCCGCGCTGGGGCTCCCGAGTACAGGAGAAGGAGCTGCCGGAGAGGATCCCGCAGAGGCCACAGAGATGATTTGGGGTCTGGAGCATCTGTTAGGGGGAGAGACTGCGGGAGCTGGGCCTGTTTAGTCTAGAGAACAGCAGACTGAGAGGGGATCTCATTAATGCATATAAATATCTCAGAGGTGGGTGGATGGTGCCAGACGCTTTTCAGAGCAGTGGCCATAAGCTAAAACACAAGAAGTTTCACTTCAACGTAAGGAAGAATTTCTTCACATTCGAGGTGGCAAAGGCACTGGAACAGGCTGCCCAGGGAGGTCGTGAAGTTTCCCTCTCTGGTGAAGACAAAACCCACCTGGATGCCTTCCCACGTCACCTGCTCTAGGTGTCCCTGCCAAAGGACTGAGGTCGCTTCCAACCCTAACAATTCTGTCATTCTCTGATGCTACCCCACAGAGGCCCCCATAGAGTGGTGAGGGTGGGCCCTTGGGTACAATCCATTAACCCAGAGGCCGGTTCCCTCACCAGCTGCCTGCCCCTGGACAGAGATGACTGGTGAGCCTCAAAAAAAATCACACTGCAGTGAAGCCTGGGGTTCTCATTTCCGACATCCACCACCCTACCCACACTGTGTCCCTGGGAGGGGGCGGGAAAACGTCCTTTGTGAATATGGGGAGTCCAGATTTTGGGAAGACCCCCTGGCTCTATGAGGCAGAGACTGCAAGATACACACCTTGCACTCCAGAGGCTGCAGCCTTGAGAGTAACTTGGGCTTCTCCACTGCCCACATTACCACCATGGCCACTGGCATAGCCAGGAAGGGATGTGTGGGAAGAAGCCTTCCAGCCTTAGGGGCAATTCCAGCTCCTTGGCCCACGCCTTTAGTGCAGAGTAGCTGCATATCAGCGGTCTGCTGGCTGCTGCAGAGTCCCTGATAATCTGTATTAACAGGGCTGAAATGGAAAACAAGCTCCTGGGTTGTGACATGGCTCCCTAAGCTCAGCTGTGGAAGCCAAAAACATACAAGAGCTAAAGGCAAATATATGGGGGAGATGGAAGAGCATTTAAAGCCCAATCCATGGGCACCCATTGGAAGTTGCACCCCAAAAAGTAAGCAGCCATTCCTTGCCTTTTGTGGGGCGGGTTGGAGGTAGAAGATGGACATTGTTCCATCACATCCTGCCACAGGATCCTAGAATGGTTTGGGTTAGAAGGGACTTTAAAGGTTGTCTAGTCAAAACCCCTTGCAACAAGCAGGGACATCTTCAACTAGACCAGCCTGCTCAGAGCCCTGTCCAACCTGAGCTTGAATCTTTCCGGGGATGGAGCATCCCTGTTTCAGGAAGACGAGCTGCAGTGCCAGCACAGCTGGATCCTTCGCTCTCCAGTTCATTCTGGGTGCAGGAATCTCCCCCCGGTGTTGTGTCAAATACATCCCTATCTGTAAGCCCCAGGAGATCCTGAGGGCAAACTCTGGGTTCCCAGACCACCCAGCTCTGGGTTCTGGTGATAGCACTGCCTGGGGTTTGCATCCCCTTCCGTACCACAGGCAACGGTAGATTAAAGTCCATGTTTATTATAATAACACAGATGAAATTTCCTGAAATGAAATGTTGAAACTCCATTTCACGAAAGGAAATGAAATGAAAGTTCATGGAATGAAATTTCAAAATGTTATGCGATTGAGTGAAATTTTGAAATTTCGTGAAATTAACAAAATGAAATAAAATTTCATTAAGTGAAATAAAATTTCATTAAGTGAAATAAAATGAAACTTGATGAAATGCAGCTTGATGAAGTGAAAGGAAATTGAATGAAATGTCAAAATTTCGTTCATTCCATGACATTTCGTTGAATGGAATGCAATGAAACGAACATTATGTGGTTTTTGTGACCCCTGACCGTGCGCGCTGACGTTCCCCAGAAGCCCCGCCCCATAGCTTGGACGTCGATGTTTTTCCGCGCACCGCTGCCCGGGCACCTTTCTGTCCGCGCTCGCCGCCCGTAGCGCCGCCCGCAGCGCCGACCCTCTCGCGAGACCCGGACCGGAGCGCTTATAAAGGCTGCGCGCGGGGCGGGCGACCCTTCCGGCCCGGCGCGCGGACAAGATGGTGGGTGCTGAGGCCTCGGGCCCCGCCGCGCATCCCGCAGGCATCGCCGCCATCCCGGCCCCGCCCGCCGCGCCGCCCTGCGCCCGCAGCCCCCGGCACCCGCGGGACGCCCTGCGGGGCTCATTTCGGGGCGCGGGCCAGGCGTTGCGCGGGGAGGCCGGGCAGGCGTGTGCGGTGCTCGGAGGGCCGCGGGGTGTGGGGAGCGCGGGCGGCTGTGGGGACATTTGGGGCCCCTTTTTCTAGGAAGGGGGGCGGCTTTTCTGTGGAGAGCTCCCGTGGTTATGGCTTTTTTTTGGGGCTTTGAACTTCGCTTAGGGTAACACATGTCAAGTGGGGTTTTTTTAGATAAAGCCATGTTTGTTTTTAGTTCCGTGCGTACCTGCATCGTATTTTTCCTTAATTTGGATGTGAAATTGGATGGGTAAATTTTCCTTTGGGCTGAGGGTTTTCCGGATGAGCCCCAGTCTTTACATGGCTCTCAGGTTGCAGAAGGAGGCTGCAGGGGTGGTACTCGAGGACAATACCTTTGGAAAAACTACTGCACTTCCACCCAGAGTGACTGACTCAAAGGTGGACGCTGAAATGCTGATTTACTGCAGTTTGGCAAATTGAAATAGCCTCTGTAATGCTTATTTTGGTACTGATTCCTTGAAAGATGTGAAGCTGTCTGTGCTGCGTTTTCTGGACTTGCGGGATGTACTGAAATTCTGGGGGCACACTGTGGCGAAATCATAGCTTCTGTGGTTCCCTAGCTGGAGTGGGACTTGGTGGCATCTTAAAGTAGGCTTGGAAGGGAAGGGGCATTACAACAGTCTGAGAAGTGCATAGTTGGGGCATGGGGATTACATTCCTGTAACATAATGGAATTCAGAAACCCCGCAGCTAATACTGGGAATTTCTAGGACACGAAGTATCTTGGCTATATATAATACTCATGTTTTAAGGCAAGGAGAGAGTTGGCATCGGCCAACCACCAAAGTGGGTGTAAGCAGGTCTCTGTAGCAAGCACTGAGTGTTGGTGTTGTCTCCACAGTCTCACCGCAAGTTCTCGGCCCCGAGGCATGGCTCCCTGGGCTTCCTGCCCCGCAAGCGCAGCAGCAGGCACAGGGGCAAGGTCAAGAGCTTTCCCAAAGATGACCCCAGCAAGCCTGTCCACCTCACTGCCTTCCTGGGGTACAAAGCTGGCATGACCCACATCGTCCGGGAGGTCGACAGACCTGGATCCAGTACGTATTAATGTTCCTCTCAGTGGAGGAGGTGGGTTTGATCAGGAGTGGTCACAGATGGCCCGTTCAGTAGCAGCTCTGGATTTTAGTCCTGACTTGACTTCACTCTGTTCCAAGTCCTTTGTGGGTGGTGTATTTCTGCTGTAACTGCTGAGTTGGTTTAGCTGTAGGATAACAAGCTCCTTGGGATGGCTCTTCTGTATGGGGGGACATGAGACAGTGGCCTTCAGTGGTTTTTTGGAGATTGTTCTGTCCTGGGTGTGTTACTTGCTGCCATCCATTTTGCCTATCCAGCTTTGCTGACCTTTCTGCCAAGCGAGCCTCGAGGTTTTGCAAGACATTATATTATTGTGTAAGAGTTGATCACTTTACCCTGTATCATCTCTGAAAAGAACTCGAGTCATTTAGCCTTTCACATGAAGGACTTGGGAGTGAGGAAAAACAGGTGATGTTTAAGAGTTGCTGCTGAAATTAATTGTGCTGTGTTTCTGTTTCTGCCCAGAGGTGAACAAGAAGGAGGTGGTGGAGGCAGTCACTATTATAGAGACTCCTCCCATGGTCATTGTGGGCATCGTGGGGTACGTGCAGACTCCTCGTGGGCTCCGTAGCTTCAAGACCATCTTTGCTGAGCACATCAGCGACGAGTGCAAGCGCCGCTTCTACAAGAACTGGTGAGAGAGCAGAGCCTTGGCTGTCTCATGGTTCATATTTTTACTGCTGGGGTGCAAATGATCCTGGTACAACTTTTCAGCAGTCAGTGTTTAGCTTTGACGGACTGGCCTAATAATAGGATAGGCTGTAGGAATGGCTCCATGAGGGTGACAGCATAACTTTAGGTAGTGCCCTTCTTGGTGTGGGTGTGGTGGCTCTGGGTTTGCCTGAGAGCTCCTGGACAGGCTGCACGTGATGATACCTCGACGGGCGGACAGAAGGAAATCGCCTCTGGCGCTTGTTGTTGAGTGTCGAGTCCTGACTGTAGCCCTGTTTTCTCAGGAAAGGGGGAAGACAAGTGTCACTCCTGATTGCTGTTCCAGGCACTGTTGTTGTGATTGGAAGTGTGTGTTTGCCCGAGCGTGGCTCCAGCGTGTCTGGAGCTCCCAGCCTGTTTATGAACTTGGCAGGCTGAAAAGACGTCAGAGTGGAGCAATAAAGATCTCAAGGGTGTTTCAGTAACGACCTTGCTGTCAGGCACACAAGGAGGGGAAATTATGGTGTTTTGAGGCAGATCACAGTCATCTCACGATTGCTTTAAAGATCTGGTTTTTTTCTGTTATTGTTTGACATCTCTTCACAGTTTTTGTTTTCTGTAGTGTGAATGTTAATGTGCTCTGGAATTCATGGCAGCTCCGCTCAGCTTTGGCAGTCTTGCCACTGTCTGATGAGCTCCAGGCTCCGCTTGCCAGTGGAAAAGAGTCATTAGAAGCTGGCAATGAGCCAAAGCCAACTGAGGTGGCAGCTCCTTCCGCTCATCCCCGTTTCCCTGGGGATTGATGAAGGGCTTAGCCAAACCTTGTCTCTGCTCTGCTCCTGAAGGCACAAGTCCAAGAAGAAGGCCTTCACCAAATACTGCAAGAAGTGGCAAGATGAGGAGGGCAAAAAGCAGTTGGAGAAAGATTTCAATAGCATGAAGAAGTACTGCCAGGTTATTAGAGTCATGGCTCACACTCAGGTAAGTGCCTGTGGGACTCAGGTGTGCTGGAAACAGCTGAGAGCAAGCTTGAAAGTTGATCCATCTTTGTAGGGAGGTTTCTGCCCTCCCCTGCGACTCGATGCTGACTGTTCAGCACACTACAAGTCCATTCTCTACAGAGCTGTGCTCACAGGATGTTTGAGGAGCCTTGGCAACCACTGGCAGTCTTTTGAAGGAGTGTCATAGTGAGCTGTAGTAGGAACATTTTGGGCTCAGTCCTGTGCTGATACCATGTAGACCTGGACTCTCTTAATTCTAGCTACAAATAAAACCGGGCTGAACACTGAACTCAGGGGTTTTTTTGCTCAGCATCATTTCAGGCTGCATTCTATTGGGATTGCAAGCACTCAGACTTCTGGTGGCTTCTCTTGCTCAGCTGGAGGAGGTGTTCCATTGAGTGATGTGGTAGTGTCCCCCCAGCTGTCAGTGCTCTGACAGACTTTCTTGGGAGATGCATTGAATCTTTTGAGTTGGCTCTAAGTGCAAAAAGATGGCTAATTTTACTAGAATTAATTTCCTATGTTAGTAGAGATAGTGTTGCGCCTTCCCTTGATTCTCACACTAGTTCCCTCTGTACTAAATAGAGTAAAAGTAACTGTAAATGCCATCCAACCCAAAGTGGCCTTAAGTGTGGCAGGTTTTATCAAGCAATCAGAACAGTTTGGGTTGGAAGGGACCTTAAAGACCACCCAGTTCCAACCCCCCTGCTATGGTCAGGGACACCTTCCACTAGACCAGGTTGCTCAGGCCCATATCCAACCTGACTGAACTGTTGTTGAGGGTGGGGCATCCAGAGCTTTTCTGGGCAACCTGTGTCAGTGACTCACAACTCTTATAATAAAAATAATCCTTCTTAGGTCCACCTTAAATCCACCCTGTTTCAGTTTAAAACTATTGCCCCTTGTCTCTTGTCCTTCCTCAATGGAATTTGGCTGATGGCTATGGGGTAGCATATAACTTGAGGTGCAATGACTTGAAAGCCACTATACAACCTTCCCCCTTATTGTAGGGCCTCCTTTAAATTTTATATCTTGGAAAAGGATGTTAGAAAAATAGATGAGGCCAGGGCTGAAACGATACTGGGTTTATTAATATTGGGTCCATTTCAGAAGAGCAGGAGCTGAGTGTCATGCTTTCTGTGTTCCAGATGCGTTTGCTTCCCCTGAGACAGAAGAAGTCTCACCTCATGGAGATCCAGGTGAATGGTGGCACTGTTGCTGAGAAAGTGGATTGGGCCCGGGAGAAGCTGGAACAGCAAGTGCCTGTGTCAACAGTCTTTGGCCAGGATGAGATGATAGATGTCATTGGAGTCACCAAGGGCAAGGGATATAAAGGTAATATCTTTGTGATAGGATACAGTTCTTTATGAAATCCTAGCCTTGCATGTGCCAAGAGCTGGGGTAGGTGAATCCGTACTGCTGTCACAGTTCAATGATGAGACCATGGAATGAGCGCTGGGCACAGCGCCTGACATCCGTGAGGAGTCATTCCATGCTGCCTTCCTTCTGAGAACACAGCCCAGGCACAGCCAGGGAGGGAGCTTCACCAGGAAATGTTTATTTCTGGAACGCTGGCTCTGCACTTCCGTTTTACTGCCCAGGGAACTGCAGCTTGAAAGGTGGCTTAAGCTGTGGTTGAAGAGTTTGGTGACGTCTCAACTTGACAGCAGTTGTCACACGTGCTTTGGTCCCTCACAGGTGTCACCAGCCGCTGGCACACCAAGAAGCTGCCGCGCAAGACCCACCGGGGCCTGCGCAAGGTTGCCTGCATCGGCGCCTGGCACCCCGCCCGCGTGGCCTTCTCCGTGGCCCGCGCTGGCCAGAAGGGCTACCACCACCGCACCGAGATCAACAAGAAGGTGGGTGTCTCTCAGCTTCTGGGAAGGAGTGACACCTGGCCCGCATCACTTGCTGTGTGACAGTGAACAGAGTGTGGAGTTTTGCTTGGGGTGTTTTGCTCTGTTAGTGTTGTCTTGGGGGGGGTGGCCATGGTCTGTTGTGTTGGATAACTGTAAAAGTCTTGCATGGCCACGTGTTTTCAAACTGCAACAGCTGTTTCCTCTGAGCCTATGTAGAATTCCTTGCATGATATCTGGTGACAGGCTCTTTCTCCTACCTTTTGCTAAGAAGAATTTCTTTACATTTTTAGATTTACAAGATTGGCCAAGGTTACCAAATCAAGGATGGAAAGCTGATCAAAAACAATGCATCGACTGATTATGACTTGTCTGACAAGAGCATTAACCCTCTGGTGAGTTGCTGTAGTTCTGTGCCAAGAGTCTGCTCGTGAGCTGCAATCCTAAGAGGCAGATGGGTCTGGTATGAGTCACAAAATGATTGAATGAAGAGCTCTCAAAATAAGTCAGCTGCTGTTGGAGGTGGTGGTGTTTAGTCAAACTCAGAATTGATTTGTATAACTTGGAAATTGCATTTGTTACGTGACAATAGGACAGAGATGTTAAAAACCTTGAATGGTACTTGTACATTTATAAGGAATAACTTATTAAGATCTTTTGCTGTTTTGTCAGCCTCTTCTGCTGTTCTTAATAAAAGCCTTACAACAACAAGTAAATTGCTGCATCGAGGAACTTGACCAGTGAAAGGCAATACTGGAAACAGGATTTCAGTGGATGTGGGAATGTCCAAGGCCTAGAAGGGGTGTGGATCTGTAGGCAGATGTGATCACTGGTCCTGCTTGGTACAGAGTACTGACTGTTCTCTCCTTTCTCAGGGAGGCTTTGTCCACTACGGTGAGGTGACCAATGATTTCATCATGGTGAAGGGTTGTGTTGTGGGGACCAAGAAGAGAGTCCTAACCCTACGCAAGGTGAGTGGTGCAACCTGCTGTCACAGCAGCTGGAACAGTTCAAGGGAGCTGTGCTGCCTCTGGTGCAGGTGGTGTGTGCTGTTCTGGGGAATCATGTGGCTTGCTAGGAAGAAAAGCCTCCCACGCAAACCCACCTCACAGTAATGGCCTTGGGAATGGTGTGAGGTCAGTTCTGCAGGTAGCTCAGTCCAGGGTTGTCTGTAGTGATGGACGTGGTTTAGGCTTGAGTATTCTTGTGACCATGAGGACGCTGGCAGAGTGGGACTGGTGCTGCTGGGAGCTGACCAGTCTTCACCCTTGGAGGCCAAAGGTGCAGGGTGGATGGCTTATTGTCAAGTGTCTTTGCACATGGCAGCAGCTGAAGTCTGCGGTCAGAGTGACTGAGGAGGCATTAGCCATGGAGGTGACAAGTAGCCAGTGTGCTGGAGGCTGAGAGGGCGCTGCTGCTGTATAGTCACCTGGCATCTCTCCTTTTAGTCCCTGCTTGTGCAGACCAAGCGCCGGGCCCTGGAGAAGATTGACTTGAAGTTCATTGACACAACCTCCAAATTTGGTCATGGCCGCTTCCAGACAGCTGAGGAGAAGAAGGCTTTCATGGTAAGGGCACATCTTTTGTTGTGTATAACTGGGTTGGCTTTGAGCTCATGGCAGCTGAGAGCTTGGCCTTTGGGCTATCACATGGCTAAAGTTGCTGTGAAACAGAAGCTTCAGTCAAGAGGTGTCCTGCCAACTTGATCATAACTGCAGGGGCTTGGGATCTCACTTCTTGGTGTCTGAGGGGTGTTGGCATGTTTGGGCACTGCTTGTTCAGTGATGAAGCATGGAACGAGCACTGCTCCATTTCCTCCGGAGGAGGGTGCTCACGGTGGTGGCATTCCCAGTTTGTCACTTGCTGGAGAAAGCAGCCAGGAGTGCTGTGAGTGAGGCCCGGGCAGGGTCAGAGCAGGGCCGTGCTGGGAGCCGAGCAGGAGCTTCCCCACCAGGTGGCACCAGTGGCGCTGCTCAGGCGCTTCCAGAGTCACCAGATCAGCCCAGTGCGGCTGTGCCAGCTCCAGCCTTTCCCCAAAAGCTCTGGGCATGGGGACAGGGCGTGGGATTTCCAGTGGGTTGCAGCATGGAGGACTTTTTTGCCTTGATTTCTTCACAGTGATTGGGATGTGATGTCTTTTTGTGCAGACTGCTCTTTACGTAGCTTGGTTTTTGTGGGTTTTTTTCAGGGACCACTCAAGAAGGATCGCATTGCAAAAGAGGAGACGGCCTAATAATGGGTGCAATGGTCCTGTGGCCTGTGTGCTCTCAGACCAAAAAATAAATATTTTAAAGAAATTAACTTTGCCTCTTGATGTATACATCGCTGTGTCAAGTCTGGTATTTTGACCGCAGGTTCTACATGCGGATCAAACCAAAGAAACAAGCTCTAGTTCATGAGCACCCACCTTATAGCAGGTTCCTATAAAAAGAATGAAGCTGCTCTTGCTAGTCTTGGAGAACAAGGCTTCTCTGGTTCTGTGAAATAGCAAAGCAGCAGGGGCCCTAAATGCATTTGTAGTTGCTGAGGTATTAGTCCACATGTCAATCCTCTGCTGGGTGGGCAGGGAGCTTTGAGTCAAACGGGTTTTGAAAGGAATCAGTTCAAAACAGTAAATTTTAGGTAGCTGATGGATGCTGGTTGTTGCCATGGAAACCTTCCAGTTTCCGTATGGCAGGGACTGTAACCTGCACACTTTGCAAATGCAGCTTGTTGCTGTCCCTGAGAGCAGCAGAAGGCAGCAGGTATTCTGAAATACTGCAGCCTCACAACAGCTGGCTATTTCTGAATGTACACAGTTTCCCTGCTGAAAGGTGACAGGAAGCAGGCCTGCCTGGGTGGGGAGGAGGAGGATCTGCATCCCAGCCTCTGAGGAGGAGGGAGAGCTGTGAGTGCCGCTGGTGTTGTGTTACTGCCCGACTCAAAATACCGTCCTGGCTGCCGGGGAGATGGTTTGGTGTGTCCTTTCCTGACCATATTTGGAGACATGGCAGCGATTGAGGCAGTAACTCCAGACCTTCACACCAAAGTGTACCTCTGCCCTGAAATAGATCCAGGTTGGCCCTATTTGCTCTTATCTCAAGTTGGGAAAGGTGGGATGATTTTTTTCCTGTGGTGGTGCATGAGAGCCTCCTAAGAATTAAAAGGTGGCAAGAAGGAGGAAAAACATTTACCTTGTTTCCCTAGAAACCAGACTGGATGACTGAAAGAGCTGCCTGGCTCCTTGTCAGCCTCATTTAACACATGAACCTGCTGGCTGATTTCGGCCAAGTGAAATAAGAGAGGTCTCACCTACTAATTTTTTTCCCCTCCTCACAAGTCTCAAATTGGCAGGTAGGTGGAGAAGAACCTTTAATTAGTGTTCCTCTGATGCCGAAAAGTGTAATTCTCAGCTGCTGTCCACCTTGAGCCTGCAGTTTTATGGGCAGCTCTGAGGAGTGAGGTTTTTTACCCACCTGTTAGCCTAAGGTGGGCTTTTCACTTTTTAAAGCTGGTATATACTAGCTGGCTAGGAAGGACATGCCTCTGAGCCAACCCTGTCTGCTGTTTGCTTCCATCTCACCAGTCAGATGCTTCCAAGGGATGTGGGGTTATCAGCATAAATGTATGTGTTGGGGGTGAGCAGCCATGACAAACTATGGACTACTCTGATGAAAATCTCTAGAAGCACCTAATTTTACCATACCTTGTGGTGGGAGCTCTGGGATGCTGCTGATTTTATTTTGAAGTGATAATAGTAGCAGAGGGAATTTTTAGTCAAATTGGCACCTAAGTAGGTGGAAGCAGTCCTGAAGGAACGTCATTGTTGAAGATGCTTGGCGTGTGTCTGGCAGGAGGAGTTACTTTGTCTTGGAACCCAGTACCAGACTTGGGTTTGTTTATTTTTGAAGCGATTGTTGCTGACTGATAAAACAGCGGATGGTGGGGGGAAAAAACCCCACAAAAGCGATTTCCTGGAATCCTGGGTCCATCCAACGTCAGGAGGTGGCGCTCCTTCCTCTGCAGACACTTGTCGCTGAGGGCTTGCTGGTGCGACTAGCCTGGAGAAAAACCCTGCTTAGCCGGGACACCCGGGCTGTGCGGGTCCTCTCGGCCCCTCTGAGGACTCCCTGGAGCCCAGCGGTAACACCCGGGTGCTTTGCTGGGGAGCTCCTGGGAACCTGGTTTGGGAGGGCCCTGCCAAGCCGTGTGGGTGGGGAGTGAAGCCATGGGATGCCAAGCTGGCTTTAGCAAAGCCTCCCACTCCTAAGACCTGGGTCCTCCTTGCAACCCTCACCTCCCAGCCTTCCTGCTCCTGCCAAGCATGTGTCCTCTGTTTTGGGGACAATCCCCAGTGCAACAGGCAGCAATTGTTGCAGGTCACACATTGGTCCAGCAGCTCCTGAGAGCCAAGAAATGTTTTTAGGGTGACTTAAATTTTTTTTTTTAATGACTGTGAGCTTTTTCTTTTTGACACCATCATCTCATATCCTGCGGGTCCATGAATGCTGTGGTGGTGCTGCTTGAGTGCATCTTCCCTGCTCCAAAACGTCCAACAATATCCCAGTCCAGCCAGAAAAGATCCCACACTCTGGTGATGCTCAGACCAACCCGAGAGCCACAGGAGGACAGGGACAGCCGTGACCCCGCTGAAATAACACCAAATGCCGTGGGAACGTGCCCTGTCCCAGCTGGTGGTGGGAGGGCTGCGGCTGGGAAGCGGGGCTGGGTTTCACCCCCAGCACCCGGTGCTCCCCAGCTGCCGGCGGTGCAGGGGCTGGGACCCGGCGCTCCTGGACGGGGGCCCCCTTTCCAGCGGCATCTGGCTCCAGCGCTGCCGCCTCTTTTCCTTGCCAAAGATGAAACGAGACGCAGCTGTGACGCTGGAGCAGAGGCTTTAGAAGTTGTAAGGATGCCTGGCGGGGGTAAACAAAAACTGGGTTCAAGTTGGAGGTCTTGGCTCCCGCAGTCAGCTTCACAAGTGGCCCAGCTGACACCCTGCCTTCCCAGCCCGGCCCCCGCCTTTGATCCCAGTGACAAGCAGGGAGCTTCAAGTATGCTCGGTGGGGGAGAAGGGCTGACGAAGGTGCCCCGGGGGAGCCGCGGCCGGGTTCATGCACCGCGGCAGCGTTTCTGCCACAGCCGCTCCGCTGGGCTGTTCCGAGGGTGGTGTGCGTTTGATTTGCAGCCCCCCCAGCCCGAGGACTTCTTTTGTACCTGACAACTTGCTGGCTTCTCACCAACCCTTAGAAGTGGCTGTGGGACCTGGGGGCATGGATGTGGTGTGGGGAGTGGTTCCCCACAGAGGCACTCCCGGCGTGGGGCAAGGAGGTGGCAGGCAGTCCTGCTCCAGGACTGCAGCTCCCTGTGCCAAGGCAATGCCAAAGCTGAAGTTCCCCCAATTCCCATTGCCACCAGGGCCTTCTTGCCATGGAGATGTCAGTAATCCCATTGCAGCACTGCTCCCTGGTGTGGCATGGGACTTGTGGGAGCCCACATGAGTTTTGGGAAGTCTTTTCATTCCTTCCCCCAGCGTGGTGCTGGGGAATCACATGTTTCTGTGGCCACCAATGGGCACACTGGAGAAGACTAAATATATCTTCTACAGTCTTCCAACTTCCCCAAAACAGTGTGGGGCTGTCTTCCCTTCCTGGTAGGGACAGCCCCCTGTGCCAGGGTCCCCTGGATGCCCAGGTGCCACCCAGCTCCCCACAAGGCCCAAAGCGCTCTGATGTCAGGCAGCACTCTTGGTAGCATGTGTGGCATCGAATTAAAACCCAAGGATGGAATCAGGGCAAGACATACACCTGAATCTGTCTTGGTGACCTAAGGGACACCTCTCCGAGACTGTCCACCAGGCTCAGGCATCACTTCACGCCCAACTGCCACATCACAGGGCTTTTAAAATATGTATTTTTAAACTTCTTTATTGACACCAGTGGCAGTAGAGACTGTATTAAGCCAACAGGGTTCCTGCTGGGCATAGCCAGTGAGAGAAGCTACCCCCACACGTATCATTCCACAGGGATAATTCCCCCCTCAGCTTTGTGGCTGGAGCTGTCTGCTGTGCACTCTGCTCCTATCTGCCACCGTGTTCGAGGGGTGGATGGAAACCAAAGCTCATTATTCCCCTTGGGAATCAGCCAGCAAGCAGGGCTCTGGCAGGCCAGGTCGGAGAGGAGCTGTTGATGGTGGAGGTATTTATAATCTTTGTTTGGTTCCAGCAAGGCTGGACGCCCACTCCCGCTTCCCTCCATACAATAAGATCAAACAGCTCCGGGACATTTCCTTGCTCCTTGCAGATGAAATTCTTGCATCTGCCGACCTGCTCCGCCCTGGCTGGGGGTGCAGCCTCTTCCTTCGCTCCAAGATCTGGAGGGTTGCTGCTGCTGTTTCTTCTGCCCCTGAAGTGGGGATTTGCTCATTTTTCCACCTCACTCCCCTCCATTTTCAGAGCTCATGGACAAGGGGTACGGGACTAGGACTGTGGCACCTTCTCCTCCTCAGCTTCCTTCCCTCTCCCACTTCTGAAGGACCTCAGCTGTTTTTGATGGATCATGTGTGGGCCCTGCCCATGGATGTCACTGTAGCCGGGGTAAGAAGGCAGGAGAATGCTTGCCCATGGCAAGGGCAAGGTGCCTGGCAGGAGTTTATATCTCTCCCACGCATCCATCCTCTTCCTTGGTGCCTGGCCCTGGTGACAAACAGGGATAAGGAGAGGGTGAGGTCCTAGGAAGGCAGTACACCTGTGCTGGGCAGGTTGTCTGCAGCACTGATGATGCAGAGGCAGGATGAACATCCTTGATGTTGGAACCTCTTGCTGCTGGCCTCATCCCAGCCCAAAGCCTTCCCCATGCAGCCATGCTGGGCATCTCACCAGATCCTTCCACCAAAGGCTATTTTACTCTGGGGATCCCCCCCCAGGGGCTCAGCAGTGGGAGACCACCACCACCACCACCACTGCTACCAGAGATGCAGGAGGGACAGCGTGCAGCATCCCTGGGGAGGTGACACTGAACACTGCCAAAGACAGACTGTGCCCCAGGCTATGCTTGAGGCAGAGTGGAATCATCCCCTCGCACCCAGCCACTGACAAGCAGTAGGCAAATACCAGCCCAGATTCACCTGTCTCCCCTCCAAGAGGGGTTTTCCTGCCAGGCAGGAGCAGGCCCCAGGGATACCAGCCAGCTGGTGGAAGCTGTGGCTGGCCATGCCCCAAGCCATGCTGTGCTCTTCTGTCCATCTCCCAAGGAGGTTTCCTCCTCCTCTCCAAGCAGGAGTCTTCCCAGGTGTCCCCAGTATTGAGGGGCTGCTGGCGTGGCAGAGGAGCCTGGCTGTGGCCAGGAGACACAGCTGCTTTGCACGTCCCCCCTCGTAGCACAGCTCATACTCAATCTTTCAGCAGGTCCCTGTGATCTAGGGGTAAATTATGGGTGTCAGGTTTGGGGCAGCCAAGAGGGGATTTTGGAGGCGGGAGGTAGCGGGGAGCAGCACAGGTGAGTGGCTGGGGAAGGACAGAGCAGGGTGGTCCATAGCTGGGTTTTAGTACCTTCACAGCATCTCCTCCTGGAGCATGCCGGGGTTTCAGGCAGTGCTTGGAGGGCCAAAATGCACGTCACTCCCACTTTGAGCCTTTGGCATGCCACCTTCTTCAACCCACGCCTTCATCCCTAAAGGAAACCGTCAGTGCTGTCCCTCCATGCCTTCCTGCTGCTCCTCCTTGCCCCCAGGGCGCTGAGCTGGGTCTCTGCGGTGCGGAGCGTGGGATGTGTGCCAGAGGAAACAGCGGAGACGGCGGCGGGGCAGGGACCCAGGTGTGAACCCACACAGGTAGCAGGGCTGTGACTCAGCCATCCGAGAGAAAGCGCCGCGGTGCCCCAGCTGCCGGCACGGCCGAGGCCGGGAGCGCTCCGGCGGCCGGGGAAACCAGACACGGCCTCACGGCTCACCAGCGCTGTGCTCCAGCCGTGCCCCGGGGCTGCTGGGGTGCAGGAGCACTGAGTTTTCAAATTGAGCTCTTTTCATTTCCATGGGAAAAAGCACCTCTTCCCCCTGGAGACCCAAGAGACACCTGTTCCCCAAGGATTTTCCACCCCTGGGTCCAGCCTAGTGTCAGAATCTGACGGGGTCCAACCATGGAGACCCTTTCTCCTTGCAGGTAACCTTCTCTCCTCCTTCTCTTTCTCTGCAAAGAGTTAAATCTCTCTCCAATTCAGCACCTTTTCCCCTCCCTCCTGCCCCCGGGATAATGTTTAACCGAGCTCATTGCTAATTAAATATCAATGACCTCAGGCAGGTTTTGTTATCGTCTGGAAACACCTGATGCATGTGTCACCAGAAAGAGTTTTTCTTGTCTCAAGTGCACCGGCAATCCTTGAACTCGTGTTGGCTTTTCCCTTCCCACCCTACCGGCCGCCCCTGCCCATGGGCACTGAGGCTTTGCTGGCAACTGAATGACTCTGACTCGTGCGGGCTTGTTGTAGCTACTCCTCATCGCAGGGGACCGACATAATGGGAAGGAAAGTTTTATTCCTCCTTTTCTTTCCCAAAGCATGGCCACTGCTGCCCGCCATCCACAGCCAAATAAGCTCAGCTTGAACTTGGTAGACTTTCATCTTCTGGGCTGAGTCTGTTCTTTCCCACCTCCTGCGAGCATGGGGATGACCCAGCTTGGAGTTTGGCTGTCCAAAATATCTCCTGGGATTTCCCCAGGGAGCAGTGAAGTCCCACAAGGAAAACTCCCCATCCCTTCTTCTCCTGTCCCCAAGGGCAGACTTGGACCAACAAAGCCAGGATGAGCCAGCAGGAGGCAAAACCCTTAAAGGCTGCAATGGAGAACAAGATAGAATAAAAAGGGAGCAAAAGAGAAATCCAGTGAGAAAAGGGAGGCTGTAAAGGGGTTAGAGATGTTCTGGAAAGGGGTTGTGAGTACATTTTAGGCAAGATGGACTTTTACAGGGCAGAGCCATATCCCACATGAGTTTGGGACAACTGTCACACTGAGCTGGATACGTGGAAGTAGAGGGGACTTCTCAGGAACTGCACAGCAGCTGGGGTTTCCTGCCAGGTCCACCAGCCTCGTGAAAAGCCTCTGAACCATTCTGCTCAAGGAGGTCTCTCAGCCCTGCACAAATTGTCGGGGGTGGCGAGTGCAAAATTTCTTTGTGGCGAGGAGCAGAGGCTTTGCTGACATCATTTTCACACTCTGCAGTATAAATAGCCAACCTGAAAAACAAAGGAAAACTCCCCATGAAGACCATGTAAGGCAGAGCTACAGTTGCACCATTTATTTATTCGCTCACCCTAGCTATTTCCTGCCTCTGTTGGTCAGAGACCTCCTGTGTTGGCCAAAAATCAGATTTCCTCCCTTGCCAGGAATTTATGGATCAGCAGCGCTGATGACAATGAGGGAATTACAACCCCCTGGCCCTGACAGGACAGACTCCTGTCTACAGTTGGCCTCAGTCCCACCATTTGCTCCAAGGCTCAGTACATCTGCTGGGCACCTACGGGGTAGGGCAGTGGTGATCTCCTCTGAGAATAGCCAAGATCAGGGCTGAGGCTGGAGGAATCGGTATGGCTGGAGGCAGCATCTTGCTCCAGCTTTGCTCTGCAAGGCTGCTGTTCGCTGGATGTTGCAGCAGGCAGGACTTCTTCAATCTCCAGGACCTCTCTTGGGCTGCACCCCCTCCAAGCCACCTGGAGCCCCAGTGGGAAGCAGATGCCGTGTTAGAGTGGGGCACAGAGGAAAGGTTTCCAGACCATAAAGCCGGGGCGGTGTCACTCAGGCGCAGCCAGAGTCGGGTTTTACTGTCGCCAGTCTGCAGGTCCCTGCCGAGCGAGGCAAAGGGAACACTCGGTCAGGGATGGGCCCAGCACCTGGGAGGGGGAGGGCGGCGCAGACATGGATCCGGCTTGTTCAACAAGCTGGAGCGTGGCTGCAGATGCATCTTCTTCAGGCTCCAGCTGTGCTCCTGCTCTGCAGCTCCTTCCCAGTGCTTGTTGCTGCCTCCAGACCTGCCAGCAGATCAGTCTGTGCATGTGCTTCCTAGCTCGCTCCAGGCACCGTCAGCCAGGCTCGCTCAGGCCCCTTTTTCTCTTGCCCCAGCTGTGCTGGCCAGCTTTGCACGGAGTGGAGCAGCTCCAGCATTCCCCCGTGGCTCCAGCAGCACACTGGGAGGGTGGCAGCTCCCCGGCAGAAAGTGGTGACCAGCAGCTGGGGGACCTCCTTCAGAAGATCCAGGCAAACATTTTGGGCCATGGGTGAGGGTTCCCTGAATTTCAGATCTCCATATGGGATGCTAAGCAGTCCCAGCTCTCCTTTGGGCATGCCTGGGGTGGAGGGATGGACACACAGGTCCAGGACCGCTGCATCATGGGAGCAGGTCTGCAGGTCCTGCCTGGAAGCCAGAGCTGCCTTCAGCTCTGTTCATGGATGAAGACAGATTGCAATTGCTCTGTCCCCTGGGAAATGGAGCTGGGTTGTCAAAGGAGAACACGCCATTGTGCCTTGTTGCTCTGCTGACCGCTGATGGGGACAGGAGATGGGGACAGTGGGGACGATGTCAAAGCTGCTTTGCCTGGTCACCATGGCCTGTATGGGGATGGAAGGACCTGCTGGCATGGAGCAGTTCCCCTTTCTGGCGGCTCACTGCCCTGCCTGAAATCCCCCCTGTGCACGAGTAGCTCCAGGGGCAGAGAAGAGTGGGGAGCCAAGGGTTGGTGTGAGCTGTTTGGAGGTCTGACTCTAGGGAGGGTCCCGTCCAGAGGACTGTCTCCTTGGTCATTGTTATCAGGATAATTCTCCAGCCACTCGGATCCTGTTTTTGTGTTGGTGTTGCCTGGCTCTACGGGAGTGAGGGGGGAGAAACACAGGAAACCGTAGCGACGGAAGCAGAATCATCTCCTGGAGGGAGCGAAGAGCTGCTGACGCCACTGAGGGGAACAAAGAGATCCAGAAGGAGTTACACATGGGCTTGTGCTGGAGACAGCCCAGACAAGTCGTCTCAGTCCCAGCTTATGGCACACCTCACACCCCTCCAGCATGCTGCACCTCCATCTCCCCCAGCCCAAACCCCCTGCACCGAGTCTCGGGTGCACAGAGACCTCGGGGGGTCCCCAAGTGAGGAGTGGAGGCAGCTGTAAACTAACACTGCCTGATGTTCTTGGCATGGAGAAGCCCTGGAGAGGGTGACCTGGGGGATGTCCTTTGCTCTAGCCCCAGCAGCTGCAAAAGCTTTGGCTGGTGTGGTGGAGTGAGGTTGGCCATGGGATCAGCACAGCCCTCGGTGGCAGCGTGGGCGCCAGCCTCGCCGCTGCCTCAAAGCTCTCCCCTCCAGCACCCCCAAATGCCAGGGGGCTGTCCCTGCGCCTTGCACACACAACAGGCCCTCTGTCCCACAGGCACAAAAGGAAACTCTGAGTAAAAAGGTCAGAGGGCCTGGCATCCATCTCACCCAGGGCCAGGAGGAGCATGCAAGCCCCTGCTTGGCAGAGTTACAAGCTGCCCCTGTCCTCATTCCCATCCATGGCACCTTTCAGGTCCTAAGGAAACCCCCATGTGCTTCCTCTCTCGAAGGTGCAGGTCAGAAGTGCTGCATCCCAAGTGCCAAGGGATCTTCCATGTGGCTCTGGAGCAGGAAATCCACTCTCCCAGAAAGGAGCAAAGCTCTTGGGTCTCCTAGCTCCTGGCCTTGTGGGGTTCAAGTGCCCCAGCCAGGCTGGGCTGGGGATCTCTCTTAAGTCCTGGCCTTGTGCATGGCAGTGGAGTGTTATGACAGTGGACACAGCCTTCTCCTCAACACATTTATGCTAAGGTAATTCCCCCCATCCAGCCCCCATATCCCTAATTCCAAAAAAAGGACATGTACCGAAGCTATGCAGTAATGAAGACACATCTTCTGTTACAAGGGGCAGCATTCACATCTCAGATCCTTCGGTGGCTGAGGAGTAAGAGCCCATCCCAGCCCCACCAGATGAAGACCCCCCCACCCCACTTCCTTAACCCCATCCCCATGGCATGTGCACTGCCTGGTCCAGAGCCAGGGAAGAGGATTTCCCCTGTCAGGGATGCCATGAGGCTGAGTGATGCTGTGGGACACTGGGGACCATGGAACCATTCGGGGCAGCACTGCTGGGGGGAAGCCTACAGCACCCCTGCCCTGCTGCCTGCAGAAAGGGCAGCACAGCCAGGATGCTGCTGCTGCCAGGAGTGCCTCTAATCCCCAGGGTCTGCCTTCGTGAGCAGTGTTTTTGGCTGGAACATAAGCGTCAAAATGTCATCAGTCCCTTATCTGCAACCCGTATCTGGGTCCTTTCGGTACCTACTCAGCCTCCAAAAATAGCCTAGCAGAGAAAAAGAATACATTCCTAAAATAGCACCGCTGCTTGGGCTCGCCAGTGCTGGAGCTGACACCTGGTTAAGTGCCCACCACAGATTTGCAGGGAAATTTCAGATCTATTCTCCTGTGCTTTCCCAGTCTAAAATAGCAGCCACACCTCACTGCACCGGGAGGCTGGCAGGTGCTTTCCAGCTTTTGCCCAAAGCAGTGCCAGCTGCTGCCTGGCTGTCCTGTGTGAGCCCCAGGCGTGTCCCTGTGCCCACACTGCTCACACGTCCCACGCCGGGGCAGCGAGGTGTGTGAAGACCTGGAGCACGGCAAGGGCCAGGTGAGTCACCCCTAGGGATGCAGCCAGCGGAGTGGGAGGAGAGGGCTGGCTGACTGCCTCTCCTGAAAAGGAGAGCTGCTGAGGAGGAGGAAGCTGGGAGGAAGGAAGGCCTTGTTTGTCTGTTCCCAGAGCGGCGCAGGAACTGCTATATGAGGAATTACCTGACCTCAAATCTCCAGATGCTTTTCACTAACTTCCTCATTTGAGCCTCCCCCGGCTCCTGCAATCTTGCCCTGTGCTCTGCTGCTGCTGCTGCTGCTGCTGCTGCCTCCCCTGAGCTACCCCAGCACTGGCAGCTGGTTTCCTCAGGCTGCAAGGACCCTTCCGCCTCCTTATGCTCCAAATTTATCCACACCTGCTCTTCCTCCTGGATGTACCACATTCACTGTTCTTATGTGGATCCAGCAGCCCAGCTCTGCCAGGCAGGCAGGGCTTCGCCACCTGGGAAGGCAGGGAAAGACATGGTGAGTGGATGGATCATGAGCTTCCAGTTACAGGGAGGATGCTGCAGGTGTGAGGTGTCCTGTGGGATGCTCTGTGGGACCCAGGTGGGAAACTGGGCACTCAGGATGTAGGAAATCCATGTTCTGCTTCTATCACTGACACATGTTGGCCTTTCACACAGATTCCAATCCTACTTATCTCGTGCTGCTCCCTGTGCACAGCCCCTGTCTCATGCAGTGTCTCACAGCCGGACTTCTCGGCATCCGTGAAGGATGAGGGGATAAGACCATGACGCAAAGGTTTCATGGTCTTTGCAGACTATTGCTTCCTCTCTTGCCTGGCCCTTTGCAAGGTCTGGGCAAAGATGTTTATGCAGAACACAAAAGGTTGAAGGATGTGTGTTGGATTCTGAGGGATGGAGCCCAGCATGAGATAAATGCCGATCTGGAAGCAGGATCCAGCACTGCTGCTCTTCATATTGAAGTGTTTCCTGGGGCAAGCGGTGGAGGAGGGGTGAGGCTGCCGAGGTCAGGAGGGCTGGGAATCGCGAAGCTAAGGTGCTCCCAGGGAGTAGGATGTAGTCAGGGGCTGGGTCTCAGAGCAGGGATGGAGGCACATTTTACTGCAGAACAAACCTGGGACTGTCACACATGTCCAGGAGCAGGGCTGGGAAAGGATGCATGGAAGGATGTGCAGAGGAAGGGCAGGTCAGCAATGGCATGTGCTGAATGGAGGTTAGAGCAGGGATCTCTTTGGATCAGGGAAGACTTCTCTTTCAGGGATCATGCTTGGAATTGAGTAGGTGCTCAGAGTACCTCCCGGGACAGAGGTACCCCCAAAAGCAAGCTTGAGGGATAGAGGGCAATGGAAATGGATTGCTGAGGTACGTGAGGGAGAGCTGGGAAGGTAGGGAATGGCAAAACCTTTGTTTTCCTCCAGGGAGGATCTGTTCAACTGCAGACTCTCCTGCTCTTTGCCACCTCATACCACCAACCCATGGTTAAATTAGGGTCTGAAACCTTCCAGGCTGGGGCAGGAAGGGGGGATATGAGTCAAAACAACAAAAACAACACCCTTGAGGAGGTTAATTTCAAGGTTGGGACGGATCTTCTGAAATAACAGGTTATTTCTAGACTTAGGAAATGAACCAAGTAGCCCACAGGCCCAGAAGGATCCATGGGGAGGTCTCATGGTCTCATACCTCTGCATTTAACAACCCGTTGTGCAGGCTGAGCTCACTGGTCATTGCAGAGGACAGGAACTCAGGGAGAGGAAGAGGGGACAGGATGCTTGGCCAAAATACCTTAAGAAATAATGTTAAGGATATCCCCTCTCCTCCAGAGCCAAGATGTGACAGTACCTCCCCAGGGCTCCATGGAGAGCAGTGGTGAGAGGGTCACTTGCAGCAGGTATTCCCAGGAGAGGTTGCCCCAAACCTCTCCCCAACTCCATAATTTTTCCTAGCCTTCCTCTGACTATAGTGCTGGTTTCCCCCTGCCCCCTTTTTTTTTCATTTCAACATGAGAAGCAGCAAATGAAACCTTCCAAGTCCAAGCAAACAGGATAAACACGGGTCAAGACTGAGCAGGGAGTGGTGTAATGGCAGAGGCATGAGATTGCTGATCTGGGAGAAGCCACAGAGACAATGTGATGGGTTTTAGGGGTTTGGAAGAGCAAAGAGACTTGTGCTGCAGCAGCAGGAGAAGCAGGATCCAGCCTGAACAACATGCTGAACCCTCAAGCAAAATAGCCTGTCCAATTCCACTGCCCATGTGAGAGTTTGCCATTGCTCAGGTAACTGTGAACCCCAGCAGTGCTTCTCCAGGGAACTGGGGGAAACCCTGCCAGCATAAGGATCAGAAGTCCTGAGGGGCTGTGCCCATGCTTCTTGGCCTGCCTGTGTCTAGCAGAAAAGTTATGGCTGAAGGGCTCAGGTCACCTCAGGCAGGGAAGGTGGTACAGCCCCTTAGGGTCCCTTAGGTCACCCGAAGGACAAATGTGACTGTTTGAACCTTAAAATCCTCAGTAGAGCCCTGTGAAATGCTGATGGTTATCCAAAGAGAGGGGGCTGTCGTCATGAACAAGAATGTGGCAGAACCTGAGAGACACACAGCTTTCCTGGTTCCTGGGAAAGGAAGCCACCATCTGTTATCAGAAAGAGGAATCCTGATGGAAGAGCAATTTCATTAGATAATCTCTCTAATTAAGACAGGTGACAGGATGCAAATTTCCCTCCTGGAGAGACCTTTGTGGAGACCTCAAGCAAGGATGCTTCTGACCTTGTGCTTCCAGTCAAGGCCAAGTGCCAGAGCGAGAAGAGAACCTGCAGGTCCCCAGGACCCTCCTTGCTGCTCCCCGGTGCCTCAACCCCTCTGAGGCTGGATGGGATCACTCTGCAGGCCTGGCTGGGGATGCTGGGAACCCGTAGCCAGACCAAAACAAAGTATTCCATATCTAGGATAGAGAGAGATCCCACAGCACCAGGCTGTGTGCAAACCTGCCTTCCTTTGCCACTCAACATCTGCTGAAGGCCCTTACTCAGGCTGTACTTACTCCTGGCAGCTGCGTCATTCTTCCCCTCTACCCAACCCCCTTTTTCCCCTGAAGAAATTTCTATGAGATTTTTTTTTTTAATTGGGTTTGTCTGTTTGATCCCTAGTTCCTACCCAGGCCAAACAAGGAATGCATGTTACTGGAGACAGGATAGAGGACTCTTGGAGTTAATAGTTTTCTCCATTGTCTTTCAAATGTGTGCTGAGATGTCCGTAGCTGGGGGACCCATTGTGCTGCCTTCCTGCTTGTTTTTCTAACAGTCTCCAGTGAATAAAAGCAATGCAGAGCTTGTAATACACTTTCCATGACCTCTAATCTTGTGTACGATCTTTCTCAATTGCCAGGTCGAATACAGTATTCATTAGCGGTGGTTCCACCTCCATCTCATCTACTTCTGCAAAACTCTGCCCCAAGCTATCCCTGGCTGGCTGCAGCTTTCCTCCTCTGCACCACCATCTCCACTGCCCTCATCCATACCTTCTTGTCCCTCCTCCCTTCTTTCTGCTCTCCCAAGCCATGTGTCATCCCTGCTTCCCCTGAGCATTTGGTGTCTGGAGGTGTTGGCACAGGGGTGGCTGTGGTGACAGATCCTGGTGAAGGAATTCCTGCACCTTCAGGAATGTACTTCCTGGGAATGATCCTACCTCCCCATCCCACCACCAGTGGGTCGGGGTGATGCCACTCTGCAGTTACCAGCACTGGCAGCACAACAGGGAGCCAAAGCAAGGGCTGGACAGGGCCTGAGGGCAGACAAAGGCTCTGGGTTTTCCTTCCCACCCTGGCTATGAGCTCACTCTGCCGCGTGGGCTTGATGAGATTCCCAGATGCACAGGCACACAATGCAGCAGGGAAGCCCTGCTCTCCTGTCGTTATTTTGCATGGCTTCTCTGGGAATGTTTGCCCCTTGTACCGCTTTCCTGTGATGCCGGAAGCCCTCAGGTGTCCCTCAGCTGGGACCGCCACCTGGGCTTTAGGGATGAGTCATCCTCTCTTCCCGTGTTCTCCTCAGCATTCCCTTTGGCAAGGACTGGCAACAACCAGCAGGAATGAATCAGAGGCCAGGGTGGCTGAGGGACCAGAAGCCCGTTCCTGGGCATCCCAGCATATGTGTTCCAGCTACAGCACCACAGAGGACTGGGCATTACCCATCACTGAGTGACAAGGACTGGTGATCCCAGGAGACAGAGAAATCTCCAAGCCATCTCACTGGAAGCTGTGCTTAAGAAGTACCTTCCTAAAAGGACAGAATTCAAATGGTGATCTTTTTCCAGCACCAAAGGGACATTCCCAGAGCTTCCTCTGGGCAGAGCAAGGATCCCCCTCCTGCTCCAAAGCTTTGTGCCCAGGCCAAGGATAAAACACCAGCTTTATGCTTTGGTCTTCTTTCTCCTTCACCCAGGCTTTTCTCTGGTTTTTTCCCTCTCATTTTCTTCTTCACACCCAGGGGTAGACCCTGGCCTGGATGTCTGTGCCCACCTCGAGTTAACAGGGTATCCCTCTCGAGCTGCCAGACTCAATGATCGATGTCCCCACTGTTGTCAAGTGGGTGTAGGCAGGAAGGTGCAGAGCTGGGACACCACCACAGCCCGAATCTCCAGCCAAACTTTGTCAGTCACAGCTGCTGAGGAGGCAAGTCCAGTCTTGCTCTGGGATTCCCAAGCGCTGTGCAGCTGAGCCTCTCTTCAGAAAACTGGCAATGGGCTGAGCCTCACTGGGTCTGACTGCTTGCAACTCTCCCATCCTCCTGATTCCCAGAGATCCCGTAACATGATTGTACCTCACTGTGCCACATTGCTAGGATTGGTCATTGGAGACATCACAGCCACAAAAACATGGGCTGGGGAAAAGGCTTGACAAGCAAGATTTTCTGGGCTGTGTCATGCAGGGGACAAGGGGATTGGACTAAGCAGTCAGAGTGATCTGGTTTGGAAAAGGCAGCTGGAAATCAGCCTCTCCTTCTGGAGATTGTTCCTGTAGTTACAGAAAGGACTCATGGTTTGGTAGTGCTGCTCCTGTGTGCCTCTCTTCCCAGAGCTCTGCTCAGTTCAAACCCATCACATCTGTGGGAGCAGGAGATAGACTCAGGGCCTCTGAGAATTCAGGTCATGTCCTGGCCATGCAAAGCCTGCACAGCCCAGACTGGGGACGGCATGGGCAGGCATTCCTGCTTCCTGCTTCCTGCTCCCTCTCAGGAAGACAGTGCCTGTGCTGTGAAATGCTACCAAATATTCTGCCACCTTTATCAGCCTCGGCTTCGCTGCCCATAATCTTGCTCCCCTTTTCCGAGTTGCTGCTCAGGTTACAGCTACAGATGTAAATCAATGGGATGTCATGCAAGTGAACTCGAGGACACGGTCAGATGGTGGGGAAGGAGAGGGGCCATGGCTGGACTGCTCCTGACCCACCAGAGACAGTGGCAGCCGTGGATCCAGGGGGGCCCAGGGGGACGGGTCCAGGGGTGGCAGTGGCTGCCCCTTCTGCTGCAGCTCAGCATCCAGGTAAGCTGCCTAAGACTCACATTATCTCTGATGAAAGGCAAACAAAAAGGGGAAAGTGAGAAGGAATTCCTCATCTGAGAGGGCTCTTATCACCTTTCCGCTTCCCTCCCACTGGAGAGATAGGGCAGCAGCTCAATGCTCTGTTGTTCCTCAGGGGGCCTCTCCTCCCCTACTCCCATCGGCGTGGGGATGTGATGGGGGCTCCCGGCCCCGCAGCTCACCAGACACCCTTAGGCACACTCTCCCTGCCGTGTCTGAACCTCTGTGCTTACCCAAGTGCCCACCACAGCACCGCTGGGCTTTGCAACTCTCATCCAAGAAACCAACGACCCCCCAGGTAATTGAGAGCCTTCTGCTTTGCTTTGGGAGTACCGTGGTTTAATGCTGCTCCCAGCACACACTCAGCTGGGTAGCCAGAGCAGACAACGCCTGCTGGCCCCAGCCACATGACAATGACACAGCTCACTGCAGCCTCGATCAGCAACAGGTACTGAGGCCGAGGAATAAAGCTCAGGCTCTTATCAGCCCTGCAGCGAGTGGCAGGGTGCTTACACAGTGACCTAAAGCAATTAACCCTCCCACAGAAGCAGAGCGGGTCAGGCTGAGGGCGGGAGGAGGCAGCCGCAGGTGGTTTGGTGCCCCTGTAGCAGTGAGATCCTCAGGGCAGGCAGAAGAGCTGGAATAGTTTCTGACACTGCATGAGGGAGAGGCAGACATGAAGGAGACTCGTGCTCCATTCTGGCAGAGGCAGGAAAAAGTGCTGGTCAACACCATCATGAAATCTCAAGGCCCCTTCCACCCATCCCTGTAAGAAGAGCACTTGGGAAAGGATTTTATGCAGCACGCCAGCTGCCAGAAATGGCGAAGCGATTGATCATCAGGTTACCGAGTGGTGGCATAAAATCATGTGAATCCAAAGAGTGAACAGATGGCCAGCCTGAGCGGGGATGAAATTATTTTGTAGCAGATCTGACAAGCAGCTCAATTCAGTGTTAGTGCAAGAACTGGATTTGATTTGGCAGAGAAGACAGGGTGCTTGCAAGGCTTGGTAGTGCCACGTTTATTCAGTTCTCAGATTTTTCTTCATCCTGAGGTTGTTTCTCTCAAGTTGGGGGTACACTCACAGCTCACTCAGCTGTGGTTTGATGCAATTGCCCAAATATTGGTTTCCAGTTTCATTTTAGATGCAGTAGTGTATCCTGCCTAGCCTCCAGCTGCTACTCCAGACTGTCTTGGGCTCCAGTAACTTCCATGGCAGATCTGCCAGCCCCCTTCATGTGTCTCAGATACCCTAAGATATCTCAAATGGCTCTAAACCACTTCATTTTGGCAACAGGATCCCAGGATTGTGAATACACTGAAGAAAATATTTAATTTTGCTTAATTTTTGTCCTTTTCTGACAGCGCCTTGGGGATTTTAGGTAGGCAAAGCTCCAATGAAGTGGTCATAAATCAGTCAAAATAAAAGGGTCTGTTCAGCACAGGTTTAGGGGAGAAAAATCTTTGTAGAGCTAAAGTCAAAGAAAGGGCAAATATTTCCACTCTGTTTTCCCATGTTGGATGTTGCAAGGACTCTTTTCTCGGTAACTGAAGTCTCTCAAAGAAACACGTCTCTGAAGGACTTGAGAGTTTAGAAATGCCTGTGCCTGATACGCTGATTTGGAATCAGATTGATCAGAAATCATAACTGGAGTCTGAAGAAGGTATCAGCCAAAGGGAGCAACTCTGACCCCAATAACTGCAGCCACCAGGGCTCCTTGCAGAGTCAGGCCTGGGGAAGGCAGGGGGATGCTCATAGCTGACAACAGTCCGCTCTCAGAGCTGTCTCATTTTGGTACCGCTAAAGGAGAATGCCTGGGAAAGTCCCCTGATTTTTTCGTTGAACAGGAGACGGTGCCAACGTGCAGAAGCCTGGCAGAGCACAAGGGCAGGTTCAAGCAGGTTCAGCCAGGGGCAGTCGGGCTCTGGAGGCTTTACCAGCTCCGTGCAAGCAGAGGACTCAGCACTGCCGGGGTCTCCTGCTGGCAGCACGCTTTGGTGGACCTCCTTCTGCAGGCAGAGTTTGGACAAGTAGCTCTGCCTTCCCCCCTTGTTCTCTACTCCCCTGGCTTGCAGAGGAAGGACATGGACAGTGTTGGGAGGATAAAGTTTGTGAAGAAGGATCCCAAAGCAGAGGAGCCTCCTGGAGATTTGCAGGCATATCCAGGGGCACAGCGAGGTTCCACAGGGTCTGGGGCAAAACTCAGGTCTGTGATCTTTCCTAAATGAGGATGTCTCATAATGTAATGAGCCAGGCTCTCTCAAGAGGTACCCAGGGGCAAACTGCTCTCACTTTTCTTGCTCCCAGCCTGCTGCCCTGCCCACCCTCCAGCTCATCCTGGGCACGTTAAATGAATTAAAATTAAACGCATCTCTAATTTATCTCCATTCTATTCTCCCTGGAGAATGGTTGTCCCAGGGTGATCCCTCCGATAATGAGAACTGCTTTCGAAAATTAAAAAATACTTGTTACAGAAACCCCAAAACCAAATGCCTTGAGATTAATGAGGAGGCTAAAAAAACTCGGTGATTGCAAATTTGCAGAGATTAGCAGCTGTTCAAATGCAAGATGATCACCCAATGGCATATGCTTCCAGAGCATTGACTAAAACCCTACAGAACTATGAATAGATTAGGAAAAAATGCTGGCAATTGCTTTGACTTTGTGAGTGGTTTCATGGATATCCTCACAGGCAGGAATTGGTGAGGCAGACACCCGTTCTGGACATTCTGGTGAACCCTGTGTTTCAGAAACCAGGGTGGGACTCACAACCCAGACATCTGAACGTGAAATTGGAGGAATATTTCTAACTGAAATTCCAGTGTGTTTTCCAGAGAGCTGGGATGAGGGGAAAGGAAATGACTGCCAGCATGGCTCCAGCCCCACTTCTTTGTGAAGCTTCAGAAAGAAGCACAAATGATCCAATGTTAACAGGCCAGGGAGCAAAGGTCTTGCTCAGGGGGCATAAAAATCCTTGGCCCTATGAAGGTAACACTTCATTGGGATGGTAAAGTTGATAAAGGTGATGGGATCCTGTGCAGAGGACATTCCTTCACAGTGTGGCACAGCGGGAGGTCAGACACAGCAAATCACAGCACCTGTCTGGGGACTGAGAAGTGTAAGAGGAGATTAGGTGATGTGGGTTGTAGGTGTGGTGCTAAAGTCATTAAAGCCCCGCAAGCGCTGCCATCAAGACGAGAAGAAGAGAAAAGCACAGCCACTTATGGGAAAAGCAGATTGCCAAGGAAAGCCCTGAGCTTGACAGTGTTAGATATTTCCTAGCATTTCCTAGATATTTCCAGGTGCTGCCCACACAAATGCAAGCTTAACCCTGTGGAAATTCGCCAGTTCCTCACTGCGTACAGACACAAAACCTCCCTCAAGCAGGAGGCAACCCAGACCTTCTCTGATGTCCTTGCCCCTTCTATCCCCTCATCCCCCTCTGCCCTCTGCCCTCACTTCCCTTCCCCATGCTCAGTTGTTCCAGCAGCAGCCTCCACGCTCACTGCAGTCTGCGTGCCTGGCTCGGGTGACCTTTCCAGGGACAATGGCTGCTATTGACTCGGGGCAGGCACGGCCAGCGATGACACAGAGCCACAGACGCCACGGTCCCATCGCAGCAAAGAGGGTCCTGCCCGGCACAGCTGGAGCGGGGGAGGCTGGCCTGGGAAAAAGGCCTCAGCCACCAGCCTGCCTTTCATGGCGCTGGCGGCCTGTGCGTCACACGGATGGCTCCGCGCTTAGACACGCTCCTTAGCCCCTTTAGTCCCACTGCAAGGTGCCAGAACCTCAGCACCAGAAATTAAAGCCCATAACAGGAGTTTAGGAGCTTACAGTGGTGGTAAAATCCTTTCCATGTGCCCACGCACCAAAACAGCTTTGCCAGGGAAAAGGGAAAAAAGCCCTCTCACATAGTTTGGGAGAGATGCACACTTTGATTCACCAAGTCCTTTGTGGCTGGAGTACCATGACAGTGTAGCTGTATTTTAGTAGGCACTTTTCACACACCATCTTTTGGATGTGGACCTAGAAGGCAGGGACCATTTTAGCAACTAAACCCCACTACTGACCCTATCTGCAGGGCTTGGGATGTCTGCTTCCCCACATCTTAGCCATGGGCTAACAATTCCTCCCTGTCTCACTAGGGAAAATAAATGAATCAGTGCATACACAGCAATTGCAAGATGGAAATTGCTATCTGAATGCTATGATGATGATGAATATTACCATTGTTGCTAAAAGTGCTACTGCCAGGCAGGACCAAGGGATCTGTTCTGTATAACTCATGGTCCCTCCCCCAGGTCCCTTCCAGCTTCCCTGTATTTCTACAGAAACATCAGTCCAAGTCTGACATTTCTACCCAGCACCATCTCTCAGCAAAAATCACAGGTCTTTATGATTCAGAACCCATTGCTGCATCCCTGCCCGGAGCTAAAACAGAACCAGAGAACACCTCGCTCCTGACAAGCCCAGTCCCTCAGCAGAAGAAGTTCAGCATCACTGCAGATCTAGGATGCAGTAAAGGTGCAAATGAGAGGGAGCCCTGCTCCCTCAGTGTCCTGCACGAACATCAAAGGCAGAGGGACTTTGCTAGCCCCACTGCAAGCTAAACTGCAACCTCTCAATCCAGAAGAAGAGGCAGGAAAACAAATACATAGTATTAATATACTGAAGTCTTTAGGTTGGTAATTTCCATCAGTGCTAAAGGCAAAAAAATAGCACTGGAAACATGTAGAGTCAGGCAAGAACCTCAGTGAATGAGAAAAGACACCATTTTGGAAAAATACACTGATCAGTCCAACATAGGCAGGTTCCAAATGTGCTCACCACTCCTAGCTAAGCCAGCAGCTGGAGTGCCCCTGCACTCCAGAAAAGCTCAAGAAGGAGGGGACTATCCTCTCTCCAAATCCAATGTTTTATTCCAAGCCAGTCAGCCAGGTCACCCTTCAGACCACCAGTGAAACAACCGGTCTGGGGCCAGCAAACACCTTGCTGGCAACGTCTGAAAGATCTCACTGCCCCTTATCTGCTGCTGCCCTGGGGGTTACTGTCTGTTGGATGAAGGAATCCCAATACAAAAGCCTGCCACTCCCTCCCTCTCTTCCTACCATTCCCGGTGAGAGTGGCAAATGTCCCTGTGCACATATGTGCAGCAGGGTTTAAAGGTCCTTATCAACTGGTCCTCGACCTGCAGGCCACTCCAGCCTGAGTTCCCACACATGTCCTTGGGAATGTACCTCCCTCAGAGCAGAGAACAGATACCCAGGATTTGTTTTGCCTGCTGGGCAGTTTCCCTGAAGAGGTGGGAGAAAAGGGGGGTTAATTCAGGGTTTCATTAACCTAACAGTTGATTGCAACAGAAACTTGTCCTATATAGGAATTGTGTCAGGAAACAGGCTGAGGAGGAGGGGGAGAAGATAGTGGGTTATAGCAACCCTGCTGCTTCTTCCAGACTCACTTCCCTCAGCCGAGTCCCAGCAGAACAAAGCAGCTTGTGTGGGTTTGATTCCCAGCTCCAGGCCCATCAAAATCCATGGGGGCAAGGAAAAGGCCAAGTTGTGCATGGCTGCTTCACATAAGAAACACAGATGATCCCACAGGCCATGTCTCCCATATAGGGACACATGTGAGTTCATAGAGAACCATCAGGCCATTTGCATGGCATCCATTCCCATGTAAGAAATTATATGGCAAATATCTCCCTGCACACACTTGGGAGATGTGTGGAGCATCTCTTGCTTAGAAGCAGAGCCACAGGTACATATATCCCACGTAACTGCAGGAATACTCCCCAGTATGAAGTGAGAGGGATTGAGAGCGAGTGATTTTAGGATTGGTTTCTGCTGCTCTTGGCTTCTGCTGCCAGCAAAAGGGCTGGTGCCTCCTGCCTGGCCATGCCTTCTCCAGCTCCCTATGTCAGCATGAGCGAGCAGGTGGCAGGGTGGCGAGTTGGAGCTGATCAGGCTGAAAACAATCCCTGCAAAATGGATGAACCATGGGGAAAAAAAATTTTACAAAAGAGAATGCACAGCTGGAAGGAGAGGGGAGAAGGCAGGAGAGCTGCTTTCTCCAGAAGCTTTTTTCCAAGTGACTCGCGCCAATTTTGAAACCACACCCTCAGTCACAGACAGAGATGTAAATACGTCTGTTCCCAAGCAGAGCTGCATGGTGGGGACAGTCCTCCTCCCCAAAAGCATCCACCTGCGGCCAGCCATGCTGGGGGAGGAGGGCAGGAAGGGGGTTTTGCTCAGGAGCTTCTGGAAAGCCTGGGAACAACTTTGGGAATGTGCGAGAGCTGCAGAGTTGGAAGAAGGAATAGGGAAAGGAAGGAGGAATGGGGGAAGGAAGGAAGGAGCTATTGTCACTGAAGAGGGCTTTGTGTGACCAGCGTTGCTGAGATTCTCATGGCTCTGGCAGCCCTGCAGAGAGTCCTGTAGGGAGTGAGTGAGGGAGAAGGAGAAGGAGAGGCCAGGCAGGTGGACAAGAGTGTCCATGCCACTCCTAGAGCTGTGTTTTCTTGAGATAAGTCTGACCTATTCGCAGTCACTCCGGAGCAGCAGCAGGAGCTGGCCTTTACGTCTGTCTTGACCTTCTATTGTGGCTCAAACACTGAAGGAGATTAAGGCAGTGATCAAACAACTCCCAGACTTTGAGGCATACCCAGTATGGGACCTCAGTGATGCACAGAAGCCCAGACTTGCTGCCAGGTCCAAAACAGCCTGCCTGGCATGTCCTGTCCTGGACCTATGCCAAGCAGATTGACTTGGGAGGCTGGGGCATCTGGAGGGGTCTAAATCACAGCATATGTATCTAGTGACTGCTCACCTCAAAATCCCGTAGGATGCCTCTCCAAGCAAGAGTCAACCATCACCAATGGCTTGGAGTCAAGTCCAGGTCACTGTGGCACACAAGCATGCCAGAAGCATCCATCATGCTATTATTCTTCTGCTTAGTTAAGACAAGTCCAGATCCAGGTTGTCAATAATTGCAGGGAGGGAGGATAGGGGGGAGAATGAGAAGAAGGATGGCAGAAAGATTGAGATATACCAAAATCCATGTTTCAGGTATCCCTGGCAGGCCACTTCAGTAGAAAGGAGGAGGTCTTGTTGAACCTCGGAGCAGAAGGCCCTTCTCAAGGTGAGGAGCAGTGATTGTGCAGGACGTGTGTGCCATGAATTCTGTCTCTTGCTGCTCACACAAATATCTGGGCAGGTTGGCAAGGGCAGAAAAAAGGAGATGTGTTCTTCTTTCGTCACTTTCAGACTTTGGGGACCAGGTCTGTCAGTCCACTAACTTTCCTCAAAAAAGAGGACAGGAGAAAAGCAATGCCTTCAGGGAATATCTTCAGGGGAACATGAAGAAAATGCAGTGGTTTACAGGTTTCAACACAATTTTCAGAAGTGTGAAGAGGATTCTGTACCCCTTTGCCGTGCCTCAGGTGGTTGAATGCATGCACCTGTGTTAGACAGTGCTCGTGCAGTGACCATGGTCCTCTGCTGGCATTGGTGACACTGCTGGCAGCGTGGTGTGTGTGAGGGTGGCAGGCAGCCCCCTCTCCTGAGGTCAGGAGAGTCGCCCTGGAATGGCACATGGCCAGTGCATAGGGAAGGGCTAATATTTAGGTGCAGAAGCTAAAGACTTGCAGACTGGGCTTTGCTTCAAGTCCAGCCAGCACTTGAGATGGCTGGTATTTAAAAAAAAATAGGTTTGGGTTTTTTTAACAGCAAGAAAGCATCTTTGGATCCCAGCTGAGTCCAGGGGCTGGTGAGACGTGAGGGTATATCCGTACCACACTCCTTTATCAGGATTTTTCCATTCTCTGAGGTATCTCAACCCTCTGTCTGCCCAAGATAATGGAGAGGCAGCCAAACTGGCATTTTAAACTTTTGGCTCCCTCTACCAACAATTGGACAAAGCAAAGAGGCAGGATGGGAGAAACTGGCTTTCTGGAAACTTCTGTTAGATGGCGAGGGGTCACACCCCCTTCAATAGAGATTGGAGTCGGGGGTCATTTTACATCTGCCTTTAATGAAGAATGGTGGGAAGGGAAATTTAGCTCCAATGAGCTAATTAAATATATATATGATTTCCACTCTGTTAGCAAGGGGAAAAAAAAGGCTTGGAGCAGCTGCTAGGTCATTGTTTGTGAATTTAAAAATAAAAGTTTCTTGGCATAGGTTTCAGAGATGGAGAGTATCTTGCGTTGTCATTCCAGAGAGTAAGGGAGAGTGAGTGAAAGAAGGATGAGGCCAGGCAAGGATAGTTCAGCTTGACTACGTGTTGCTCAGGTGTGTCTTGGCTTTTGAGCCTCTTTTCCCTCTGGCTGGTTTAGGTAATCAACATCCTGCCCAGATGGTGAGCCTCACCAGGGACAGATTTACAGGCCCCACACCCTACAGAGGCTGGAAATATTCTGCCATGGGGATGGCTAATGCTTGGCAGTGCCATGAGCACATTGGTGGAGCTAAATGGCCCCAAATAGGCTCATCTGGGACCTTCACCCCATACAAGCTCCAATAAAGCTCAGGTCTAGTTACCCACTCCTGGCCTGAGCTCTGTTGTAGGTGTATCTGTGCCTAGCCTTGTCACTAGCTGTCCTGGTTTCCTGACTGGTTGTTCCAAGCGGATGTAGCTTGGTCTCCAGGATGCACCTTGGACCTGTGCTGCAGTCTTGTCTTCAGCCCTGTCTCCTGCTGCTCCTGGCTGGATCTTCACTTGTCTCAGGCTGTGACTGGAATCTGTCCCTGATGTCACCCTGGTGGTGCTGATCACCTGTGGGACTGTGTTGAGGGTGCGCTTGGCCTGAGCTGAGCTCTCCTCAGCCCTGAGCTGTACTGGAGCCTGGTCCTGGGGCTGTGTGTGACCCGGACACACACCTCCTTCTTGGGTGAAAGCCACAGACCTTGCACCCCCCCGCTTCCCTAGTGACCTTAGGGTACTACTGCATCCCTTTTTCTGTCCCTATGGCTTTGCAGCACTGACTTTCCCATGCCCCCTCCCACTCTCTGGCCTCTCCACAGTGGGGGCTTGGCATCCCTCCCCACGTCTGCCTGCCTCTGGCAGTCTTTTTTCCTCTCTGTGTCTCTGCAACAGATTCATGTGCCTGCACTGCTTCCAAGTGCTGATCCCAACCTGGCTCCAAGTCCCCTGTCCCCACACTGTGACCTTACACTGGTCCTGTGCCACCATCCTTCCTCAGTTCCGTGACCCTGCTGTGTGTTATCCAAGGCACAGCAGCCAGGGTGTTTTACAAGAGCCATCCCTGGAGCCCAGACCTCCACGAGGTGTGAGAACACACCTTGATGTTATGCTCCATTTAGCCCCAGCTGTGCTGGAGGTGCACCTGTGACTGTTCCTGTCTCTGGCTGTCCTGGCTTACTGACCAGTTTTCCTAGACAGACTCTGCACCTGCTTCGTGGGTCACTCCATCTCCAGTCCCATCTCTGTCTCTGCTTAGGTACCAAGGAACTGGACCTGGAACAGGGGGGTCACACCTGGGCTGGAGTCACGCCTGGCATGTCCCCTCCTGTGGAACAGCCCTCTTCTTGCTGGTGATAAGCCAGACCACGGTAGGAAGCCTCCTCTCCAGGGGCCTTGGTGCTGGTTTTTCCCTTCCCACCCTGCTGCATCCATTAGTCTGATGCTTTCTGGCAGCAGCTGCACATGGAACTGGAGACCTGAACTTTTCCATTCCCCAGCCTCCAGTGCTGCCAATCCCTCTGAGCTGGGAATGGGCATTAAACTCACTCTCCAGCAGCAAACGGGTCCTGGCTCTCCCTCTCACTTCCTGAGTCCCATGCGCTGTTCCCTCTTTCTGAGAGGGAAGGAAGGGGAGCATTTGTCTCTGCCTCAGTGGGTCCAGCCCTGCTTGTCTTCTCTGCTGGCTCACACTGTGTTGGCTGGGCTGTGGCTGCTCTCCCCCTCCTTGTGAGCACCCAATGCTGCTTCTTCCCCTCTCCTGTCCCAGCAATGGCTCTGGCACACTTGGTGTGCTGTCATTCTAAAGAGCCTATCCCCAAACGCTTGGCAAAAGGGCCAGACAGATCATGCAGCCAGGGAAAGAGAGTGAAGCAGGGAGGGCCTGTCTGGCCTCAAAGTCCTGTTCCACCTGCTTGTCAACTCAGTGACCAAGCTGGGGAGGGTCAGAGGAGGCTCGTGGGAGAGCGACATTGTTCAAAGCCAGAAGAGTGTGAGAAAAGTTTCCCTTGCTTTTGAGTCAGTCTCCCAGCCCACCTGCCTGGATTCCACTATTGGAAAGGATCTCTGCACCTCCAGACACCCCACAGACATGCTGGCAAGCTTGAGTTAGCTCCTGGTGTCCATCTTTGTGCAGAAAATGCTGCTGGCCCATGCTTCCCTTTCCACTGACACTGAGCAATGTGGTCAGTATGCAGTCTAGGCTTTTTTCCTCTCCAGGAGCAAGGCTGAAAGGATTCCCATGTGTGCACTTAAGACATGTCTGTTTGTCAAGAGGTGTTGGCTCCCTCCTCACTGTGGTTATGGGAAGACCTTTTTGTTTAAAAAGGAAAACAAATGAATAGATTCCCCTGACACCCAGACTTATCAGGCACAAACCCAAGGGAGTCCCTTGTTTAAACATCAGGAGTACATTGCTGGATAACACCCCTCCTCTCCCTCCCCTCTGGGATTTTTTTTGGTTGTGTCAGGCTTTTTTCTGTCTCTATTTATTCTATTTGAGCTTCTTGCTTCTGGCCAGACCTGTTTGGGGAAAGTAGGAAGACAGTGGGGGTCCTACAGGCTTGAGCTTCTGGGCTGGAACAGCACAGGGGCAGTGCTGCTCCGAGGGCTTGCCATGGCAGAGCTGTAGGAGGGGATGCCATGAGCAGATGGAAACATATGGACAGTGTTTGGGGCAGGTCAGGGCCATGACATGAGAAGGCTGAAGTGGGAGAGAAAGTTTCCTCTCTCCTGATCTTAAGTTTCCCTCCCTTTTCTGCACATCTAACCTGGTGAGGGAAAAAAACAGTGTGCTCCCCTCCTCCCTGTCTTACAAAAACAGAGACTAGAGTCAAACTTGGAATTCCCCACTGTCTCATCACTGGGGAGACAGGGTCTTGGTGGTGATCTCACCCCATCAGAAACCTTTCTGTGCATAAGGCTAAGCAAGCAATGAAGACGGAGGACGGGGAGGAGGAGAGTTATGGCAGGAAACCAAGAACACATCAGACACTCTAAATTTAGATCTTTTTATTCAGCTCGGACAATATTCCTTGATTTCTCATTGTTCAGGAGAGGGCAGAGGGCAGGGGATCTATTGAAAGGCTTTGTTCTGAGAGATGCCACTTTGTCTGGATATATGGGGGGTGGAGAAGCCACAGATCGTGTTGGTCTGGCGTGGGGGAGAGGTGCGTGTGCCACAGTTCCAAACGGCTTTGGGATGGGGTGGTGTGTGTGGCACGTTCGAGCAGCCCTGGCACCTGTGGGGCAGAGCTCAGGGCCCCCCTCAGCCCCACATTCACGGGTGACGACGGGCACGAGGCCCCTCGGCGAGCAGCCGTGAGCGGCGAGCGGTGCCTCTGCTCCGGGGCAGGTCCCCGTGGCAGCGGGGCGTCAGACACAGGGCGTGTAGGATAAATACACACCCGCTCTATACGTCTCGCTGCCTTTCCGGCATTGCAGCTCAAAGTCTATTTTTAAACTCCCTCCTTTATTACACAGGCCAGAAGATAGTGGCAGCCTGCCTCCTGCCAGGCCAGGCGTGCTGCTCTCCCCCCAGCCCCGGGGACCGAGTTGTCCCCCAGACCGCACTGGGGGGCACCTGCACAGTGACGGGGGTGGAGTGCAGGGTGGGCTATGGGTGGGCATGACCTCCCTCGTCTCCCCAGGCTCAGGCCATGGCAGGCACAGCAAACTGGGGTGCCTGGCTGCATTTGTGCAGCTGCTGGTACAGGGCACTGCTGCAGAGTGTTTCATCGCACTGTGTCAGTGGGATGTCAGTTTTGCTCAGGGCCCGCAGCTTAAGGCAGGTAAATGAGCTGAAAGTCGGCTGCAGCATCACCAAATCTGCCTGCTGCTGGTGTCAGTACCACCAGATGGGTGCAGGCAAGAGGACCAGCTCTTGTAGATAGTGCAAGCAGTGCTTTGCCTCTTGGCTGATGCCCTGACCCCCAGGGAGGAACACTTAGAGTGGGTTTTGCTCTGTGACGTGAGCAGCAACAGCAGGTGGCGGGGGCCGGAGGGGGGAGAGCTGCCTGCTTTTGGTTTTCGACCCTCATCTTCATTTCATCATGAGTCATGTTACGTTCTGAGCTGAGTAACTGCTGGGGCTATTTTTACTCCAGCTCAGCAAAGCTTCCTTCTCGCTGCTGCCACCGCCACCACTGCTCGCTGCGGACCCGGGGGCAAAGGATGGGGACATGGTGAGTGGCGGAGGGCGAGGGCAGGGGAAGCAGTGTTTGGGGTGGTGTCAGTGGAAAGGGGGACCGCTGCCCACCTAATCAATTTGGAAACAAAAATAATATATGCCTTTTGAAAAACAACAGATGACCTGCGATGTGTGGTGTATTCACACACACATACGTGTATATTTATTATACTGGGAGAGGGGAAGGGGGGAGGGAGAGAAATTCCTTTCGAGTGCTATTCACCAGTCTGGAAAAATAAAGAAGGAAAGCAGAACATTTTTTCCTTTCATCAAAACAGGAAAGAGAGGGGGAATGGGGTGGGGAGCAGATCCATAGACATAATGGATGGTTGCCAGTGTAAGGAAATTGTTCCCTTCTACCCTAAACTTGGGGGTTGGGATGGGGGAGAAATATATGGTAGTATGATCAGGGAAGGCTGCATCCCCTCCTCCCCACTTGATGTAGGAATGTGAATGCACGCAGGAAAGTGCTGGGAAATCAGTGCCCCCCAGCCTTGCCTTTTCTCTGGATCCTGCTCGAGCTGCACATCCGTAGAGATGTGAAATGCCTTTGCCTTCTCCTTCACCTCAAAGCACGGGGCAGGAAGGCACAGCCGGCTCGAACCCTCTCCCTCTCTGCCGCTGTCAGGGGCTTTGCTCTGCCCTCCGCATGTGCCTGCATGCTCATCCCCTTCCCCATCCTTTCCTCTCTGCCAGGTTTCTGCCAGGAATGGATGAGATGAAGGAGGTGGTGAGGGGCTGGGGGAATCCCTCTGACAGAGAGAGAGACAGGCAGAGGGGGGTGGTTCCCAGAGAAAGCCTGGCAGGTCCCATCAAACACCTGCTCCCCAGGTGACACCTTCCCTTTCCCCTGGAGCCGCTGACTCTGTCAGGGTTTTGCTCATCCTTGGAAAGCATTTTCCCTGCCAGTGCCAGGGGCGGGAAGGCAAATTATGCAAGCCCTGAGTACCCTGAGGCTCTGGCTTTCTCCAGCACTAAATACAAACACCAAGCTCCTTGCCTGTCTTTGTCTCCTTCCTTTGCCCTCTCTTCTCCTTTCCTCCTTCTTCCTCCATTAAACCGAACTCAGTCATTAGGAAGTGGGGGCAGCTCCCATGCCAGCACCTCTGGGGCAAATGGTGTAAAACACAGCATGAGCCAGGTACAATAACCCTGTCCTTATCACCTGGCTCGGGATAAACCCCACACAACCGGGCTATGTGGTGTAAAACCAACTCGCCCACAGAATGAATCTCCTGGCATAAACGAGGTGTAAAACTTACTCGAGGTGCCTCATTTCAGTGCCGCGGCGTCTCCCCTCCATTGACGGCTGTGGCAGCCCCACGGCGTGGGCGTAGGGATTGCTCATCCTTCTCCTGAACTTAGAGACCGGAGCGGGAGCAACACCTAAGTTAGATACCTTGAGTGGGCGGGCTGACTACACGTTGGCTGTCAACACCTCCTAATTTCTTTCCATTGATTGTTTTCAAAATAGGACTCATCATGGAGAGGCTGAGACATCTCAGCTGTTCAGACTGAGTCTTGCTTTCCATTGTAAGCCCTGTTTTTCTTCCTGTTGTTTCATAATTCTCTACCCCCTCTGAAAAAAAATGCAATAAATTAAAAAAAAAAAAAAAAAAGATCACCCCTCACTTCATGCCGCTGTGGATGGTGGCTAGTATGATCATTTTTTCCACCAACACGAGGTGAGGGGAGAACAGCCTTGCAGCAAGGAACTGTCTATTGTCCTCGGACACGTGTTGCTCTCCTCCCTAGTGATAAGAGAATAACCAGGGAGATGAGTTCAGCTGTTTGCAGGTTTGAGAGCTGTAGTGGTGGTGACAGTGTTGTAATAAGAAATCCTGGTGCAGGCTCTTAGGAAATCTGTTTTTGTTGTGGTTTGTCTGCAGGGCCATTGCCAGCTAGCACAGTTGCAACCACATCTTGTCGCGATGCTCTAAGGGGACATTTTTACAGTCCAGATGCTTCATGTAGCCCCAAAATACCTTCCCAAAATATGCAATGGCAGTTTCAAACCCTTGTCCTGTGACGTCTGGGACACCAGTGGTCCCCCGGGCCTCCATACCTGTCCCACAGGCCAGGTGAGGGGGAGATCCAGTCATCCCCATTAGTTTTAGGGGTTTGTGGGACAGATGTCAAACTAATTTCACAGAAGTGAGAGAACCAAAGGAGCCCCCAGCAGACTCAAGGCACAGCATGTAGGTGCATGCACCCCTGTTGAACTCAGTGCCAGTGAGACTGATCCAGCCAGTCTAAAGGCCTCACTAGAGAAAAATCTGTCCCTGTCTTAAAAACAGAAAGAGTCAGGGAAAACCACTGAAGCCTGAGCAGCTTGAGTATCACTTTGCTCTATTTCCAGGCAGGGTTATAGGTAGATGATTAGTCAAATTCCAAACATCCTCTTCCTTGCTGTCTGGAAGTTCAACAAGGATTAGCTTTTTGTTTCTGATGTCGAGCTTCTAAAAACTGCCCAGCATCATCCACATGAAAATAAATAACACTATTTCTATCCCATATAACATGTAACATAGCCGGATATTTAAAAAAAAAATGCACACCACACATATCTCCCTCAAAATCAGGCCCTGCAGCAGCTCTTGTTGCTACCAAGCAAGAAATTTGCAGCAGTCCCTGCTAGCTTTCTGCTGAGACCTTCTCCTCTCCAGCAGCAATATCTCTCCCCGCTGAGGAATTTGATCAACCCTCCCACACGCAGGCTGTTCTGTCCTGGCCAGGCAGCCATGACAGCGTGGGGGACTCCCTACACAGGTGGCAGGAAGGTGGTGGAGCCACGCCAGCTTATCCGAGGGCAGAGATCCTCAAAAGGCACCTGGGGCCTCCGCTGACCCCTTGGGAACCTTAAACACATAACATGGTCGTGGACATTCAGGACCTAGCTGCACTCAGATCCCGCTACAGAGACAGAAGGACCTCTCAAATTCTCTTCTTTCCCCCTGCTGACTGCTAAGGAGCCCAAGGCTACAGCGTTTCTTTGGCTGGTGCCATCTGAAAGAGGTGAGATGGACCAAGGCCCTTTTAATACCTTTTTTTGAAGCCTTCTAATGATTTCAGAAGGAGTTTCAGCACCCAGGTGGACTTCAAGGTTGCAGCTCCACCCTGCTGGGGGGTTAGAGCCAAATTATCATCACTTGAAATGGTTGGTACGCTGCCAGCGGGCCAGGATGGAGAATGAAGGGAATTCTAAGAGCGTCCTGAGGAATTTGGGGTGGGACAGGGCTAAGATGGCTGGAGCATCTAAGATAAAGTCTTGTTAAGGTCTCTGGCAGTCGAAATGAGCAAAGTATGCCTTGCATTTCTACTTGCTCCCCCTTGAGCTTCAAAATTGGAACTGAGCCACTTGAGACTTGGTTTGAGGGACTCCCAGGACCCTCCTTATCCTTGCACTCACACACCTCAGATGGCCTGGGCTTTGGAGCTGACACGGCTCTGACCAACTCCCCAGCTGTGGAGAAATCTGCACACTCTTCTTCTGAGTCAGGGTGAACAAAGGTGATCCCTTGTGACCCAGGAGCACCTTGACATGCTGTCCCAGAGGAGCCAGGCTATTTTAAGAAAGCTGCGGAGGACCCCCAGTATTCCTTGTGTCCCTGTGCTTCCTGACCGACACCCACATGCATGAGACCAAAGTCAGGTTCAGGGGTGTAGCCAGCCAAGCTGGGAGGTGCTGTCAGATGGCTGCTACAGAGGAGCGTTTGGAGGGCTGCCTGCTGCTCTGTTCCCGTGACTGCTCCTCCTCTACCCGGACACTTGGGATGGTGCATATGCGAGTGCTGGTGCGAGACCGTGTGTTTCAGAGAGGGTTGGCTGCAGGAGACTCGCAGGCACCCAGAGACTCTAAGGGAGCATGTGTGATGCTGTGAGATGAGGCTACTGGTATGCCAGTGGGTGTATGTATGTGAGAATGGAAGAGAGAGGGGGAGAGTGAAGGAGAACACATGGATGCCCAGGGATGTGTGAATGAGACAAAATTTGCACGTAGCTGTGCATGCGAGCGGCTTGAATAGAAGCTTGTGCGTAGCATAGAAAAAGCAGGGAAGATGCTTGGGATTCAGAGCGAACGCCTGCCGAGCGCCTGCGGTGCATGACGGTGCAGGAATGTATCGGTGGATACGAGCCTGCACAAAGATGGTGCAGGAATCCCTCCTGGTCGTGCCTGGAGTGTGCTTTGCGAGTGTGCAAGTCGGCGCCGGGAGATCACTCGTATGTACGTGAGAGGGCGTGCGTGCGGGTGTTTTTTCCATAGGATATGACTCTTTCTTGAACTCACCTGTTAGCAGCCTTCCCCTCCCCATCCCTCTCCCCCCACAGCAAATATCTGCTTGCTTAATTTCCTTTCAGATGTTTGTTACATCGCGGAGATAATCATGCAGCAAAATACCTCCGGGTGCCACGAGCAACACCAGATTGTCTTATAGCAACGTGTAAATTTCTCCGGCTTCTTTTTTTTCCCCCTGCACACAAAGAGATGTAAGATATTAAAGTCATCTCTCTCCCTGGAGCTAGTGGTGTAGCAGGGCAGGGAAGGCGGCAAGTGGAGCTTAGAGAAATGGGCTCCAGACTGAAACAGCGAGAACCTGGGGCCAAAAAAAATAACAAACTACCGTGCCGGGAACTCCTCTCTTCTTATCTCTTGCCGAGGAGGCAGGAATTTCTGTCCCCATTCCTCACGCGATATAAAAGCCACATTATACAGGTTGCTGCAGCATTAGTCATTTTTAATTAATTTATCATTTAAATTAACACACTTTTTATTTTGTCAGCAATGAACTGCTACTCCCTCACTAGATTTGTTCCTTGATACCCAGCCAAGAGGAGGATGGCAAGTTATGCTCCACCCATTTTCTCTCCATAAAAGGAGCAGCCCCGAGTGCCAGCTTAGTCTGTCTTGCAGCTCGCAGAAAATAAAGATCCGTCGGCTCACTCGCCTCTCCTGCAATTTTACCTTTTCTGCGTTTTTTTGGTTTTCCTTTCTTGTCGCAACAGAGTGAGGAAAGCAGCATCAGTGGCTCCACTTTGAGGCTTGTCAAGGCTCAGCGCACGCACACACACACACACACACACACTCTCAACCCAGAGCAAAAACATTTGCTCTCACCTGTCTCCAAACCCAAAGCAAACCTCCCGTCCAAGCAAACCGCCAACACTTGGAACGAGAAGACACCCGAGCCAGAATCTAATGCAAGGGGAAGAAATTCAATGTGCACTGGCAACTTTTCCCTAAAAAGCAAGCGGCTAAAAGGAAGGAAAGGAGCATTTTAAGAAGAGGACAACTTAAGGAAGAAGATTTCATTTTTTGGATTTCACACCAAACTTTGGAAAAGTTTTCTTTCTTTTAGTTATTATTCTGTGCGCCTTCTTCTAAGAACATTGAGACATTGTTACCTGCATGTAAAAGCTTTTACATATACTTTTTAAAAAAAAAAAAAAAAAGGGAAGAAAACCAAGAGGAAGAATAGCATGTGGACCACCTAGCCACAGGCAGCACTGAAGCATCCCTTGCGGCGAGGGGGACGCAGACTCTGGATGTGTATAATTCCGAGGGACTGCATTTTTTTCCCACCGGGCTTATGAGATAGCGCAGAGGCAGGCGAGTCACCAAGAATTACTTCTGTCTCCCCTCACCATCACCACCACCTCCTCCACGTCCTCTTCCTAGGGCTCCTGCGACTCTCCCACCTCCTCCCGGCTCGCAGGGGACATGGGAACGCGCGGCGCCCTCGATGCCTGAGGCCGGGCGGCCGCGGGGCTGTCTGCGGGAAGCGCTTCCCTCCCGGGGCTCGCCGTCCATGTGCCCGCAGCCCGCGGGGCCTGGAGTCGGGATGAATTTCGGCGTGGTCTTCGCGTTCATCCTCTCGCTGCCCCTGGCCCGCATGGAGGTGAGTTTCCGCCGCTGGCAGCGGGCGGTGCTGCCGAGCTGCCGGCCCCGCGCTGGGGGGAGAGAGCCGGCGGCGGCTCCGGCCCGCAGGTGCGGCGGGGCGCAGCCGGGGGTGGCCGGGGAGCGGCG
>VZTJ01004286.1:888473-911327 GCA_013397795.1 Orthonyx spaldingii
GCCGCGCTAATGGCGGGCAGCGACCGCCGCCCCCGCTGGAGCGGGCACCCTTCTGCAGCGGGCGCTCCAGTCGGGACGGGCCCGCCGCGGGGGACTCGCCTGGGAATAAACCCACCCCTATGTCTGCCCCCGGCTGCAGGGGCAGGGGAGACCAGGCTGAAGCGGCCCCTAGTTAATGTGGGAGCAGGGATGCTGCTGGTGAGCCCCGGAGAACCCGCAGCTTCCTGCCCTGCCTCGCCCGGGGCTGTCACCCACCCCGGGGCGGGCGCCGGCTCCCTCGAGCCTCTGACCCCACCCGGTGATTTTGGCATCATGGTAGTGCGGGCGCAGCAGGGACCGAGGCTGTCTTGGCACCTCTGAATAACACACAGTGTGAAACCTACCCCAGCCTCGCCAGGGGGCCAGTGGAGAAAGGGCGTGGGGCTTTGGAAAGGGGGAGGAAGGGTACGGTGTGAGTAGAGACACCGACACCGAGTGGCATGGTTATTCAGCAAGGTGCATGCCCAGCTGGGGGAAGGGGCAGGAGGTGAGTGCCTGCTGTGCTTCCGCAGTCTCGCAAGCATCTTGCCCTGCAGTCTTGAATGTGCTGCTCTGGAAGAAGCCGAGCAGAGGGTAAGGGGCAGGTGGTGGATTTGAACAAACACCCTAACCCACTTCAGCTTCCCTATGTGGAAATTGAAGCCTCATCCCCAGCCCTGGTTGAGGAAAAGGAGCCCCAAACCCCCAAATCCTTTGACCTCTGCTGTCACATTTCATCACGTGCAGATTGAGGGGATCAAAAAGCCCCTAACATTCCCACGCAGTGCTCAGTTCCCACTTCAGCTCTACCCAAGCTGGCAAAACTGTGGGTTGGATCTGCAGCTTGATTGTCGGGGGCAGGAAATATCCTTCCACCAAAACTTTCCCTTCTTTGCATCATTTTTCTCTTTTCCTTCCTCATTTTTGGGCAGGGTGAGTGGGTGCACCCCTTGTGGGATGGCAAAGAAGAGGCTGGGTGCAAAGCATCACGTCACCTCACTATGGGCCCACTTTGCCCTTGCCCAAGCCGCAAAAGGAAGCAGTTAGAGCTGCGGGCTGCCCAGTGGTCATGTTTGTTTTGGGCAGAGGATGGTATTTCCTCTGTGGATGGCTCAGATCTCTTTCTGCCATGCAGCTTGAAACATCAGCTATGGTTGGCGCTGGGGAAGGGTGAAGATGGAAGTGTCTGATCCCGAGGAGCTGTTACTCAGTCGCCGTTAATCAGGTTGAAATACTGCACAGCTCTATGACAGCCTAGTAGCGTTAGAGTTTGGTAATTCTGGCCCGAGGTTTCACAGGAGGAATTATGATATTTGTCATTGTATGGCCAGAGAACCAAGAACGTTTCTGCTTGGGTAGATGCTTCTGCCTGCAGCCAGTTCTCACAGTTTGAGGGCAGTGTGTTGCACCCTCTGCACCAGGCTCATACAGCAACAGCTCCCACCAGGCTGCTGAAGCAGAGTCTTCCTCTGAATGGGGCTTGCGGCTCCTCCCCAGCGCTGCCGGAGAAAGCGCATGAGGAGCAGTAGCTCCCCAGATCAACAGAGGCCCTGAGCAAAGAGATGGAGCCTCCTAAGTCCCTCTGCCTCTTTGATCACACCCTTCTGGAGCTGGAGGGCCCTGGAGCTCTTCCAGCCGGAGGGAGTACAAGCCTCAGCGGGAAGGTATTTGCCAGTTGGGAAGCGAGGATGCTAAACCTATTTGCATTTGCCCCACGGGCTGTAATAGTTGCCTTGCAACATTTACAGAGATCGGCTGAGCCAGTCGTGGTTGTGCTGGGGTGAAACCCCACTGGCAGTGCTTTCTGGAATTCCCAAGGAATGGGGTGCGGCTGGGCACTTGCTTATAACCTCGGCCCAGCTCCCCATTGCCTCTTCCTGCTGCAAGGCTCCAGCGTTCTTCCCTAGTCTTCCTAGCACGAGGCAGTGACAAGGACAAAGCAGTGGAAGCCGGGATGGATGACACGTCTGGGGTGAGCTTGTGGAAGGAGCCAGGCGAGTTGTCCCTGCCTCCCTCTCACTGTCAGCTGATGTGCAGCAGCAGGAGTGAATGACAGGGCTCCTGCGCTGTTTCCAGCACTGCTGGTATACAACCAGCCCCGGGGGTGGAAATGCCTCCAGCCCTCGCAAGGGAGGTGTGGGGGGAGTGTGGAGGAGCAGTGGAGTCCCCCTTGAAATGGAAAAAGGGTGGGTAGGTCTGGCTGTATTTTAGGAACACAGACTAGATCAAACGTTGTTTGATTATTTTAAGGGGGGAAAACATAAGCCGTGACTCCAAGTGGAAGGGGCTCATGTGAAGAATGTGTGCCTGCTGCAGAGTACTGTGGCAGGCATTTGTCAGGGTCCCCCTGTAGCCAGGAGTGGTGCTGGAAGGGTGGAAGCCCTGTGCCAGGGGAGGGCTGGTGGCAGGTGCTGCTGGTCTTGCCCTCTGCCAGGGAATGTGGTGGAGTCTCCCTTCAGGGTCTGCACATCAGCTTCAGAGGGAATTAAAAAATGCTGTTTGTTTGGGATTTTTTTGCCTGGCTGATCACTCGAGACCCTGCTGCCAAGATGCCTTGCCTTGGTTGATGTGGAGGTGCTCAGAAAGTCCTCCTCTCCTGAGCAGAGGAGCAGACAGCTGGGTGCTTCCCCGCCCTTCACAAACGGGTGCTGCCGCTACCCTTCTGTCCTTCTGTGTGCGGTCACACCAGCTCAGAAGAAGGAACTGGAGGAGTCATCACCTCGGGAGTATCCTTGTCTGATTTCTTGGAGCCCTGAGGGTCTGCCTGCCCGGCTCGTTGCACAATCTTTGCTCTCTCCTCCTCTGTACCTACCAAGAGACACACCTTCAGGCAAGACCATGAAACCCTTGCCAGAGGGTGTAGACGACAACACTGCATATTCCCTGCACCAGCTTGGCAGCAGCTGATGGCAAGAGACCCTTTCAGCATCCCTGCTGCTCAAAAGCATAAGTTGGGAAAAAACTTCAGAGCAAGAGGTAGTGGGGCTAGGGAGGAGGCAGATTTTGGGAGACTGCACGTGTGGGGAGCGGGAGCAGGGAAATTGCTGCACCTGCATTTATTTGCAGTGGCCAAACAGTGCTGCTGGACATCTGGGAGGAGGGGAGCAAAGCTGATGTGCTGAGAGGCACCAGTGTCACAGCCATAGTGCAGGGAGCAGCTGCTCTGCTGCCTTCTGTCAGATGTGCTGTGGCCCCTCAAGCACCAGCAGCCAGCACAAGAAAGGGAAGTGAACGTCCTTGCCAAGGGATTGGCAGATTGGGGGGTGCTCTTGCAACTCAGGGGAGAGTCAGAGTCAGGAACTGGGGAGCAGAGGGAGGGAGGGAAGAACAAACTTTCTTCTAAGAATTCAGGGCCTCGCAGGAATACAAGGCCAGGCCTTGGGGCACTTGACAGCCAGCCAAGAGTCCATTGAGACAAAAGTCTTCTTTGATCTGCCGCACAGTTAAAAAAGGAGATTGTTAACCTGTGTTAGACAAATAACTCCGGAGGAGCTGCTAAGCAGGAAAAGCACCAGCTGCTTGGGCTGGTCTGTTGAGGATCCCACCTCTCTTGCAATGCTCCTCTACCTTCTGACCCCATGGGATTAGGTGGAGGTGATTGATGGGCCTGTGCTTCCCTGTGTCCCATCCCACAAGTGCCCCAAGCCTGGATGTGTGCAGTGCCCCCATCTCAGAGCCTCCCAGGCATAGAGCTGGGGCCAGAGGCATGGCTGTTCCCAGTGACAGAGCCCAGAGGGAGCAAGGACAAGGCATGCAACTCAGGTTTGTAGCTGTTCTTAGGCCAGCCTTGGACTTGGTTTACAAGGGTAAAGTAAGGAGCTTCACAGGCTTGCAGTTGTCACTGGCAGAGTTGCCTTACAAAAATGGGGGAGGAGGACGGGATTATGAGCCACGTGGGCTGGTGTTACACCATAGCCATGCTGGTAGTATCTGCAACAAGAAAAAATTGGCATCTGAAACTGCTGCTGTGAGCAGGGAGTGGAGCTTATTCCTACAGGCAGTCACCAGAAATACGGCTCCTGAGGGCCTTCATTTTCAATCCCTGATTCACATCTGTTCCCCCTGCTCAGTTAGCAAGGTGACACCTCCCAGCTCGCTTCCAAAGTCACCAAGTCTCGTAACACCTGCCCACGCTCTCCCCCCAGCAAGTGCCGGAGTTTAAAATAAAGTTCCATTTCCTACACGTATTAAGTGTCAGGAAGGTCCAGGGGCATCCGTGCAGAGCAGCATTTGTACACAAACGCATTTGGCTGACAGGTGCAAACATTGAAAGCCTGCAATTTCACCACCCAGCACTGAGCTCTGACTGCAAGTACTGGGAATTGCAAATGATCCCTCTTTCAGTAAACGTGTGTGGCACAAGGCAGGGAAATGCTGCAGAGCCTCTCTGGCTGTTGGTCCCCCTCTTCCTCACGCAGCAGGAGATGTCAGAAGGCATCTTCATTTCGCAGCTATTCAGTGATCCCTGAATTATACAAGTCTCTCTCTCGCTGTGCATTCATCACTGATGCTGCTTCCCTCTCCCTCGGAGACTGAGGAAGTAATGCCTGGGGATGTAAAATCTGCTTTTTGCTGCAGGCGGACAGCCAGATCTGTGGTGAGATGTGACAGTGACAGGGATGGAGTGGGGCAGGAAAGCTCGGTCTGACTGAAGCTCTCTGGTGAATCTGGCTGTGGAGGTTTAGGACACTGGTGTTGTCTGCTTTGCAGCTCTCCCCAGGAGGTTTCTGCCCCATGTCTTGGGCTGCAGCAACCTTCACATCACTGCATCCTAGTTTAAGTTACAGTATTGGAGGGTGGTCTGGCAGGGCTGGGGAGGAAGCACTCTTGTTGTCCTGCTATGGAAGCAAACAGTGGGTGGCCAAGGACAAGCACGTGTGAGAGAGTGCCAGGCTCAAGCAGCCATCCAAAAGTGGCTACAGGTTTGGGCTAAAGCCCTCAAGGTTTAAAGCCAACATTTAGCCACCTGCCTGGTGGCTTTTCTCAGCTGTGAGCGGAAGGGAAATGTTCTGCACTGAACGCAGGCAGGGCAGGAATAGCTGTACAGTAGGAGGACCACACACATGCCACCAACTGTCCGTAAAAACCCACACGAAAGTCCCTGCGTTTCACAGGCACACAAGCCAAGTTCTCCTCTCAGTTACAGGGACATGTGTAGGGCTGTGCCTCAGACGCCATCCAGCACCCGGCTGAAAGAGCAGCTTTTACGCTTGAGTAGCCCTGAAAGAGGAGAGCTGGGAGCTAAGCAAACACTTTGGCCAGTACTTTCCTCTGTCTCTTTTTCCAGTCTTTCGGAAGTATGTTTTAATCAGCACTTGCTTTCCTACACCACTCCTTTGTACTTTTATTAAGTGCTGTCACTGGGGCCCACTCTAGCCTAGTGCCAGAGTAAAATTCCCAAGAGACTGATGGCATTGCACCTGCCTGCACAAACTCTGTATTTGGCCCACTGTCTGATGTTGCTAAACCTGCTTACTTAAGGTTTGGTGCTGGTATGCAATGACATCCAAACTCCCATATGTTTCTTCCTCCAAATCAGCTCCTCAGCCCATCATCTCCCTGCAGCTTTTGTGGTTTCATTGCGGGCTCACGCCGGGCTAGCCTCAGCTGCGAAGGTCAATCTTCATCTCCACCCCCAGCATTTTTTTTTCTTTAAAAAAGAGTATGCAAATGATGTATATTATTGGGCCTCTGTGGTTTGAAAACACACGCGCTCGCACACGCACATACACACGATAACTGACAAAGCCCGTGAGGGAGTTTCATAACGGAGGGAAATATTGGGAAGGTTTTATCTGATAGCGTAAGGGAAGTCTGTTAAAACGCCTTTACTGCAGGCAGCAGGAATGAGAAGCCACCTGGAGAAGTCATACATCACCGGAGAAGGAAGCCTTGCTGGCTGCTTGCATAGTGTCCGGGGCTCTGATGCACAGCCTGGGTATTTTTTGGCTTTTTTAGTCTCCTGACTGCTTTGTGAGAGGCAATGAGAGGGGCCCTCTTGCTTTTGCTTAGGTTTCAGGCTTGTGCCTTCATGAGGAATAAAGCCCTCAAGGTTTAAAAGCCAACACAACACAACGCATGTCTGTGTGTTTTGCTGGTTCTGTTGTGTCTCCCCAGTGCTTGAGTCCCTGCTCCCGCTCCATGACACAGTCAGTATTTGCAGATCATCTCTCTAATGCTTGTTCCTCCCTCTCTTTTCTTTTTGTCATCTGGCAGGGGGACCCCATACCCGAAGACATTTATGAGATTTTGGGCGGCACCTCAGTGCGCTCCATCAGTGACCTCCAGCGTGCCCTGCGGATAGACTCCGTAGGTAAATCTCCTCTTCGCCAAACACTCCTCTATTTTTAAGTCTTTGGTGGGGTTGGGAGGGGATATTCTGTTTTTCAGCAGGCACACTATCAACAGACTTCATTATAGATATAGGAACCATTCAGGAGTCAAGACCTGCCTATTTACTGACTTAGTCCCCCTGAAACTTGTGGAAATTAGAGGCAACTAGATGCCTTTTTAGATCTCCTGACTGTCTGGTCTGTTGAGAGACACTGGCTTCCAAGAATGGTAGGAGATGGACAAGGTGAGTGCAAGGAGCTGAGATCACCATTCTTCATCCTGGGAGATGCTCAGGCAGCAGGGCTTGAATTGGACAAGGATCAGTTTAGGAGGCAGCAAAATGGGAGGTGGAAATAAGGTGACAGAGGAGGAAAGGGCTGAGTGGGTTTCCAGGTTTAGCATCCACAGAAGGCAATGGGATCTGAGGCTCTTAGGATGAGAGCAGCAGAGCACGTGTCCATGGGTGAGATACGGGACAGGGGCTAAGTCAGGCTAACGTGGCTTCACCTCCTGCCGTAGATAAGAGCTCCGGGGGCTGCAGGGCCTCGGGGTCACTTGGCCAGGGCTGAGTGCAGTGAGCAGCAGGAGCGGTGAAGCGTGGAGGGGTCGGCACGTGTGGGAACTGGAGCACGCGCCACGGCGGCTGGGCTGGCCCAGGAATTTATTTATAAACGCTCTCTTCAGAGCAAATTCCTTTCTATTCTAACCCAGCTCCCGCCCGTCGTCCCCCAGCCCCCCCAGCTCGACTTCTCTCTCGTGTTTTGTCTGTTTTGAGCTTTGTAATCCTTGCCGAGACACTATCTACGGGGGAACAGAATTTCCTGCTTTTGTTTCCTATGCCAGTCCAACCACTGGCGCAGTCTCAAAAGCATTCCCGCTGCCTTTCAAAACGGCCCTGGAGGGGCAGGGGGGGAAAGCGAGGGGGAGGGCACCAGCTGCGTTCAGCTATTGTTTGTCTTAGAAAGAGGCGACGAGGCTCCCCACCACCGCCAGGGCCGCTCCCTGCCCTCACCGGTTCCCTCCTCCTTGTCCACGAGCCACACAATGGGGCAACTTCCAAAATTAGGCGTGCTGGATTGTCCCAGGCTGGTGCTCCCCGCCCCAAATGTCTTCAGTGCTGATCCGGGGTGTAGAAGGACAACCTAGAGGAGGGAGGGACATGATTCTCAACAGATTTGTTTTGAGTCAACAGTTGTTGCTTGTTTGTTGCCCCCATTTCTCTCCTCTCATGAACTCAACTTGTGCACCAAAGGCAGCCCCCACTCTCGTTTAATAAAATGCCGCAGGATGGAGGGGTGGGCAAGGAGGAGCTGAGAAGATGCATCCAGTCTGTCATGGCCCAGTGTCTAAGGAACAGATGCATCTCTATCGTGGCTATTAAGCAGCCTCATGATTAAGAAATAAAACGGGCTTATCTTGTTGGCTCCAGAGGCCATGGGGTATTAGAGAAGGCTGCAGAGCTTTGAGTCACTGGTTTCACTTCAGGTCCCAGATAGGAAAGGCTGGTCAGAGAAATGAAAAGTGGTGCTGTGAACCTGTTTCTGTGTTGCATCCTGTGGCTCTCATCTGTTCCCAGGTACTGACTAAGGGGCATTGCCATTTGCTTGCCCTGTGAGGAATTAGCAAATTAGTGTGTTAGCAAAATAATCCCAAAGTGGCTGGAGGTATTCCCTGTGCTGTCTGTGCACCCTGTGTGTGTCACAGCTGCACAACGAGCCAGAATGAGGCAGCTCCAGGAGACAGATGGGCTGAGATAGTGCTCTCCTGACCTTGGGCACTACTGTAGACCCAGCAGCAGAGGTGTGTAGAGTGGGAGTCATCTCCCTTAACTGTGGTTGCCCACAAAGCAGCGGCTGCCCATGTAAACCAGTCATCCAGACACCTTTTGTAGCCCAAAGAGGACTACAGGCGCTTCTAAAGTGTGAGCCACCGGTTCTCATTTTGGGTGTTTGCCTGAGGGCGAGACGAATGGTGCCTAGAATTGATCACACCTTTCCAGCCACTTCAAAGGGTGTCTGTCTGTCCACCTCACATGTAGATGGTGACTGCTCATTGACAGGCACACAGTTCCTGCCTTGTGAATGCAGCCTCTGTGCACCCATCCCAAATCCATCAGCAACTGCTTGAGACCTGAGCAGAGAGCAAAGTCCCTGCTCCCTTTATGAGAGGGCTGCACTAGGGCCGGGCTGAGGAAGAGGAATGGGACATGATAGGTAAGGGAAGTCTGCTCCACCACACATCTGATAAACAGAGATCTTCCACTGGCCCCAAATTCCCTTTAAGAAAATTGCTCCCTTGATGCTGACGTCCATTCAGTTTCCTTCAGCTGCTAAAGCAGGTCAGAGAAGGAAAGAGCTGTGCCTGGGTGGGAGCTATCTTCGAGCGCAGCCATTGTCCCGAGCTCAGGAGGGGCTGCGTGTTGGAGTGCTCCACGGGGATTATGGGCATTTCTCTATTCAGCACTTCCTATGGGAAAAAGCAGTGGGGTGGGAGGGAACCGCTCAGGGCTGGCCTGAATGCTATCGGTCTTCCTCTCCCATCGCCGACTGAACCACCTCCAGATCCTGCCTCTTACCTTACAGCAGTATAGAGGAAAAGTAATTTTAACTTTATTTTTCTGTTCTTCTGTCATAAAACTGCTCTAACCCAGAGCAGCTGAGGTGAGTTGGGAGAGAGAAAGCAAACACTCCAGCTACCACCCATCACCCCCTTCACCTGCTCGCTCACCTGCCAATTCTCCCAGTCCCAAGCCATCCCAGCAAGGCACCTCAGTGTTAAATACCAAGTGCTCTGCTTGTCCCATCTGGTCTTTGATCCTCCTTGGTGTTATCCTGGTCTCAGCTGGCCAACCTGAATCCCTCTGCTACTCCTCTCTGACACCAGAAAGTCCTGACACAGGCCTTATCTTTCTTGAGCTGGAGTTTTCCTCTCCCAGACCTGACTAGGTCCCCTCTTTCATGACAGGCTTGTTGCTTTGAGCTGCCTAGTCTGAGCAAAGAGTGTCCCTGCCCCAGCACAGCTGTGACCTTGCTTGTGGATTTACACCTAGCATGACATCCTGGGTCCGTGGCTTATCCCACGTCCCTGCACTTTGCCTGGTGATCTGAGCACAAGTACCTGCTGTCTTCTCCTGCCTCTACCTGGTGCTATTAGGTCATGTCTTACCCTTTGCAGAGCGGGATAGCTCGAGCCTGAACCTGAATGCAACTCAGCCCGATCAAAACCCTGTGGCCCTGTCTCGAGAGCGACGAAGCCTGGGTGAGCTGGGGGTCTTGCACCTTGTGATTGTTGGGGCACGCACCTGAGCAGCCGTGGGTGGTCCAGATACATGTCTGAGACACAGATGTAGGGGCAGAGCTTATAGAGTGACTGTGTGTGTGGAGACATGAGAAGGAGGGTCTGGGCCTGGAGTAGAAGCTGCATGTTACACCCTGGGAGGGCAGGAGAGGGAGTCTGGACTTCTGTGCGCCGCTCTGCTTTAAATCCCGATGGTGCTTGTTTGCTCTAAAGAGTCATCTCCTGCCTGGGCTGCAGTGAGAAGCATCATTGTACAGGGGCTTCCTCCACAGGGCATGGCTCTGTATAGGGAGAGAGCTGGAGGGGTGGAAGAAAGAGAAAGAAAATATGTGTATATGTGTGTGTGTGTGTGTGCATGTGAGAGCCATGTGGGGTCCTTCTCTTGCAGCAGGGGGGCTGTAGCGGGTTGGTGACAGCTGCAAAGCCCATTTCATCCCCTATTTCTCTCCTGGCTCTCCGCAGATGCGCTGGCAGCAGCAGAGACGGCTGTGCTCGCGGAGTGCAAGACGCGGGAGGTGGTCTTCGAGATCTCCCGCAACATGGTGGACAGCACCAACGCCAACTTCATGGTGTGGCCGCCCTGCGTGGAGGTGCAGCGCTGCTCCGGGTGCTGCAACAACCGCAACGTGCAGTGCCGCCCCACGCAGATCCGCGTCCGGCACGTCCAGGTGAGGGACACCTCCCGCTGCTCCCTCCTGCCACCCACTGCCATCCCTGTGCCCCAAAGCCAAACCCGGGGCGGGTCTCAGGTGCCAGGCACATGCAGCCGTCTGCTCCCTCTGCACCAGCCGTGCAGCGCTGCAGCCGCTGGCGCGGGTGACGTCCGTGCCCGTTGCTGGAAGGGCTGGTGCTGTCCAGCAGCTGGGGACTGTCACCATGCAGAGCTACAGGGCACTGTCCCCAGCTGCAGCTCCACGCTACAGCCCTTCCTGTGGCTCGAGGCGGCCTTGTCTGCTGTGTTGGAGCAGAAGAAACAGGGTGCTTTTGTCGCAGGTACTGGTTTTGGTGCAAAAAGAGGAGGGTTTGCAGTGTCGGTCTCCATCCCCCCACTGCTGCTGCAGCTTCTTTCCACGACATGCACTGGAACAGCTTCTATTTCTCAGCCCACAATTACCTCCTGACCTGCTCCATCAGCCAGCAGACACCTGACAGCTAACCTCTTGCTCTGATCCTCCCCTCACAGCTACCAGTGATCTCCTCACAGCTTCCTCCCAGACAGTGTTTAAAAATAATATTCATCCCGTACTAATCCTCTGCCTGAGCCATGAGAGACTCCCCCAGGCAGGCAGCAGAGGTTGGCTGGGAGAGACTGTATTCACACACAGCCCTTTTCATCAGGAAATTCCTTTCTCAGAAAAGCCAGGCTGAATGAGGAAAAAATGGGGGGGAGCAAGAGTTGTTTTTCTGGAAAAAAACAAGTGAGAGGTCAAAAGCCAGCCTGAAAAAGTGACCTGGAAATGGTTTCTTTGAGGACAGAGGTCTCTCTATTGTTTGGCTGGAAGTGTTTGTCTAGCGAGCAGCGTGTGGTCTGAAGCGTGTGGAGTGGGCTTTCAAGGAAAGATAAACAGCCTGGCTGCTTCGGCGCTGGCTGAGGGATGCTGCTGGGGGCAGTGGGTTTAGAGGAATTCCATCCCAGATGCACAGCAGAGTGAGTATTTATAGCTCGCGGAGCACTTCAGGGACCGCAGAGTTGTGAGATAAGCTGAGTGGGGTCAGGCCTGGCTGCTGCTGGAGTGGGAGGACCCCCTAGAAAGCTTGTGCCCTGTGGTGGGATGTGGAGCAATGAGTCTTCCCTCTGAGTCAGTACTGGTGGAGAGTCCGAGGGAATTTCCAGAGCACCGCCTTTCCCGTGAAACACAGAGCCAAGGGCTTCAGCCTTGCAAGCTATCAAAGAGCTTGAGACAAATTCAGGCAGGCCTCAGCAGAGCTGGTGAGGCTGTGTTAGCTTGCGTTGGACCTGAGATTTTCTCCTTTTACCCTTCCTGTAGGTTCCTGTGGGAATTATCCTGGTTGTCCCCAGGTCTCTGCCATTGCATCTGTCAGAAACAGGCTAGCATGTCCTGCATGTTCTCTGTTTCTGTCGCTGATCAATGAGTCATCCTGCTTAAGCACTGGAAATACTTAGGAACAGGGGAACCAACCAGAGACATCCAAACTTGCCTGGTCTAGGTCTGCTCTGCTGCCATACTCAGAATCATCTCCCATACACACCACCCCTGAATTTGAACAGTGGTCTGTAAGCTGCCTTCTGACCCTTTAGAAAGAAAGCCAGTACTAAAGTGCACTGAAACTGACTAATTTTACAGAGTGGGAGCTGGAGCTGTATTAATGTTTTGCTTGCCTTGCTCTTGCAAATAGGTGAACAAGATCGAATTTGTCCAGAGGAAGCCAAAATTCAAAAAAGTCATTGTGCCTTTGGAGGACCACGTGCAGTGTCGGTGTGAAGCTGTGTTCCGACCACCCCCCAGGAACATCCGTCCAGGGCCACGTGAACAGAGACGTAAGGATCTTGGCATGAGCAGAACGAAGGGAGATGTGAGAGGAGGGGCTGGAGAGAGAGAGAAGAGACCTCCACTGGTTTCAATCTGCTGAGCTCCAATGAACCCCAAGGGCCCTCGCTGGCTTATACCAGCTGAGGGACCTTTCCCAAGATATCTGCCTGTCAGGAAGGGGCTGAAACTGAGGGAAAAGAAGGAGGGGAAGATGAGAGGTGAGGGGAAGGGCACAGTGGGAAAAGGAAGAGGGCAGAGACTGGAGAACAGAGGACAAGGAACAGAAGAACAGAAAGAGGCCTTGTGGCCCTGCTGTTGCAGAGCTCTTTGTTGACAGTGTGTGGAGAAGGATATTTCAACAAGAGCCGTCTGCCCCTGGCTGTACAGACACTCTCCCCTCTGTTTTGGCAGGCTTGTCACCAGCGTTCACCACAGCCGCTGTCTCACAGAGGCGACGAGTACGCCGGCCGCCGGCACAGAAGAGGAAACATAAGAAGTACAAGCATGTCAACGATAAGAAAGTGCTGAAAGAAATCCTCATAGCATAGAAGTGCTGGCAGGGGAGAGAGAGCACAAGGCAGGTAACTGCTTTTCCAGCCAGGAGAGTTGTCCTCCTGGGACGTGGCATCTTAGACCCTTCCCACACCACTGGCCACTCGTTCAGTGTGGTGCTATTGCAGGGCAAAACCTGGGTTGGAGGAGGAGGAAGAACTAGGTTGGGTGCCAACATGCGCATTCTATTTATGGAATTAAGGCTCTTTGCTAAGTTGAAATGATCATGCTGCTGCCATCCTTGCTCTCAGGCCCCGCCCTCTCTTTTCTCTGCCTCCCTTTCAGACAAGAAAAAGCCTGACTTCTCCCTACGCCTAAATCCCCTCGGGGTCCATGTAATTCATCTCTTCCATGGAACAACTCCTGTTCTAGTTTCTCTATTGATTCTCCATTGAAAACAGAGAATTAATGTTGCTCTGGGGATCCCTTTTCCTTTTATTTCATTTGTTGAGTTGGCAGAAAGGCTGGAAAGCAGCAACACTTTCGGTTCATCACTCTCCTAGCGGGAAGCCTATGTGCATGAGAAAGGTCATACCAGGGGAAAGGAGAGCTGGAATCTCTGGCAACAGATCTGGACTTTGTCAGGCCAGGGTCTGATTCTTCTCTCCATGACTTGTATAAACAGGAGTAATTCCCTCATCATCATCAGAATTTCACTGGTACAAGGGAAAGGAGACTAAGCCCTGCTTCCCCATGAGAGGCAAAGGTGCAGAAAAGGGGGAAAGAGTAGTCAGGGTACAGATTGGTGGGAGCTGAATTTAGAGGGAAGCGACACAGCTTAACAGGGAGAGCCCCGGCCCTGGGCTCAGCAGTTCCAGCTCTGCTGCAGCCCCTTGAATAAGCCTGGGTCACTCACTTTACATTCACTTCCCCTCACCCTGAGAGAGGGGACAGCAGGCTTCCATGCGTGGCATTTCAGGAACTAGGGACAAGGGACACAGGGCAGTGTCTTGAGACTGGGATTCCCACGCTTAGCACTACAAGGGCTCTGATTATCCCAGGATTCTCCTGGCCAGCCTAAAGTTCCCAGGGTAGAAATGATGCAAACCCATGCAAATCTCAGCTCTGGCTCAAGCTGTTCAGGGGAAAAAAATAGAGGAGGTCAAAAGTCCTCCCAGGCTTCTAATCTGGCACTTTGGCACAAATATTTCCAGAGGAGAAAAGGGGATAGGAGGGGAGTTGCAGGGGCAAAGGGTTACATGTTCTAATGCTGTGTCTGGTTTTGTTTCACTTCCAGGTTTATTTAATGTATTTGCTGTATTGCCCCCATGGGGTCCTTGGAATGACAACTTTTCCTTTTTGTCCATCTGCCTCGACGTCTGATTCAGACGGCAATTGGTGCTTCCCTTTCCATCAGTGGACCTTCTCCCACCAAAGCCTCCCTTTCATTTATTAGCATAATTTTAAAGTTTTACACACACACACACAAAAGGACAAGGATGACCTACATATATATATATATATATGAGAAAAGAACAAAGTACAAATAAAACCGTGAATGCCAACAGCCACACCTTGCGATGAGAACAGGACAATTCCTTCTCTGCTACAGAGGACAGGATGGAAAATGTGAAAAGGAAAGCGGGTCCAATTTCTTCCGAGGGAAGGAGAAAAACAGACAGACAGAGGCCAGAAGGGGAATATTCTCCCTTTCCCTTGTGTTTCTGGTAAGGCTGGGGGGCCCAGCTGAGATCTGCACTTGCACTGGACCTACCTTTTGGAAACAGGCAAATCTCAGATTGCGAGCGGCGACCAATGATGGAAAATGCACTAAGGACTTTTATCGCCCTACCTGGACAGATATATATTTTTAATGTGCGTGTGTATATTTTATTTTAAAAAAGAAAAACCAAAACCACTAAGGTGTACAACATCTCGGGGAACAGAACAAACAAGCAAAGAAACAAAACAAAGAAGCCAAATGCATTCCCCCACTCCCTTCCCCCCCCTGCTCCTGGTGCTGACTGGAAGGTGTTTGGATCGTGGGGAAGGAGCACACGGCGGCAGAATAGTCTCCACGCCCCCGGCCCCTGCCAAGGGGAGCCATCTTTGCACATGCTGGTGGAGAATTCAACTTTCCAGGCTTGGACTCAAATTATTTTTTAATTTCACTCTGTATGTGTGCGTGTGTATATGTGTGTGTGTGTGTGTGTATATATATATATATACGTGTGCGTGCGTGTGTGTGTGTATGTGTATTTATACATACATATATAAAAATATATATATATGTTCTTAAATGGATTTCATTTCCCAGTGGCAGGAAGCTCAGAGGCACGTGCATGCATCAGCTTCACTGGGCTGGCAGAAAAGCACACTGTTACTGCAACGTGCCTGCGAGGCCAGGGATGGGGCAGGCAGAGGCATCATCTGATCTCTGTCTTTCTTGTTACCCTTTTCTCTCACTCTGAACCACCCCCCCCCTCCCCCAGCACAACTTCCTTGCAGGAGGTGAAGTGGCACCACAACAAGACCAAGGACAGCCAAACTTAGAAGCATGACTTAATCTCAGTGAGCTGTCTTGCCTGCTCTGTGGTCTTGAAAGCAGAATCATGTCATTCCCACGAGGTTTTTAACCCTTTCCTGGATGTCCTGCATACTGTGCCTCCACTAATCTCTCCCTGCCAATGTGCCCACATCTCCCGTCATTTTCCTCGCGTTTTCCCTCTCAAATTCCTTCTTGATCTTTACCTATTAGATGTTCCCAACCCACTTAGCTTGGAAGTTGATCCATGATATGGACAGCTCTGTGTAGGTATAGAGAAAGAAATGAGAATGGTCTTCACAGTTGGCAGCAGTCATCTGAGACAGAAATGAGCTCTTCTGAGTGAGGAGGACTCAGAGAACGACTGGAGGGTGAGCCATAGACTCCCTCCTGGGCTGAGGAGGACTGTGTGGGCAAGGGCTGATTTTGCACAGGTCCGGGTCAGTAACCATTAGCAGAATTGTTACATATGATGGGAATTCTCAGCATCACCTTAGAGTCAGGGTCTTGGATTGCGCTGTGCTGGGTGCTGCAGTTATACATGAAGAAAACGCCTGCCCAGAGCAATCATACCCCTATTGTGGAGCAAAGCTCTGGAGTGAGATGGGAAAAGTAGCCAAAGCCACAGCCTGGGAGCTGAAAGAAGTCGTGGAGGCACCCAGTCCTCACCTTCTGCAAACCTAGAGCCCTTCTCATACCACTGCCAAGGCAGCACGTTGCTCCCTCCCTCCATCCCCAAGCCCTCAAGTCTTAAGACACTTTCTTTTCCTGTTCCAAAATCTGTTTCCTTTGGTTTGTAAATATGGTGAGGTTTTATTTTATTTTAATTTTTTTGCCTTTTTTTTAAAATGTAAGATTAATTTATACTCAGTACTGTATTTAAAGTTGTAAAAAAAAAAAAAAAAAAGAAAAAAGGAAATCACCTCTTGAACAGTATTTTCTCTTTCTTGTGTGAGCTGAATGAAAAGTAGAGGGCAAACCAGCTCACCGCAGGGCACAGCAGGATTTCCAAAACCTCCAGTTTCCTTTTCAGGACACTTGTTCTGAGATTGCAGAGAGAAGCAAACAAAGCTGGGAAAGTCCTGAGAACCCATGCTCAGCCCTGCCCACGGCCATGCTGTGCTCCCCCTTCCTCACTTGGGCTGGTTTGACATGATCTCAGGTGCTGGGGTTTTTGTCTTGAACAGGTCCCCTTCTCCGTAGCTGCTCTGCTAGGACACCCGGCCAGAATTCCCCTGTGCTTTCATCCCATCTCCGGATTCCTCTGCTTTGAAGGGCTTGGGACAGTCAGCTCTGTTTACACTTCCCAAAGCTGTACAAACAGTTGGCCCCTTCCCTCCTTAGTCACATCGTCTAGACAACAGCAGTCCTTCCCTTGGTCGGAAAGGCTGCTGCATTTCCCTTTCCTCCCAGCAATGGAGGTATCACACATCTGGCACTTGGGTGCCATGCTGTGGGGAGCAAAGGCAGGTCCTGCCCTGTGCCTTAATTTTGGCATCCCCCCAGCACATGCACAGCACGCTCAGTCCATGGCTCAGCTGTGAGGAACATAGACCCAAGTGGAGACTTGTGCTGCAGTGGTGAACCTGGGGGCATCAGTGTGTAGGAGTAATCCAGGATGTCCTTAAAGGACAAGCTTGGCACTCATGGGTGTGCGCCTTGCTGGACGTGGTTCATTTTGGGGTGGTGATAGGTTTTCTCTGAAAACAGCACCCTGGTACACGTTCAGCACAGCTCAGCATGGAGCACAGGATTGAGGGACCTGTTCCACTCCTCGAGGCTGGAGCAGGTGGTTTACACCCACCCTCAAAGCTAGGCTCGGGAAATAGATCCTGGCAGTGTTCTGCTGGAAAGTGTCTCTGTCCCAGGATCACAGTTTGGTGCACCCAGTGCTACAGGTGATCTCAGAGGAGCCCGGGAGTGTTGGCAACTCTCCCTGGTTTAATTGCTCAACTGCTACTTTACCTAAAGGCCCAGTCTCAGGATATGTCTTTCAACAGTAGGTTCGTATTTTGATGGAGGAAACGCATCCAGCCTTCCAGACAGTGGAGAGAGGCTGCAGCAATGGATCCTCCCATGATTACACAGCTCCTGAAAGGAGGAGGTAGATGGGAGATCAAGGCTGGGGGCTATTCAGGCACAAAGAGCAAACCCCTGTGTTTTAGAGCCAAACTTTTTGGTTTTTAGTATTGACAGTTTGCAACACTAAAGCTGTTTCATGGGTAAATGAAGTGCAAAATCAGTTTGCAAGAACAGGCCCGGGAAAACCCTTGACTGCTTATTTTATTGGTACTCAGGAATACAAACAAAAGTCTCCCCACACCTGGCTATGGCTCGAAGGAAGAGCCTTCTCCAGCCCAGCCATGTGGCACAAAGCCCACACAGGCGTTCTCCTCCCTGTGCTCTGCTTGTTCCTCCTTGGCATAAGCTGTGCTCCCACCATGATGGGCACCGTGTCCTGCTGCCTCACCTGCCCACGATCCCGATGTGGCTGGAGACAGCTCAGTGGAAACCAGTGCCTTCCCTCTTTATCCCAGGGTGGGATAGGGAGGCATTGGAGCATGGCCCCATCTCATCATCCATGCACCAACATCTGGTGGCTCCTGGGGGTGGAGAAGCCAGCTGTGCCAAGGGAAAAGCAGGGTACAAAGAAGGAGGAAAATATGAAGAATTAAAAGCTATTTAGGAAAAAACCCCACAACAAAAACTCGTTGCCTGAGCATGCAGCTGTTCCTCACTCGCCTTCAGACAGCCCGTGACCAAAGTGTGCCCCTCCCTGAGCCACAATCTGCCCGTGACCAAGTGAAATTGTGGCAGGCTTGGGAATTTCCCATCTTAAAAGACACTACAAGGAAGCCAGGCAGCCTCAGCTGTTTGTAGCTTTTGTTGCAGGGCAGAGCCCCCCAAAAACTGAGTGCTAAGAGGAACTGGAGGTAACCCCAAGTGCTGTGGCCTCTCTGCAGGGAGCGCAGACACTGGGTTAGCACGAGGAATTAACAGCTGTGGATCTGTGGAGTTTTTGGCAGAGGGGCTGGGAGATTAAAGATACCAAAATATAAAATTATGTCAGGGCTCACCTACCATTTTTCCTCCTCCAGCCAGGCAGATACAGGACTCCCTGACATGATGGACTGCCTTGGATTCACAGCAAAGGCTGGAGTAAAGGCAGCCTCAAGGGAAACAACCCTCCTTTTTTATTACTTTTTTATTGCTATCTCAATAAAGCTGTTTGCAAGGGATTAAGCAGTAACCCAAACACTGCGGGGACCCAGGCAGCAGGGAGGTTTGTGGTTTGACAGTCAATGCACTTTTCAAAATGTTTGCTGTGAATTTTTTTTGCACATGCTGCAAAAATTCAATGGATGCTGCAGAAATACCAGGCAAGCACTTGGCTGTAGGTCTTGCCCCAGCAGCTTTGGAAACTCCCAAGTTCCCAAATGTCCCGACCTTTGGCCAGAAAGTTGGCTGGTGCAGTCGGTGAAGGAAGGTTCTGGTCCCCAAACCCAGGCCCTGCTTGGCTGTTTTCTGCATGGAAAGAAGTGATTTTTCAGCAGGAATCTCAGCACAGACCCAGGGAAGAGCAGAGGAGATGGTGTCAGCTACTGTTGGTCTCTTCTGCTGTGAGCAACAACATTGAGGCAAAAGTAAATGAGGTCAGCACAGGAAAAGTGCTGATGACTGAACCGAGGTTTGCTCTCAGAAAGAAGCCCTTCTTCACACCTGCATCCCCCCATGGAGGGAATTTCAGCACTCCCCAGACCTTGGGTGGGGATGTCAGCAGGCTTCACGGATATCAGCAGATTGGGAGGGTACTCAGGAGACCTGACATCTGGGCATGCTGGGGTGTTAGCTTCTCCCAGAAAGGGGGCAGGGGAGTTTGCTGTGACACTGCACACACTGGCTTGATGTCTGCCAGGCAAAGTTCTGGGAAGTGCCTGCGTTTCTGCAGGCTGCCTGCAATGCCTCCTGGACATCTCTCATGCTGAAGGGCTGTGCAAAGTGGCCTGTGCCTTTAAAATCTGCAGAGGTGTTATTTAGGTGGAAAAAATGTTTCACCATGACCATGGATATTGTTTGCATTTCAGTAATTGACCAAGAAGAGACACACAGAGAGAGAGCGAGAGAGAGAGAGAGAGAGAGAAAAGACCTTCTTTCCCACTGACAGGTTCAGGAATTTTTTCCACTAATTAAGAAGAAAAACAAAATGCTTGCACTGGGAGGGGGATGGGAGGAAAAAGGGGTCTCCCTGGTGTCCCATAAACCTGGTAGCCATGGACAAAACACCACAATCACAGCATAGCCTTGCCCTGGAAAGTTTGAGGCAGTTCTGGCCAGTGGAGCGAAGCAGGAGCACACCTCTCACTCACAGAGGACTCTGCTTTCCAGCATCCCAGGCTGGGTGAGGAGCAGCTCCCTCCGAGAAAGATGCACAAATCCAGATGGGGCTCTTAGTCCATGAAGTGCAGGACCAGTGCCTGCTGCAGTGAGGTGACAGCCAGTGCTGCGGGTTTGTCCTCTGGGAGGAACAGGGGATGTTTTACACATCAGAGCCTCTCTCTGGCTGCAGTGAAATGCAGTCAGATGGTTGTAAAAGGACTGAAATGGGTATTTCTTGCATTCAGGTTTGTCTGGGATGAGGCTATCCTGGCTCCACTGAGGCAGGTGTGAACAGCTCAGTAATTGAATAGGCTTTTTCCCAGCATGGCCACCTTCAGGTGTGTTAAATGAAACAGAAAGGAGCAGCTGAACAGGATCTGCAGTTTTTTCCCCATGATACATATTTTCCCTTTTCCATGGATAGTCCCACCGGGTATGCTGTGACCTATTGTTGTACATATTTATTTACTCAGGTCTTGTAGATGGTTTCAAAGCTCATGGCCAGGAAGGAGCAGCCAGATGCTGTTGCCACGTGGGACACAAAATCTGCTCCAGTTTCCCACTCTGAACACAGATGAGGACCCAGGTGCAACTCGCAAACCCTGTGTGTTTTTTTCCAAGCAAGAGGTTAGCATTGGAGTGGTTTGGGTTAAGGAGCTGCTTCTCTTTTTGGGGAAAGACCATGGTTGGGAGAAGCACTGGGTACTTGGAGACTTCCTGGTACCATACACCACTAATCCCTGAGGAAGGACAGCCACCAGCAGGGGCTTTTTTACCTAGCTGGAAAACATGAATATTCATGAGCTTGGATTAAAAAGTCCTCCAAGGAATCTGGGTGCATGTGAGCACCCATCCAGGAAACAGAGGCCCTCGGGCAGCAAATGTTGGGAGCTGGCACGGCACTGCTGTGGTGCAGATGGGGAAGGATATCATCGCTGCTGGCACTGTCCCTGGCATTGGGAACACTTGTGGCCACAAATCCAGAGTGTCACAAGTGCAAGCTGTGAGTAAGGCAGGTGGGTCCTGAACTTCAAATGCAATCAGTCCTTGTTGAATTGGAGTGGAGGGAAACAAGAGCTTTGTGAAAGCTGGATGCCTGCGCTTGGCTGGAGCAGTTCCATCTGGCACTTCTGCAGGCTAAGAGAGGTGGTCACTGCAGTGCTTGAACTGGGGAGAGTAACAAGGTCTGCTGCACCCCAATACTGGTAGGACCTGGCTGCTCCCTGGGGAATGTGACACTGCATGGGAGAGGTCACAGTGCCAGATAGCAGAGGTCTTGGATACAGCCATCTGCATCTCAGCTCTCCATCACTGGTATGGGATGTCGATAGTTCCCCTCTACATGTTTGGAAAGGACCTGGGAAGTTTGTGAGGAGCTGCCAGAATCAGTTCCTGACACAGTGAACTTGTAAAGGGGTGGGAGCATGAAGGTAAAATCCAAAGGAAGGATTTGGTTTTTTGGGAACTTTTTCTTTCATTCCTTTCTACCCCTCACCCAAAGACCCCTCCTGCTTGCCAGGAAACTTGGTCAGGGCAAGCATTTTGCCACCTGGCTTATGCACGCACTAGTCAAGGAAACAATCCTGCAACTGAAAGAGGAAATCTCCGTCCTGGCTATTTCCAACCTCTATTGTTTGTTACCCAACTCATGCATTACACAGACCAGTAGGCAAGGCAGCAAGATTGCAACACTATGCATGTGCTTTCAGACACTTAATTTTAGCATTGCATCCTCTGATTTGTGGTACTGAGAAAACCCAGTTCCAAGGAAAGAGGAAACCTGTGTCTCTGACACTTGATTTTTTGACCATAAAAGGAAGCAGATAATTTGAGTGACCTAACAGGTTTAGTCATTCAGCCTGTAATCCTCCGAGAGACCAGCGAATCCCTGCTGGGGTTTTCCCATTCCCAAGGAGCTGGATTGCTTGGGAGCTCTGGGTTGGGCTGAAATCCTTGAGTGACTGGAGCTTTTGTGCCTCAGATTAAGCTCCTGATCTTTGGACATTTTCTCAGGCAGTACAGGACACACGCACACTCTTCCCAAGCAATCTCAGGATGAGACTGACTTTGCCAGCAAGTGTCAGACCTTGACACCATTTCTTCTACAAACCCAAACATGTTTTTAAGGCACTTGTCAATGTGTTGTCCAAAATCTTCCCGCCAATAACAAGGCTCTCCTCAGCTGCAGGTGTAAAAGGCATTTTGTAAAGAAGATGAATGTCATGAATTTAGGAAAAAACAGCTCTGGAGGGAGCCTCTGTGCAGCACTGGGGGCTGAGTTCAAAGTGCAGAAACCCCCTTTGCCTTGTCCTGCACTGAGCGCTCTTCTGCAGCACGGCTTAGGCCCCTTCCAGGGAGGGGTAAAAAGGCCTTCCATGCTAGGAAGAAAATTGGGACTGATGCACAGCAGCTCTTCCCTACAGAAACAGGCTCTGGGAGAACAAGGACCTGCCTCCCTGCTGAGCAAAGCCATCTTAGCTGGTGCTGACTGCAGTCCCACAGATACCCTCACCTGGTATTGCAGGGATTTCCCCACCAGCAATGCCACAAAGAAACACACAGACCTACCAAAGTCACAGTGGCTTGTGACAAGCGTCCACCCCCCAGCCAACCAACAAGCAAACCCTGAACCTCACCAACTCCTCACCCCACCAGTGCCAGAGCAAAGGCACCAGGCGCTGGGATGAGGCTGAGACCCCTGCTACATGCCCAGCCATGGGTGTGGAAACTGCACACAGCAGGTTTTTTTCCCAATGGTTGCAGGGAGATCCATCACCAGGACTCCCTTGAGAGCTTCCTGCAAGCCTGTCCAGGCCTAAGAATGGCTGTGCTGGCCACTTCCTAAAATGCAGAAGCATCCTTCGGGTTTTTTTTGCAATCTTGCAGACATAACATACTTTCAATTCCTCAAAAACAGTGTTCTGCATGTGACCAGAGACACTGTCCTCTGTCCTCCTGGTCCCTTCCCCTTCCAACAACACATGTGTTTGCAGCTGGTGATGGGAGCCAGGGAGTCTCCTTCTCTTTCAGTGGTCAGTGGGGCTATAACATGTGCACGTTTCGTTGAGAAAGGTACCAAATCACAAAAGGTTGTGAAAGGGGAAAGTGGGAAGCTGGAGTATGTGGAACAGGGGTGTGCTTTAAAGGAAAAAAGAACTCTTTCTTTTTTCCAGGTACCTAGTTGTGCAAGAACCGAGGATTGTGATTTGACTGTGAGACAAAACCTTCATGACATAGCTTTGGCCAAAGGTCAGCATTAGCCCTGTTTGGTTTGGCATGTCAGTGAAAAAAAGTAAAAAA
>VZTJ01004286.1:911343-924912 GCA_013397795.1 Orthonyx spaldingii
GTAAAGGAAAAAAAAAAAAAAAAAAAAAAAAAAAAAAAAAAGAAGAAAGAAATAAAGAAATCTTCTTACTGCATTTCTTGAAATATCTGAATTGCAAATCCTGGCTCACCTCTGCAAGGGTGGAGGAGCCGGGAGCAGGTCGAGGCAGCCTGCTGAGGGGCACTCTTGGGCTCTGTGCTTTCTTTGGGAATGAAGCAGGGCTGTGGGGGTTTTCCTGCACCCCCAAAGCTGAAGCAATGCTGAGAGAAAGAGAGTGTCCTGCGGTGTCCTCCATCACCATGATGGTTCCCAATGGCAGCCTGGGAGTCGGGGAAATGCCAAGCATCCTTCACTTCACTCTGGATACAGTGAGAAGTGCAGTCTGGCTGATGAGTTGGAGATTGTGGAAGAGGAAGGAGCAACAGAAACATGCTTATTGTGAGCTGAATTCAAGTGCTCACACCAGGGTAACTTCTATTCCTGTATATCCCTGTCCTCTCCATGCACGCACTTCAGTAGGGAAGAGAGCTGGGCTCTCTCATCCAATGGGTGCCCTGTTCTTCCCACTGGGCTGTTTTGCAGTTGCAGACCAAGACAGGAATTCCAGGAATGCGAAATCCCGGCACATTGCCCTGTGTCCTGTCCCCGTCTGTCCCCCCCGGCTGCCCCCCACTTCCCTGGCCCGATGCAAGAACAGGATATTCACCGGAGCGACGAGCGACATACACTCACACACGTCTTGTTATCAGGAAAAAACACTCAGTCAGCGTCTGGAATGAGCTATCATTAACTATGTGGCCACCAGGACTTCCCTGTGGGGCTGTGGGGAAAACACTCGCTCATGATGGGATACAGGCAAGTGGGCAGCAGTGGGTCAGATCCTCCAGGGCCACCAGCATGGCAAGGGCTGGAGGTGAGCAACAAGTACCAGTACAGCCCTGTCATCACCCAGTGGTCCCTTTCCTCATGCTCTCCCTCCTGGCAGAGCCACAGGGTGGTAGGGAGAGCCTCTACAGAACAGAGCATCCAACTCAACTGCAAGGTTTCACCCTCTCCTTGCTGTGGTGGAGTTGGGATCTTTGGGCTGAGAGGTGTCCCCAGCCCCATCTCCCCGTGTTGGCCACCCTGAATCATGTCAACATGTCCCTGCTTCCAGCACAGGCTCTGCAAAGACGTCCTGTCTCAGGTAAACAGGATCTCGCCGCGCTGTGTGACCTTGTTTACCTCCCTGAAAGAATCTGGCTGGAATTTTTTTTTATTATTTTTTTTCTTCCTAAGGGCTGGTGAGTCACCCTGCAGAAATGCGTGCTGCCTTTCCACACTGACTCACATCTCTGCCCACACTTCTGCCTTGCCCTCCTGCCCCCCAGCTCTGGGGCAGTCAAGAAGCCCCTGCTCAGCTGATGATGCTACCGATGTACCGGTGCTGGTGCTGGAGCCTGTGGCCATGGCAGTGGCGTCTCTGCCACAGGAAACACGGCCAAGCGTTCGGGCAGTCCCCGTGCCAAAACACAGGAAAAGCACCAAGAAATTACCCCGTGCATTATCAACTCCAAAAACACCAAAGAAAACAAAACAAAGCAAAAAAACAACCAAAAAAAAAAAAAATGTCCTCACTAGAACAATTGCCCAGAAGAATAGAAAAGAGAAAAAAAAAAAAGAGGCCAATGGACCTGGCTCAGTGCCAGGACCCTTGTTTTCCTTTCCCAACACAATGCACGTTAAATAATACTTCCTTCTCACAACAAGGCCCTCCTGGGCCGGTTTTTGTTTTTCTCCCCTGCTGTGTGGGGGTCGGTCAGCACAAACGGCTCCCAGGAGCATCGGCACCTCAGGGCTGCTGCTCATCCCCACCACCGTGGATTGCCTGTTCCCAGCACTGCGGAGGAGTAAGGGCCCTGTGGTTGGGCTGCTCACCTCCCCCTCAGCTTTCTTGTGGGGAACAGCAGGCCCTTGAGCACTTCTCCTGACCTCTCCCACCCGCTGGCATGATGCAGGTTTAGTTGCTTTGTGGAATAACATCTCTTCAAGGTAAGCTAGGTAGCTATCCCAAACCACTGCCGTGTAACCATGCTCAGGCTACAAAGGCATCCATACAAACTAATCACAGTGGCCATATCACATATGTTGATTTATGGCCAGATTAAATAGAATAGAATAGAATAAGAGAACAATATACATTACATGGGGGATGAATGGCTTCATGTCATTTCTGGTCAGGCTTCCAGACTGGGGCGAGGGGAACCCCTGTTACTTGCACCTTGGCTGTTTGGTTCCCATTTGGCTTGCGGTCAGTTTTCTTTCCTTTGGGATTTCTCTTACCAATGATAGCGTCACTGGCACCCAACTGGCTGTATTTAAATGTCTGTGTTGCAGAGGAATTCAAGTAAAACTTGTTTTGTTTATCCTGACTTCTTTCCTGAGAAATTTAGCATTCGAGATACCATGCCTCTCATTTGTTGTCAGTGTCAATCAAAAGTCTCCAAGGGGCCCATCAGACCCATATCTCTTTTGTCTGAGGACTATTGGGATTCTGATTAAATAATAGGTGCAAAAAAGAAAGGAGTTGTCCTTCTTTAAATCAAACTGAGGCCTTTGTACTCAAAATGACATCACTTCAGCCGAATCCCCACATTTCTACTTTCTTACGTGAGGACACAGGCTGCTGGGCAAAATGGGCATAGTGGCTCTTGGGTGGTCCCAGACAGGGCACATCTCTGTTCCTGACAAGGCTCAACACTCAGTCAACAGCTTGCTCAACTGGCCAGCCTTGTCCTGGCACAAGGCAAGAGGGATAGATGCTGCAGTGGAGCAGCGGGTGGCAGGTCGAGGTAGGCATTTGGTGTTCTTGACCACTGACACCCAGAGTTGAGCAAACTCATTTGTTTCAAGGATTGACTTTGAGCGCTGACGTTCCTGAGGCAATCCAGAAAAGCCAGATCCAAGGTCCCACCTACCTGCATTGTCTGGGCTCAAACGTCAGTTCCTGCCTCCCAGTAAGGATTTGTGTTCTGGGTAATAACAAATGCTTTGTGAAGGTGAGATCTTCTTGGCACTGCTTTGGTCTGTTCTTCTCCCATCCAGAAGATGAGCCTGTCCTCTGCTACAAGGGTGCACGTGGTCAGTCACATCAGCAGTCAGAGTGATGTCACTGACCAACCTCTTGGTCAGTGAAAGATGGTTTCTGAACAAAGTTAACCATGTCAAAGAGGTGTTGGAGATGGATTAGTGGGAGTTTATTAGGAAGGAAGTTTGGGCAGAGCTGGAACACAGCATGCAGCCCTGCAGAAGTCTGAGTGTTTGTACTGCCCCTGTGCTTGCTGTGCCCTCCATGCATTCTGAAATCTGTGTGGTGGACATCAGTGGGATTCACCTTACAACAGATGTCCAAACACTGGCCCTGAATTCTTACCCAGCTGTCTCACCTTCTTCAATAGTCTACAGAGTGAGATGGGCATGTCCAGAAAAAGAATTTGATTCCCTGGCTTAAATTTTTTAAGTTTGGGATGAATCATGCTGTGGCAGTGTTCAACGCTCTCTTTTGTCTAGAGGAGGAGACAAGGGCTGTTAGTGTTTGACTGCTTCATTTTCAGTCAGCTTAATTTAAGGTGTTTAATTTTTAGCTGGCAAATGCCAAGAACAGTGAATCCCACCTCAGGAGAACAATGTACCAGTGTATGACAAGCAGCAGCAAGTCCAGGAGCACAGCTCCTCTCTTGATTTATTTAACAGCTACAGTTATTGCTTAAGCTTGATCATGGGAACCACTGTCTCAGCAAAATCCATCTTGCTCAACATGCAGAGTATGCCTTGTCCTCTAACAGTGCTGTCAAAGAATATGTCCTTCAGGGACTTCAAAACATGTAGGAAAGAGTTGCTGGGGCTAGCAACTTGCATCTGAGTGTGGGGTTTTCCCTGGATCTGGCATGGCACTTGTTTTTATCCGCTGCCAAACCTTTGGCAATTCACCAGTTCTTGATGACACAAGTGAAAACCTGGAAAAGACAAATCCAAGCACTTAGACCAAATTACTCTGTACATACAGGTGTCCTCGTGCCTGGTGGGAACAACCAGGTTGTCCATATTTGCCTCCATGTCCAGGTCAGCTCCTGGGCACCAGGTCTCAGCGACGAAGAGCAGCACTGCTGGCAGATCTCCCTCCTGCCAGTGAGACCTTGGTGGAAACTTTTATCCAGCAAATGTTTGTTGCTTGACCACCTCTGGTAAGGGAGCAGATGCTGAAGGTTATTTGGCTAACTCGTTAAACAAATCTCAGTGTTTTCTGCCAGAGCAGGTGAAATCAAGCTTTTTCAGCTCCCTGGTCCTTACAAGATCATGAAGAAACATTCAGCAGCTCAGTTACTGCTGAATTTTCAGGTTTGGGAGTGTCATTCTGGCCATAGCTCTAATAACAACCATGAATCCACATTTGAAATGGCTCTTGGAAGCACCAGACAATTACAATACACAAGGGGAATATTCAGGTCAGGCTGTGTATGTGCTCTTTAAACCATTTTTAATGTTCTTCAGGGCTCAGACTTGGAGGTCTGAGATGTGGTGGGCTTTGCTGGTCATGGGACACCTCACATGTGAGCCTGTTCAGGGCTGTGTCAGTGCCATGCCAACTCACCAAACTGAGGTATTTTCAAGGTGACTATCAGAATGATGTCTTCCCATAGCAACCTGTCACAGGGAATGTGTGCTATTTTGACTGGGAAAGTCCATCCTTAGCTCTATTTTTCTCCCCCACTTGCACTAGGTACACATCTGGGATGTGTGATGAAACCCTGTCAAGTTCATCTATATCACAGAAAGTGGGAAGCAATGTTGATGACATCAGCCATGGCTGAGTGCTGAGAAGTCATGTGAACATTTATAAAAGGAGATGTAAGACACTACCCTATCTGGTATCTCCCAGCTCCCTTCACTGAGCTATAAACCTCCTGCAGGTGATGCCAACCCCAGTAGTTCAATGATCCACCAATGCATGACCCATTGCTCCTCTCTCCTTCAGTGAACAGAGATGTTACTGGACATAAAATTACAGCTTCATGTTTTCATTACTCTTTCTTTTGTAAGGCCTTGTGAGGTGATGAAACACTGGCAAATGTTGCCTAGCAAGGTGGTAAAAGACATATCCTTGGAAACATTCAAGGTTAGCTTGGACAGGTCTCTGATCAGGCTGGTCTACTTGAAGATGTCCCTACTTGCTCATTGCAAGGGGGTTGGACTAGATGATCTTTAAAGGTCCCTTCCAACCCAAAGCATTTTAGGATTCTATGAAAACCACTGGCCAAGGTCATGAGGAGCTGCAGCAGTCTGCTTTGGGATGAGGCACATGAATAGTGACAGCTTTGCTGTGACATCTGTAACATTGATTGTCTACTTTTTCTTTATTTTTTACGAGTTATCCTACAGAATAATTCTATTCATTGGCAACTTTCTTGACAAGAACTTCAAGGTGTTGCAATGACTAGTGATCTTACAGAGTCCTACATCTTTTAAGTGGGTTCAATTACCCATTTGGCAAAACTGTACCGAGAACCATCTTTCTATTGGGTTTTGCAAGTAGGTAGTGCTGTACCTGTCAATCTCGCTGAAGCATCAGTTTTCCTCAGAAACAAATCTACCTACGCTGTAATTTCAGGCTCTTCTAAGAAAGGTTTTTCTGAAGTGCAGCGTAAGGCTGAATAATTTCAGATGGGAAGCGTAACTGTCTACTGAGAAAATGGGAACATGTACTCCATTTTAAGCCCATTACAGAAAGAATTAGAAAGTCACGCGGATGCAAAGCTAATATCATCCTCTAGATAGTACTGCTGCAACTAGTACTGCTCAGCAATGTGCAAAAATAGAAGTTGACAGAAATCCACCCAGACAAAAGCCAAGATTTTTTTTCTGATGTCAGTGAGGTACCCAGAGGTGGCTCCTGAGCTTTGAACATCCCGTTGGCCTGACTGCCCCAGTGACCCCTCCTCGCCCCCATTCTCCCAGACACCTGCAGTTTTCTTTGAAGCAGGGACATGGCAGGCATTTCCCAGAGACATGTCAGGACGCAGAAGGAAAAGCAGAGAGATGGATTCTATCTGTCAACTCACGATGAAATACAGTGACACCCCCCCAAGTCCCAAAAGCTCACTTCTTTCTAGTTAAAAAAAGTGTTTGGCTCATTCCCTAGACCAGCTGCTTCCTACATAAGTAAGAGGCATGCACAGTGTACAGAAAAGAATATTTGACATTCCTAATCAATTAGATAAGGGGGAAAAGCAGTCCATTTTCCTGTTCAAAATAAAATTATCGTGGTTACTTCAGATTTCAAGGGCATTTATCTTTCAGCTTCAGACAGAGGGGCACTGAGTAGACTGCAGGTTACTGACCCAGGGCTAGAGAATGACTAAGCTGTCAGCTGGAATGGAGGCACCCAGGCTCAGCTCTAGTGGAGCACTGGGATGGAAACAGCTGTGTCAGTTGTCAGCCAAGTCAGGTGTGCCTTAGCAGAGCCAGGATTGTGCCAGGCTAGGAAAAACTGGCAGCATGGGAGGAGGGAGTTAAAACACCTCAAACCAAATTGCTCAAGGGAAGCACTCCCAGATCTTGCCCGCACACTCCCTGGCTTTGAAAACTTGTGTAAACATTTAACCAGGGAAATGCCAAGGAAATCAAGGTGAGGAAGAAGGTGGCTGGAAGGGTTGTAAGAGAACGTAGGCACATTCCCAACCTGAGTTCAGCTCAGGATGTTTCAGTGGAAAAGGCACGACCTGAGATGTGTTGTGTATCTTTTACTCAAAAGTACAGGAGGCTCCAGGCCCCAGGGCAGGTGCTGGGCACCACTGCCAGCCCTGCAGCAGAGGCAAAAGGAACAGGTACAGTGGCATGGTGCCCTCTCCTTGAAGACCACATGGCTCTGGATCACCAGCAACCTTTGAGGCCTCTGCACAGGCCAATGGAGAATGGATGAGGTCTTTGAGAGGACCGACTGTGCCGTCTCTCAGTTCAGGGGAAAGCAGCAGCCCGTTTGCACTGCCTTGCTGCAACCAGGGTGAGCAGGCGGGCTGCAGGTCCCTGGTGTGGGATTTACCCCAGGCAATTACAGGCTCCCCCCACAGTTGAAGACTTCAGTCCTGAACAGCTGTATCAGAAGTCTCAACTGCTGCTGCTTTGCACCTGCAATACCAAGCCTGTGTTCTTCCAGTATTTGTCAGGACAGTGTGTTGCCCCAGGAAAAATAAATGTAAATAGGGCAACGAAGTGTCCAAACCTACAAACTCCTGCCCAGACTCAGCAGAGCCCTCTGGAGACTGCTCTCACACGTGAAATCTTGGGCCTGTAGTGCCACCTAATGAACAGGCGCGGCTCAGAGCCCACATGGATGCTGCTGTGTGCAGGGAAATCAGGCGAAGGCACTTGGTAGGTAGGGCACTTCATTACTCTCTAATGCCTTTCATCGCACTTCCAGTGCTTCAAAACCTATTTCTTTGATCCTTGCAACTCTGCTGTCAGGCAGCAGGTAATAATAATAACAACCCTGTTCTGTGAACAAGTTGAGGAGCAGCTTTTTGCTAAGCCCAAATACACAAAACTAGTCAACAGTAGTTGAGTAACAAATGAGAGTTAACTCCTTTTTCTGTGTCGCTTTTGGAAATAGTGCTTCCGAGTGACAGGGCAAAGAGGTGACACGGTGCATTGTTGCAATTTGCACCCTCCTCCTGGGACTCACTGGCTTGTTCCCCGTGCACCAACAGGACCCATCTGAGTGATGAGCCATGAACTCCCATCTTTCAGGAGGCAGAAGCTGGGCTCTGTTTGGTTCCTGAGGACAGTGGTCAGGCATGAGGATCAGGAATGGCTCTCAAGGTACTAAGGGACATTCCCTCAGGAAGAAACCAGCTCATTCATTTTTACATAGGACACTGTCGAGAAGAACAAACGTTCCACACAAAGTGCAAGCTTCGTGCTAGTCACAACAACTGCCTTCTCAGATCCAGAGAGCAAGACACTGAGGTGCCTCCCAGAACTGCGTTCTGGTTTCTGGCTTCTGCTGATATAAGGAGGCATCCCAAGGGACAAACCATCACCCAGGGCAGGCAGGTGCCTTAAGGCAGCAGGCAGACAGTGTGGGAGAGTTCAGTCTCTCCCTGGAGCTTAGGAGAGATTGTGCATTCTAGGGCTGTTCATTCTTCCTTGTCCATTTACCTTTTCTGTTGTGATCTCAGGTCAGGCACCCACCAGAGCAGAGGCCTCTTTAAAGGTGCTGTCACGGAGCACAGCGTGTGTGTAAATGGCAGCTGTGTGGCCAGAGCCCTTCCCCAGAAATCGAGGGTCTGAGCTGAGTGTTCTCCTCAGCCTGGAGGGACTGTAACACACCCTTTCCACCAGCCCAGTCTGCTCTACCCCACACAGCATGGCATGGCAGGGCACAGTTTAATATGGTAGGTCTGTAACATGGGTGGAGAGCACCTCCCAGGATCAGCACCCCAAGGGCATAACCCAGATGTGTCCTGGCATGAAGGTTGGGAGCCTGCTTCTGGCACCAAAGCAACAGATCTGGCCACAGATGCCAATCATGCCATGACTGCACAGATGCTGAACCCTCAGCTAAGTGTGAAACAGGCTCTAGCCCCATAGCTGGTTTTTAAGTCTTTCAAATTTTTCAGAGTGCTTCAGGGGTAAAGGAAGTGAGCACTGCCTCTCTGGCCCTTCACAAAGGAAGGAACAGGGGATATGCACTGTCTCATGCAAATAGTCCTGTGTGAAAAGAAACATTTTTAGGGCTGGATGCTCTACAAACAGGCGGTGCCAGGAGAAGATCATACATGAGAGTGGGAGTCTTTGGAAGTTTTAAGCAATGAACAGCTGAGGAAGTTTCCATAGAGCATGTGGGAGCCAAGGCTTTTCAAAGACATATCATATGTCCACAGATAGGCAGGCTTTCACTAAAACAACAAAACTCCAATTAATTGAAACAACAAAAGTCAATTTCATTGAAACCACAAAAATATTTTTAAAGAAAACAAACCACAAAAGCACTTATTTTCTCCTGCCCACCCACACTTCTAGTCTAGGCTTCAGAGCAATGAAAATCCTACTACAGCTTCCTGTAGAGGAATTTATCTGAAATGTGTGTTTTGTGTACCAGACCAACATGGTTCACTCTTGCTGTGACAGTCAAAGTGGCCCAGAGAGAAGGAATATGGATCTTTAGCTAAGTGTTTATCTTGGAAAGCAGAGATCAGTGTTTCAGCACCTTCACTAGGCCATATTTAGGTATATTGCATGAGTCAGGCACTGGATGACATGTACACAGAGCCAGGAGTTGTGGTCGGGACACAGATCTCATCTTGCCCAGGAAAAGGACCATGCCATAGCTGCTCCATGGCCCAGCGAACTTTGAATTTGTCTTGTACTGAGCAAGTGATTCCGTGGGTGAATGTGTATTCCCCTTGCTATTGAAAAAGAGAATAATCTGGTGTTTGGGGCAGTCGCCCAGAAGGTGGGATTTTATGGCTCTGAAGACAGAGGAGGGACAGGACCTTGACCACAAACACTGCTGGGTTTGTGCAATAATTGCTGAGCTATCATTTAAAAGGTAGGAAACCAACAAACCCTCTTCCAGTGGCATTTGCAAAAAGTGGTAACTGTTATTTTTTGCACTGATCCTGGGAAGTGGCTGAGCTCTTCAAGGAAGTCTGGGAAGAAACACCTACCTGGTGGTTCCCAGCCACACCTGGCTGTGAGACAAGGTGCAGAGGAAAACAGCTGCCCACCAGGCTGATCTAATACTAAAGGACAAGTGCTAGCTGTGTTGGATTGAGAGGAGCACAGTCTGGGATTCAGGTTTACCATCCCACTAAAATGGTCTTCTAGGGGCCTTAGATCCGCACCCAAGGCATGGCCACATTTAAAGAGAAATGCTGGGTGCTCACATCTAAAGAGAATGGAAAGCTGAAGCTGACAACTGTTCTGCATACTGTGTAAGGAGTGGAGAAACTCCATGCTGGGCAAGAAGTGGTTAAGCATGGAAACAAAATTACACTGAAGCCACAGAAAGTATTTTTCTTCATGATAGACCTCAACCAGAGCTCTCAGAGTGGTCTTCTGCTTGGGCCAGATGTCTTTCCTCTACCCTCTAGGACTGGCTCCTTTGACAAGGCTGGGGGACTTCCCCATTTGTTTTCCTTGTGTCTGCCGTGTAACACCCGGAGGCAGAGCACTGCTTTGGGCTGGAGCTCCCTGGCCATCTAGTGTGGGGAAATCCTTGTGCTGGGAGCCGCTCAGACCCGGCTGAGCACAGCTTTAAACACGCTGTTCGCTGGCTGCCGGTGCCAGGAGCTCCGGTAAGTCGAGGAGCCGCCGTCTGGCAGCAGGGGGCAGCTGCATTCCTTCCACGCGTTTGAAGAAACTAACATTAAAAGTACTAATTGATGGGAGCATACCGACAGGGTAGTTTTTCTGATGCCCTTGGGCTTAAGTGCACCGATCCCCGGTGCATCCTGCGTGTGCCTTCCATGCTCCCGTGGGGCAAACGGGGCTGTTCCTCGGGGCCAGGGCGGCATCGACTGTGCCTGTTCACTGCTCTTTACTTCTGCCGTGTGTCAGGAGGCTGCCTGCCGAAACCGCAGCGCGCAAATAAACTGGACCTGTGCTTGCAGGGCAGCAGGATGAGTGCCACCTACTGCTAATGAGACACGCAGCACCGCAGTGGGAGAGGCATCGACACCCGGCATCGGCAGTCGGGCTTCTCGGAGCTGCCAGCTCCGGGACATTATGGAGCCGTGGCAGCACCGCACTCGCAAGCTGCCAGGGCTGGCTTCTGCTACAAGGTCGTTTCTTGAAGCTTCATCAAGCAGCGTTTCTTCGGGGGTGTGCTAGGTGATTTTGAAGCTATGCTGATCTTTGCTGCAGTCTTCTGGGGGGAAAGAAAAAAAAAAAAGTCTTTGGCAGGATTAGGCTTTGTAGAATATAAATGACCATTAATACATTTTTAGTGTTAATGTAAGTGCTTGTATCAACTGGAAGCTGAATCGCTTAATCAGGCTAGCAGCAATTAAAATGGTAATTTTTTTATGTACTAGATTCTGCTTGCAGTTTTTACTCAAGTAAAACCCTTTGAAGTTAATTGGAATTTTGATTAAAGCCTCCTGGATCTGGGTCTCTGAATTTGTACTGAGGAAGGTTCAATATTTGCTTTGGTTTTCTGCACATGGAGTTCACAGCTATATATTAGTGCGACTGTACAATTAGTGGTAACAAGAACAACTCCAATAAAGATTTCTGTAATCTAGTTCTTGATATACTTCAGAAAAGGTCTTTTATCACGGAACAGCTTTTAAAGTACTGCTAAAACGGGCTGTAAGATCTGAAAACCTTGATTGATTAAATTGTTTGTCTTAATTATTTCTAGTCCCAACGAATGGCTTAGTAACGTTCATTTAACGGTAATTCATAACTTGGATGGGGTGGGAGGATGGGCGATGTTCTTGCTCTTTGCCTTCAGCTCTAAAGTTATGGTTGCCACCGTGAAAGAAAAAAAACCCCACTGAAATTACATTATAACCATGAGTAGAATGAAAAATAACTGTAGTGGAACAGCTTTAAAAGGTAACGTTTTCTCCAAAATGTTGCAAAATAAACCCCAAGCAAACGCAAAACTCTGACCAGATTGCAGTGAGGCGCTCTGTGGCATTTTGTGACAAGTACCTCCAGGCAAAGGAGCGTTTTTCTGAAAGCTGTGACCTAACTGGTGCAAATATTCCTTAAACTTCACTTGGGTCAAGTGTGGGAAGAGCAGAAAGAAAGAAGAGAATAATCACGTGGAAATTAGACTGATAATACCAAGCATGTGGGTCCTTACTATATATCTCTGTTTATAAGGATACCGTTAGAGCTTGTGATCAAAATGCAAGTCAATTTGTTTTTGAGAACTCCTTTGGTATCCATTAACAAAGTTTATATATATATATATATATATATATATATGTATATATGTATGTATTCTTGCCTCTAAGGAGGTATGTATTAAATAACAAATTGTAAACATGCTGAACTAAGAAGTACAAAAGTTTATCAATAGTTGAAATAATAATAACTGAAAGTTTGTGACTAGAGGGTTTCTTTCTTTCTTTCTTTTATTTTATCCTAACGTGGTCCTTGGAGCACAGTTTCTTCCATTTTCCAGTCTGACAACTCAGCAGGTGGATTCAAATGTGAGGAAAAGGAATACAAGCAGATCCTTGCAATTCAGAGAAATGTTCTGATCTTTTTTAGTGTCTACTTTTTCTGAAGGTCTTAATTTTGAGAATTAAAGAAAATTTTACCTTAGCTATTTTTCACTATTCCCTCTAAAACACAGACACAGAGAAAGGAAGAATTAAAAAGAAGATCAAAGCTTTTATTATTATTATTATTAACAATAATTTTGTAATATAGTACAAACGTCTTGAATATCCAACAGCTATGCTATTACAGTACCAAAATCCTGCTATAAACTGCTAGTTCTGCCTAATGATTATCCAAAGGGTCACCATTCCCTGACTGTGGACTTTGAGTTCTTAGATGGCTGCAGCAAGGGTAAGCACCCTACCAGTTACCCAATGCATACCTGTGGACAGAGTATGCTGTGTGAAAATGAACACTTGCAAACTAAACGACTGGCATTGACACGCTCCCACGGTATATTTGCCATTTCTACAGAAATGTTTGGCCTGTCTCAGACTTTGCACGCAAACAGTACCCACTGACATTCAGTCACGGCAGAGGAGCAACTGAGCACACTTGTGGGAGAGTAGGTAGTTGCTTATGTAGAAATGAGTCCCTGCTCTGATGTAAAAAGTTTCCTAGGAGACTTCAAAGAAAAAACCCTCAGTCTAGTCTGTTGTTTGAAGCAGCGGTTGGGAAGCAAAAGCACATTTCTGCACAGCAGATTGGTGTGCAAGGGAGCCTGGATACCTGAATGCCTGCTCATGATTTCTCTGTTTTCTCACGTCTCACCCAGGAAAGCCTTGGTCGCTTTGAAGAGGTGGCCTGAGGTCCTGCTTGTTCCACGATGACTGATAGCTACATGTGTGCTACGCCCGCAGAGCGGCTTTGCGCTGGCAGGGGCCCAGAGGCACCGCCAGCACCCTGGACATCTCATCGGCCAGACCGACACAGCTGGATCGACGCTGAAACCAGGACTGACATCCTGTCAGCTGGATTGACACTGGAACCAGGACCGGTGATCCGTTTTTCTCTCCTATTCCCCCTTTTTATATTTTCTTTCTTTTTCTCTCTCGCCCATGCTCCCCAACCACCCCCTCCCCCCCACCCTGCCCACCCACCGGCTCTTTAATTNTTTTTCCAAAACCCACTGGCGTGTGTTATACAGTAGGTCAGGGACCAACACACCACTTTCCATGCCGAGTGTGTAATTAACTAATAAAACTTTCTGATCGCTTGCGGGCCCTCGGACTCCCTCCGTTGCTTTCCCCCACGAGCACTGACGAACCCCGGGTGCTCCCTTCCCCTTGAAGGCGGGCCGTGGCAGGCGCCCCGCGCTGAGGCACCTGCCGCGGGGGCCCGGGCAGAGGAGCCGCGCCGGGGTCCTGCCGCAGC
>VZTJ01004286.1:925405-945632 GCA_013397795.1 Orthonyx spaldingii
GGGGGGAGGCGTGGTGGGCGCCCGGTCCCTGCCGCTGTGTTCCGGTCCTTGTGTCGCGGTCCCCGTCCCCTCACACCCGCGAGCGGGGGACGCACGTGCTGCCCGTGAGGTGGCGCGGGGCGGAGGGGGGGACTGTCGCTGCTGGGGTTCAGCCTGAATGCAGGATGAGTGCTGGTGGCACCCAACGGGAGAGCCCAGACCGGAGAGAGTTTGGGAAAGCTCCCGTGACTCAGTTTCCCCAGCCGGGGAAGCGCTCCCATCCCCGCAGTGTTGCAAGGATTAACCTGTAAGCATGCAGTGTGTAGAGGTCCTCCGGTGGAAAGTTCCTTATAGTGCAGTGTTCTCCAGCCTTGGGAAGCTGATGAGCCCCCCAAGAGGAAAATGAAACCGGTTGTCTGCCTCAAGTACACGAGTGCTTTCCTTGCTCTGCTCTCCTGTAAAGGTGTCTGTGGCTGCAGCAGTGGCTCTTGGAGAGTGGTCATCCTGCATGCACAAAGGCCTTTGCTATGCTTTGGGAAGTGCTTAACAAACCCCTCAGTATAACATTAAATATTTTGATAGTTGTTCACATTGCTTGTGGAGCCCTTGAATGCACTTCCATTCACTACACCTCTTTTTTTTTTTAATCTGTACTTAGAGTGGTAAAAGAAAAAAAAAAAAGGATAGCTCTGAACTTCAGCTGTGAGCTGCTGATTCCTTGGGTCGAAAGGATGAATGCCTGTGATGGATGGAACAATGTTTGAGTAGAACGTGTAGCAAATGGAAAGGAACATGCCAGAGATGCTTCATAGGTTCTGAAATACTGTGGTTCTTCTCTCTGCTTAAAAGAAAAAATTCATCTGACATTTGCTCCTGGCATACATCTCCTTCCTGCATTTACATGTGCTGACTTCTTGTAGGTTTGCCTGTGAATGTGTGAATGGTTCAGGCTTGCTCTCTGGTTGGCTTTTCGTGTTCTGCCTGCAAGACTTTTGCAAAGCTATGCTCCAAGCTGATGGTACTACAAGCATGCTTAAACACCCCTGTGTGCTCATTTTTTGGAGAAAAAGGTATAGCAAGTGTAGTTGAATGAGGAAGTGGCTATGTTTTGAAAATAAAGTGATGGGAAACAAGCTTTCTGGTTGCAGAGTTCATCCTTGCTGATTGGTTGCATCTCGTACTGTAGCCCATATTTGGTTCTGTAGTTCACCTGTTTTCTTCTGCCTTTTTCCACCCTCAGGGTAAAGTAGAATACCTGGTGAAGTGGAAAGGATGGCCCCCAAAGTAAGTTGTGTTTACTTGTCTATTTTTTCTTTAATATTCTGTAATAGCTTGCACTGTGTCTCTGCAATTGAACATTTTGTTCATAATGGGTAATGGCTTGTGCCTCATTTCAACAACAATAAACAAAACCAAAGAGCCACAAACCAAACCCAAATCTGTTTGTGAATTGGCAGCTAAGGAATACAAACTGCATGCCAGTCTATTTTGACTGGTTTTTGCCACTACTGAAATATTTCATTGAGATACTTTCTAAATACAAATGTTTTTAAATTCATTATGAGTTCAACAAAGAACCCAGATTCTTCCGAACTTGGAAAGGCTCCTGCTTTTCTGAGTCAGCACCAAGAGGACCCCACTTTATTTTTAGAGCTGTCTGCAGTCTTTTAAAATGGAAAACTTGTTGATAGTCTTGTCTTCTCCTGCTGCTTCCCCTCTGCAATCCACTAACGGAAAGGGGCAATGTTTCAGATTAATTGATTGTAGCCAAACGCAGGTGATCTTTGTCCCTTGAAAATTACCACCATGCCTTCATTTCCTTGTCTGAAACCTCCTGTTATTATGAGTGCCTTTTCTGCTTTTGCTTTGGTTGCTACATTGCAAAAAGGAGGAAAAGTTTGGATTTTTTTCAGCATTGCTGTGCACTGTTTACAGACACTTCTCTCATTAAAATGCAGCTGCTTCTGAAGAAGAGAGGTTGCTCTGTGCTTAAGCAGTCTGTAAAATGCTTTGAGATTAAAAGGATTAGGTAACTGGAGAATATTACTATGTCAGCTAGCAGTCTAGAAGAGCAGCTCCTGGCCAACCCATATGGGGCCCTGTCTTTGCTTTTCTGTTTGTGCCTGTGTGTGTACATACACAATGTGCGTGGGTACAGCAGTGTTACACATGCAGTTGCTCTGCGTGTTGCTAAGCAAAGGGAGCCGCTTGTTATGGGTTCATCCTCACAGCTGCAAAGTGGAGCCCACCAGGATGGTTCTGACAGGCTGTACCTGGTGTCCAAGAAGCTGAAATGTCTTCTTGGGTGCCTAGTTGTCGTGCCTAATCCTTATGGTTATAGGCTATGTGTGAAGATAAGCAGCTTCCCCTCTCTGGTGGTGGTGGGAGAGGGTGACTTTATTCTTGAGTTTTCTGCTGTCAGAGTGTAACCTTGTGCACTTGTTGAGCACCAGCTGCCATGTAGTGTAAGTCACTTCTTGGACTGCTTCAGCCTTAAATAGCCAAGTCTTACTTAATCACTGATAGAGGGTGGGAAATGTATTTGGAGCCTGCGAGGCCTCGTCCCCTCTTGGCCAGAATACTGATGTTTATCCCATTCTCCTTTCAACAAACCTATTGAAGTCCTTCTCTTGTAAAGTCCCTTGCCAAGAAGGTGGGCTGAGGCATGGTGTAATGTTTCTTGGACAGAGCAGGCCTTATTCTTAACTGCTGCCTTTCCTTGGAACCCTGGGGGAGACAGAAACACTTTGGGGAATTTAAAGCACAGGTCCCCCAGGAGCAAGGTGATGTCAGGTTTCTCCTGTTTTGATGTATGGCATGTCCAAGCATCTTCCCTCTTCCCCCAAACTCCAAATCTGAAGACTGTTGGGGTTTTTTTTTGCCTTCCTCCTGCCCGCCTCCACTTTAACTGTTCCTTCAGTGGTTTGAATTACTTAAACCCAAGATGCTCAGAGCATTTAAGTCACTTTCATCCCACTAGCATTCTCTGTTCCTTGTTTCTAAACATACATATGCCCGTGATGGCATGTAGCACCACAAGCTGTTTGTATCTTTGTATCTCTGTTTCCTCATCCCACATCATTCCCTTCCTTAATTACCAACGTGGTTGCATTGCTCTTTGTAATCTCTACCTATTATCCCATCATTCCCATTAGAACTATCATGGAAGGGAATAAGGATAGGTCAGTAGTTTACTGCTTTCACATGCAATTCTATTTCACTTCCTTTTCTCCTCTTCTTAATAAAAAATTTTTATTCATGCCCTATACTTCAGATTTATGGATTGCACTGCTGGAGTCAGGGAATGGAGGAGTGACAATCTGATTCTAGCTACAAGCTTGTTTACAACTTGTGTTGGAGTTAAAAGGAGGGGGAAGAGGAGGAGTAGAAGGAGGGGGAAGGAAGATCATATGATCTGTGTTTTCCAGAGTGCCTGCTCTCTGCAGTTTGCTGCAGCCTGGGCTGTGTGTATCCATATATAAAGCTCTGAGTGCGCGCGCGCGTGGCAAACTCAACCATGTTTTTTTTATATGCAGTGTTTGCCACTGCAGCGAAGCCAGAATCTGAACTGCAGAGAAAAAGGCAACACCCACCAGGGTGGGTGTTTTTTTAAGCAAATCCCTTTTCTTCTCCTGCCTATGAAAAGCAATCCAATGACTTTTTTCCCCCCATTTGGTGTTATTTTTCTTAAATTTGTAGGACGAGTGCCAGAATCCCTGCAGCTGGGAGGAAACCTTCCTCTTTTCAAACAATATCTTGGCTTTGACAGCTCACAGTCAGGTTGCTGCAGGAGGCATGAGCAGAGGAGGGAGGGAGAGAGGGAGGGATCAGCTGGTTATGAAGACATGTCTGTTCTTAACTCTCTGATGTACAGTGCACCTTGGGATATCTGAATGTCATATTTTTGTTTCTCTCTTTTGTAAAATAATTGTATTTTCATTTCTAGACCCATCCTCCAGTAATGTCCCTGTTTCACGGTACCTTTCTTATCTCTAATGGAGACATAAAAGGGAAAAGCATTCCCAAACCACCTGTCCTGTGTACCCCATGTATCTTGTGTCCTCACATGCAGCCTGTGCTTCATCCAGAAATGTAAACATCCTAAAATGCTTTCTTGCTGTTTAGAGGCACTGATACAAATGTACCCTTGTGCACCTGCATGTGACTCCTCTCTGGTCCTCCTCCCCAAGGTCTGGGAGGAGCTCTGCCTCCAGGCTTGGATCTCACATTTCAGGAAAATTAGTGTTCTGAGGCATTTGAGGATTCAGGTTTGCTTTCTTGCCTTGGAGTTTGTGTGGTAGAGTCATGACACCCACCTTTTCTGGGGAAGCATGCCCCCACAGAAGTAAACACACCACAAGGATCACCTTGTGATTCTTTCAGCTTCCACAGTGGGAGCGTTTTGGCTGCTTCTTCCTCGTGTTAAGTGCGGCTATGTTCTTTGGCAACCAGTTTTGGAGTTGCCTGCTAGGTGGGTTCAGACCTTTACTGATCATCTGATTCCTGTCACAGCTGTCTGGCTATCGAGGAGGGAGCTGGGACAGTGACTGACACTGTTCTCAGGCTACTTTGGGAGCAGGAAGCCTATTAGGAGCAGTGTTGGTTGGGGTACTTTGTATGGATGAGTTCCGTTCCATAGGAACAACCTGCAGGGGGAGCCGAGCAGGACGAGAAGGCGTTGGCACGTGGCCAGCAGCTTGCCCGAGGGCCGATGTCTCAGCATGTTTGGTTGAACGGCATCAGTGGAAAAAAAATTAAACTCTTAAATGAATCCTTTCAGGTTCAGTGATTAGAAGTAATTAATAAAGCAGGTGAGAAAGCGTACTTACTCTTTGAGCACTCTAAATTAAGAGAGACCTATTTTTCAGAAAGATGTATCAGACATGTCTCATTGTTCCATGGAGTTTGCTGGATTTGAGGGAGTGCTGCAGCTGAGACCTGTTTAGGCATGGACTTAAAAACAGTTTGTGAGTGTCTGCACAGGCTTTGCACACAGTGTAGAGGGGGCCCAGGGGAGGAAAGTCTTCCCTGTTTTCATACAAAGAGCTGCTTGATGCTTGGCCCTGCCTGTTTTGGGAAGGGGAGGTGTTGTCTGTGGGAAGCTGGGGAGGGAATGGCTGGGATTCCTCAGAGCTCTCGCAATGTTGTGGCAAGCCCCACCGACCCTTGTGAAGACGGTATCCAGGGCTGCAGCACACTGGTGGCAGGCCTGCAGAGAGAATGTTTCATTAAAATATTGTTTACTTTTTATTCCTTGTGTTTTTCTTCAGATACAGCACATGGGAGCCAGAGGATCATATCTTGGACCCTCGCCTGGTAGTGGCTTATGAAGAAAAGTAAGGGCACATGTTCTTTCTCTCCCTGGACACAGGAAAAGAAATAGTGTCTTTATTTCTTTATATGCATAAAGTGCCCCTGTGCCCCTACTTCAATCAAAGATGACATGTATAGCAATGAATCCTGCCTGATTTTTGTACCCTGGTGTTGATTGAGATGGACAAGACAGGGTTAAAGCAGCTTTGATTGGCACTGTTCAGGAAACGAGGCCAAGAACAGGCAGCACTGAGCCAGAGAACAACGAGATTCAGGTTTTAATCAGGTCCAGAGCTGGACTAGAGTGATGTGAGATGGGAAGTTTCTCTAACCCATCCTTGATTAGCTTGTGTCAAAGAAATTCCCCTATTGCAAGGTTTTCACTCCTACAGAAAGCAGTTCTGGGATGTTTTCCAAGCTCACACTGGTCACCACTGGGTTTTAGTGAAGGACATTGAGGGAGCTATGCTGCGAAAGGTTGAAGTCCCAACTCGGTTTTACGCTGTGGTGTTTAGTACTCAGTTTGATCTGTATTCCTCTTTCACAGGGAAGAGAGAGACCGTGCATCAGGGTACAGGAAAAGAGGCCCCAAACCAAAGCGCCTCCTACTACAGGTAGCCTCTTGCTCTTCTGTGTATTTCTAACTCCTTAGCTGCTGTGCTGCTCCTCTGCTCTCTGTGAGGTGGAAACTGTCTGTTTGCTGTTGCATGGACAAAATTGGAGTAACAAGTTAACACAACAACATGCAATCAGTGTTTAGGCAGATAGTTTTAACCTGTTAGCTGAAGAGCTAGCTAATTTGTCTTTAAAAAAGCAAAACACAACAGCCGCTCTTTCTCTCTGAACTAGTATTTTATAAAGTATGGGCCTGAGTAGTTGCAGGTTACCTGGTTTGTGTGTTCTTTTAATTTCATGTTGAGCTTGGACTTTCCATCAAGTCCAAGGTAGTCTGTGGTTGGCAGTGGAGTTTCAGCATGTTTTGACTGTTGCCAAGCAAAGCAGCCAATCCTAGGAAGCAAATATTAGGAAGAGCTTAGAAGGCAGTTAAAGAGGGAAGAGAAACTGTGTTGTAGAAGCAGCACACCTTATACTAGCTCATCTAGATGTTCAGAGACTGAACAACAAATATTTTCCTGGTTCCCATTGGGGAGCCCTGACTGCATGACCAGATGTCTGCTCTGACCCTTGCTGCGTTGGTGTCTTGGCAGCGGCTGTATGGCATGGACTTGAGGAGTGCCCACAAGGGAAAGGAGAAGCTCTGCTTCTCTCTGGCACGGAGGTTTGGAGGAGGAGACAGTAGCCTGCCAGGGGCCAAGACAGGGCAGGCAGAGTTCCCCGAGAAGACTGGGGGTGCAGTGCTGCCATTCTCTCTCCGGAAGCAACGCAAAAACCAGAAGTACCTACGACTGTCAAGGAAGAAGTTCCCCCGCATGGCGAGTCTGGAGAACCGAAACTGCAGGCATGAGTTCTTCCTGAATGATGCAGTGGGCCTAGAGGCCAGGCAGAGCCCTGAGGACTGGGAGACCATGCAGCATACCAGCAAAGAAGGTAAGGCCAGTCATCCTTTGGCTGTGAAGTTCTGGGGCATTTTAAGGATGTTCTGCATCCTTCCTCCTTGGTTGCATCCTCCTGGGATGGTGGTTTAGGTCACGTCTTCAGAGCAGCCCATGCTGGCCCATATTATGTCCCTCTTGTTTGCAGGTTTCATTCTTGTTTGAAGAGCACAGATTAATTGGGTTTTTGGTCCTGTTGCCTCTCTGTAGTCTTACATCCCTGATGCCCCTCCCAGTGTTAAAAAACATGCAGAAGGTACTGCAAGTTTTTCCCCTCTTAAAATTTCCTTCCAGCAGAGGTGACACACAAGTGTGACAGAGATGAACTCTGCCTCTGTCCACATTATCTGCATGTGCTCAGCCTGCTGCTTGGCTCAGAGGACTGTGGCTGGCTGTGGACAAGCTTGGACAGCAGCACTCCTCTCACAGTGCTGCTTTGAGAAGCACACAGGAATGCTGCTAGGAACTCACAGTGTACTCCCCTGCCCCCTCCTTCCCCTTCCTCTCCACACCCCTCTAGAGCCTCTTGCTATAGAGCTATGCGAGAGGGGTAGAGAGAGAAGTGAGGATGGTAACTCCTGCCTGATCCCACTGGGTGGGCACCATGAGTGTAGGCATGGGAGATGTCCGAGCACATTTGGCATTTTGGGGAAGGATACCAGCATCTTGTGCAGGAGGGCTGTGGGATGTGTGTGTTGCTCTCAGTTACCAGGGAAACTCTATCCCTGCATTATTAGAGCTTCTGAAGGCGTAGCTTTCCTGAGGAGTGGAAAACCAGGGCTTGTGCTGCTTGTAGTAGCTAAGTGAATCCTGTTACTCCTTGCTAAGAGTAGCTGTTAGCCAGGCTGGATAAGGCAGGATCTTAGGGAGAGGGCTGTGTTCTGGGAAACAATGCTCTTCCCTCCTTTCCGAGAGAGACTGAAATGATGCTCAGAATCTAGGGAGGCAGTGATGGAAGTAGCACAGAGGAACCCAGCGTTACATCCTGGCAGTGAGGAAATGTGTGGGGCTGTTCTCCCCAGAAGTGTGGGGCACTAAAGCACTTGTGGATCAGAAGAATGAGTGGCACTACAGATTTGTAAAACTGTTTTTGTTCTCCCCTTGACACATGGCCTGCATGGAATCCCAGTTACTGTTAGGGGGAATTGGACTCTTTCTTGGGGGAAAGTAGACACCCCAGGTGTTTGAGACAGAAGCCAGGTAATACGCTCTTAAGGGGCTTTTGTTCTTTGCCCAAGTTGGGACAACAAGGTGTATAGTGGACAGATAGAGTGACAGGGAGAGGGTGTGTTTTCCTTCCTCTCTATTTACACGGCAGTCTCTGGGGGCTGTGGGGAAGAGAGCCTTTGGGTGGCAGAGGGGCTGATAATTATTCTTACAGTGAGAAAGTGCAGAGGTGCTTGTGTTTCTTGTGTGGAGCTGTCTGGGAGCAAAGAAGGCATATGAGAAAGGAAGAGCAGCTTCTCCATGGAGCCCTACTGAGGGATTTTTGAGAGAATCACACCCAGGCTGTGTTGCAGGTGCAGTACAAGGCAAGCTTTCCATTTTGGCTCCCTCTGACTCCCCTAGAAGCATCTGAAGAGCGTGTGTAAAAGATTTTAATTTTTGCCTTTTCAGCAGGGTAGGGCATTTAGAAGCAGGTGACCTCAAACCAGGGTGAGTGTGCTTTGCTGACACAAAACCAAATTAGGGGCTGAGATGGGATGAGAGGTATTGGGGAATTGTGGATGGTTAGATGAGCTGGGTGGTTTTACAGGGTCTTTTAACCTCTGTGTAGGCTGCTCTGATACCACTGTGTATCTGGACACCTGATCCTCCATTTTCCCTTAGCCTCTGAGGGGAGGGCTTGCCCGTGTTCTTTCTTGCTCTGTACATGCAGATTCAGTACAGGCTGATTCACCTACGGTTTGTCAGAAAGGAGACCCTTTTTCCATCCTTCCTTTCCCTCTCTTCTTCCTTCTTTCTTCTCCCTCGCCTTCTGTGTTCCACTAACAGTCTCTTATCTGCCTTTCTTTCTGCAGCAGATGTGGATGCCAGCCTCCCTTGGATCCCCACTGTGCCCCCCAGCGAAGTGACAGTGACAGACATCACGGCAAACTCCATTACCGTCACTTTCAGAGAAGCACAAGTGGCTGAGGGCTTCTTTCGAGACCGGAGTGCACAGTTCTGAATCTCTGTTTGCAGTGCTCCCCAAAAACCAGTGCTTTTAGGGTGGGGCTAGGGAAGGGTTATGTTATCCCTTAAGAGAAAAAAAAATCCAAAATGTATCCTCTTAAAATGTTTACAGAGACCTTTTTTTTTTTTCTCCTTTTCCCCCTTTCAGATACGCAAAAAAGGGCAGTGTAGGGGGTGTGTGTTTGTCATTGCTTTGTCCAGCTGAAAAACTGACAGCCCTTTCCCTGGCAAAGACTCCCCTCCTTGATGTGAAAGCAGCAAGCTGAACAATTCGCCTTTTATCCTGTCAAGCGGCGGCAGCTGCATTTGTGGGGAGAGGGCATGTGGAGGTGGAAAGCGAGCTGGATCTCCAGCCTGCTGCCTTGCTCTGCAATTGATATCCCCTGGATAAAGATACATCTCTGTACATTGCTCTTCCCACCTTCCTCCTCCCTCTCTTCCTGCAGCAGTGAGAGGCGATGGATCCTACCTGTGTAGATAACTTCAGCCTGTTAAGACTTTCTCTCCAGTGCTGTTTTCCCTGTGGCCTGCTGTCAGGACTTCAGAAGCGTATTTGCCTGTCTGTGGTAAGTCAGTCTTTGCAGCATGGGTCTGTGTAGACAGCAGAGCTTTCTCCCTTTGATTGTTGATCGTGAAGAAAGACTGAAATGCATCTCTGAAATCCAAATTGGCAACATAAATTCAATTTGCCCTCATTAAAAGCTCAGAAAGCCAGCATAGTTGAGACATACTATTCTGTATATGCTAAACAGGATTTCCAGGCTTGGCTCTGCTGTGTGAGGAATGCGTTATGGAGCGTGGGGTCTTCTTACCCTTTGCCAAATTCAGTATTAATAACAAATCCTGCCCTGAATCTGTTGTAGTAAGTTGGTTGAAAACTGACTCCTCTCCCCTGGGAGGAGGAGCTAATAGGACAATTGAAGCATTGCCTGGCACTGCAGAGATATCCAAGATACTGGCACAGGCCCAGGACACGGGAATTGGACAGAACAGAGCTAGAAATGGACCTTGACTAGCAGCAAATTCTGTTCTTGGGTCCCATAGAGAGATCCAAGATAAACAACATGTGGGGAAGGCATGTATTAGATTTGAGGAGGGGAAAAATTCCTAGTTCTTAGCAATGAGAATTCTTGGATTGTGCTGCCTGAGTGATACTCTCCCATGACTCCAGTCTCCTCACAGTATCTGTGATCCTCTACTACTTTACTGATAGGAACTTCCCCTTGGAAGGCTTAAAAATCTTTGCCAAGGAAAGCGGTCTGCATTTCAATAGACCTGTCTGATCTTGCACTTAAAAATGCCTTGTGCTGGACTGCCTGTGACACTTTGAGGTTTTTGAAGAATTGCTGTATTTTGAGTTGTTAGTTTAGCATAGCATCTGTTCTTGCACATGCATGTTCTCTTCCATTTTTAAAAGCAAATTTTATTTAAATAACTTAATTTTTAAAATGCAGACCTTTTCCAATGGAAGCAAGAAGAGTAAGCTAGAGTCTAAAGTGGAAACTGTGGGACAGAGTGCTGCAGGATAACATTGGCTACTGTCATGATTACTGTCCTCAAATACTATGTTTCCTTACTCCATCCCACTTGAAGCATCTCTTATCTGCTGTATTTATTTGAAATGAAGCTTTGGGCCTTCTTAGCTCTGAGATAAAGACACCTGCAGAAATCCACAATGTGTTTCTTTGAGGGGCTTGGCTACTGGCCTGCAGAATTTGGGAGCTCTAGGGTTTCTGGTCCTCCAAACATCTTCTTATTATAAAGTGCTTGGACTACTACTGTGGGTTTTTACTAGAAGCAGTTTTTACCTCATTTAGGACATGGCAGCTTAGTGTAGATTTAGGATTTCCCCTTCCATCTCAGAGCTATTTGAGCAGGCCTATCTTTCATGCCATCACAGCAGTTTCAGGATCACTGGGAAGATCTTGAATTTCTGGACTGACCTTTTGTCTCTCAAAGAAACAAGATGGGATTTTTATTATGGAGAAATCTGAGAGGGTGAAAAGTGGAAGCTGGGGGGGGAATTATGTGGTGGGAGGAAGAGTGAGTGGGAAAGAAGCTTGCAATAGCTAGCAAGGGCAGGCTGATGAGGTAAGCATGCAGGCACAGGATGTTTGTTGAACGTGGGTGTCCAGAGCGAGGCTTCTGTGTCTGGAGTTGCACCCTTTTTTGCAGGATGTGGGGTCAGACGGTGTTGTTACCATCACCCACACACCCCCTCTTCCTGACACCTGCCAAATATGCTGATCTCTCTTCTGCTGTGACCAGTGGCCACACCACATGGCCCAGTCCACTCTTGCAGGTTGGAGCAGGTCAGGTAGTGATGGTTGCAGAAGCGTAGTGTTTTAGCTTTTTTAAAAAAGTCTTGAACTGCAGTTCATCCTGCTAAATCTTCATGGCATTTATAGGATCTGGTTTCTTTATTCTAATGCAGCAACTGCTGCCTTTGTCATGTCTTCATCTCAGTGCACGAATACACCAAAAAAATCTTCCTACTTACTAAGTTCCTGGCTTTGGCTGACATTGGAAGCAATATCAATCCTGCAGCAGGAAAGAGCTTGTCCTAATAAACTAGATTTCCATCCTCTGCTTTTCTCTCCACTCGCCAGCTGACACTTTTCAACACTTTGTTTTGGCATTTTTCTTTAAACATATTTTCGTTTTCTTGCAGTGGAGTTTTCAAAGACCTGTGGTGGTCTTTCAAAGAGGATCCACCCACAGCTTCATATCTTAATCATTTTTTTGGATCAGGCTATCTAGAGTTCTGCTGGTGACTAATCATCTCGCTGCACGAAGTGTGGAACAAAGTACTTGGCTGCCATGCTGCTTTGTGTCAACGAGGACCCAACCATAATGGGGTTAAAACACAACAAGCTGCATGTGCGTGGGTTTGGAGGGGGGGTGTGTGAAGAGGAGTTTGTGGTAGGAAACTAAGCAGTTACTTCGTTGGCGTGGACTTTTTTTTTTACATTCGTGAATTCTTGTTTATCTCAATGATCTTCTCGAGATTTTTCTCCTGATCTTTTTAAAATGTGGCTGTGTTCCACATTGTCTGCTGATATATCACTGTAAACTTCCTTGCAGGGACTGTAAAATTAGCTTTATTCCACCTCTGCAGGTGTAGAGAGGGTTTTACTAGTGATGAAAAGACAGGTTGGCTGGGTTTGTCTATTCTCCCCGATACTGTCCATCTGCCAGTTCAACCCAAAACCTGACGATTGAATTGGGACCTTCTATGCTAAGATACCATGAAAATCAGATGCTGTGTTTGGAGCTTTGTTAAGCATTCCATTTGGTTAGAAGAGCCAGAATAGTATCCAGCTGAAGCTGAGTTTAATAATTCTATTTGAAGCACAAGCCGAGAATAGAAATGGGCTAACTCTCCCATACCTTGTTTGGCTCCATGGCTGTAAACAAGAAAAATAAACTTCAGCCAGTGGAAATTACTGAACTGTACACAAGAAACAGCCTTCTCAAAGAACTGCTCTAATAATCATTCTTAGAACTGTTTCCATGTGAAAATTTACCAGCAGTGTTGGGGGACAGAAGCTTTTATTTCATAGATCTTGCAGTGAACTCACTGTGTATGTGACAGAACTGAGTGACTTCATGAGACTGGAAAGCCTTTATTGTTAACACCGTTAAAAAAAAAAAAAAAAAAGTATATGGAAAGGACTGCCTGTGTTCCTGGATGGTTATAAACTAGATGTTACTGCTCTGATATACAAGTGGTGCCTTGGAACAACAAGTTTTAACACGTAAACAGTGGCATTAAGTAGCCTCCTGCATGCTCCTTATTGTCTTGCATTTGCTTGGGGGCCCTTTTGCTTGTGAAGTCAGACTAAGGTGATTTTTTTCTTTTTTTCTTTTTTCTTTTTTCAAGCAAGACCAGGATATTATTGTGAGAACACCCAAAAGCAGTTCCATTTGCCAAAATAAGCCCAAATTTGTTAGTGAATTGACTCTTGTTTATGTCAGAGCTCAGACATAGAGAAGCTTATTGAGAATGAATGGCTTTTTTTTATTAGTGTTGTGAAACTGTCCAGAATTGTTCTTCTGGTGTTTTGTGACTGGATGTATAAAATTGTTTGTTCACCTCACAGGGGGCCCTTGGCCCCAGTACTGTTTCATGCTGTACGCCAGCTAGTGCTGCTTGATGGTTTCACTGGAACAGGGAAGGGAGGCCTCACACAGGTCAAAAATTAGGCAGCGTAGCTCAGGCAAGACCCTCTGTGGTAGCCACAACAGAGGCCGGGCTGTGGAAGACAGTGGGGGCTGTCAGCCACATCTACGTGTTAAGGAAAGCAAAGTCTGCCACCACCTCTCCACCTCTTCCTCTCCTCTCAAGCTTTGAGCTTTTGTTTTCAGCAGCAGGGAAAGTGCAAAAACCTCCTTTTCTAAAGCTAACTGGTATTTACCCATCTTCTGTTCCTCCCTGGCTTACCTGCAGCCTAGGAAGAAGAGGGCAGTGGGCCTTTCTGGGAAAGCAATAGGGACAAATGCTGGTCAGGGAAGGGAGGGACAGAGTTGCCTCAGAGCTGCTCTCACTAGGTGGTTGAGGAGGGGCCTTTGGGTGAGCTGGCAGTTGAGAGAGAAGATGTGTTATAAACAAAGAACTTGTAGTGAAACTGATCCCTTGCATCTGTGAGTGGAGTTCTGAATGGGCTGTGCAGAGAGGTGAGTGCTGCATTTATGTATCAGTCTTCTGCTGTTTTGGAATGCAAGGGAGATGTGCACGTTGACACCTTGCATAGGGTGATTTCTACATGAAAACGTATTGCATTGGAACATGTTGCTTTTGCTGTGCCTGTTGTAAAGGTTTTCCCCAAGGGCATGATAAACTTGTTTTGAGATAATAGCTTATGATTAACAGGCCACGTTGTCCTGTGCCTGAACTTACTGTCCTCACTGAGAAAGTGTGAGTTTCTGGATGTCAAACCACCTGGATTCTACGCACGAAGCTGGTCAACATAGGAAGGCTTATAAAACAGCCCCAGGACAATTGGAAGGAGAGAGAAGCAATCACTTAAAATGGAGTCGGGGCCCTTCAAATCCTTTCCTGTAACTAGCACTTGCTGTAGAGATGACCCCTTTTTCTCTTCCACCTCTTTCTCTTTTCCCCTTAACTTCTTAAAGTACAGTGGCTTGAAGTGCAGGGAGCAGGTGGGAGATGATTCCTAATTAACTGGGAGTGGTAGAGGCTCAGGGCTCCATGGGAGCACTTGCGGCTGCAGTGGATTGCTATAAAAGTGGGATGGGGTAGAAGTCTTACTGCTGAGATTGCCTCATCTGCTGTGGGCTGCCCTGCAATGATGCTAGGGGTTCTTCTCCGAGAGCACCACTTGAATGTTGAAAGGGAGAACTCCTAAGACTGTTCAGAATTTCCATCACAGCTTGTCTCATTACTGGGGTAGCAAAGTTTTGGCTGGGAGGGGGATTTTGGAGGCGGAAGAGGTGGAAAACCTTTTTTTATTATTATTGTTGGTTTTTAACCAGAAAATGTAGTGTCAGCACAAAGAAGCTTTTTGCAAATCTGTCAAAATGTTAAGCAGCTTTTTTTTTTGCTTTTAAATCTGAAGTATGTTTTGAAGCACTTTGGAAATGCAAAGCACTAGGAGTGCTAAGTACTCCTTATCGTCTGTCTAAAAGTGGCATTTGAAAAGCAAAAGATGTATCTGTTTCAGGCCGCTGGCTGCTCCTTACCATTTTTCCAGAGCTGCCACCCAGCCCTTTGCCTCCCTCCCATGGCTGGAGTGGGGGACTGTACTCCAGCATGCCGGGAGCAGAGGGTTCCCTAAGGGAGAAGAGGACACATGCTGAATCTCACTTGCCTTTGGGGCACAGGTTGGCTTCCTCCCTCCCCACCTCCTTTGACTGAGGAATAGGAAAAATGAAGTTGAGTTTCAGTTTGAGTGGTCCTAGTCTGGAACTATGACCGTTTCTTCCAGCTCCAGAGACATCTTTATAGAGTTTCCTGTCTGAAAAATTGCACCTTATTAGCTTAATGGAGGAATGAGGAGATGTCTGTCCTTCTGCAGGGAGTGGGGAGAGGAAGGGAGGGTGAACCAGGAGCTGTCTTCAGTAGCTGCTGGATTTTTCCAGAGCCCATTTCCTCACCTCATCTCCAGCAGAACAGCAACAAAATAGCTCAGATAATTTAGATGAAGCTTTTGTTCTGTGTATCTCAAGAACCTTTTGAGCAGGCTTAGGGGAGAGAACCCTTTTCCCTAACCTAGTCAGCTCGACAACGTGGGGGTCAACATCCCAGTTCTCTCGTGGGGCTTTCAGCACCAACCTTTTCCCTCAGTGTATGCACATCGTTAGAACTCTTGCACCCTGACTCATCTAATTTGGTGTGCTCCCTTTCTGTTGCAGGGGGAGTATGGGGGACAGTGGGGTCAGTTACAGGGGAGGGTCCCTGATTATTTTTGTTCCTGTCTCTTCAGTTGTTGCTGTTGTTCCGGTCAGCACGCTAGAGTATTGGAGTCTTTGCACACAGAAAGCTTCCTTTTGCACAGAATGAGCTTCTAGCTTTTGTACAGACTAATTGAATGTATTTGGGGAGGGGGGGGGAAATAGGGAGTAAACCAATTCCAAACAAACCAATCAGAGTATAATGCCTTTTCTGAGCGAGTATGTGCTGTAAAAGGAGATTGTAATAGCAAAGGGAGGGCAGGCTTAAGTATAATTTGACACAAAGTGTGGTTTTATTTTTGTACTGATATGGATAAGAGACTGTACAGCATCTATTTATTTAGATGATTTATGTGGTAAATGTTGCAAACAAAATTATTAAAATATTAAATATGAGAACTGACATTTACCTCATGGTATGTTTGTGTGGTCATTTACCACCCCTTGCTCTAATTTGACAGCTGAATTATTTTCCAACAGCCACTTTTATTGGTGTATAAACATGCAGTGCAGCTGGAGAAAGAATGGAAAATGTGCAGGCGTGTGTGAGGAAGATCAGTAAAGAAGGATCGATGAAGAATGGAGTCTGCAAAAGGCTGTTTCTGACATTACTCGTTACTTTGATTGGAGGAGGGCAAGTTTTTATTAATTTTTAACCCGCTGGGTAAGTGAGAGCTGTACAGGGGTGACCTGGGATGATTGGTCTTTGATGGATTATAATTTGAAGAGGAGAACGCTGATGGCAGGGTGGCTGTTCCTCTGGGTTTAGGGAGTTCTCTACATCCTTGCCCAAGGCTGCAGTGCCAGGACAGCTCTGCCAGCACCAGGAGAGTGCTGCTGTGCCCCATATCCTGCACCTCATGGGAATGGAGAAAGTCTGAGGTGAGGCCTGGGCTGCCAGGCATGCTCTGCAGTGCTTGCCAGCAGGAAAGCAGCTCTCCTCCAAGGCAAAACCTCCAAAGGGTTGGCCAACAAGGCTTGCAGGGACCTTTTCAGGAGCACAGCTGCTCCTGGGTACAGTTTGGCCCCTGGTTCACTCCAGGGCTTAGCCAAGGAGCCCGAGTCCTGGAACTGCTGATACTCCATGCAGAAAATCCCAAATGTCATTTAGTCCACTTGGGTGCCTAGCTTGCTCCCTCAAGGTGTGTTCCACTCCATGCCCTGTGGAGGGGGAGGCCCGGTGTTTATTGAGGTACCTGGGCAAGAGAATGGGGCTGAGATGCCTCTAGTAGATGTAATGTGGGGGTGAGCCCTGCACCTGAACACAGCTATGGCATTGATCACAAAAATGTGGAGCAAAAGCAGAGGGGGATGGTGTGCACTTCTTGAGTCAGTCATGGCTCAAGGCAGCGTGGTCAGGTCTCGCCTGTGGTATCAAAGCACCGTCAGCAAGCTTGCCTTGAGCCAGGAAAGCTGGAGCTGAGTGATGGCATCAGAGGAGGACTCCAGCCAGCCACTTACTTTCTGGCAGCAGCTAGCAGGTCAGATGAAGTTGTAAGAAACTGCAGTGCAGAGTTACGGGAAAGCCTACTCTGGAGATTGTCTTCCTGCCACTGCCAGTGCTGCAGAGGCTGGCTGGTACTAGAAACAGCTTGTCCTTTTGCATGCATGTGCTGGCTGGATTAAAGGTTAATCTGGGCAGTCCTCCTTTTTTTTAATAATCTGTTGCTATGCCGCCCCTCTGATCCGTGCAGTGCAGCCGACTTGCCTTGCACAGCTCTCCCCATCGGATGCCTGAGAACAAGGGCACTCGGCGAAAGGGGAAACCACAGTTTGAGCAGTTCGGTGTTCTCCGAGGAGCACAGAGTGAAATGCAGCCTGTGTGACCCCTGTGATGGCAGTCACTTCCTGTCTGTTCAGTGCCACACAACCTCACTGCTCTTGCTCCTTCTCTTCACAGCATTCTGCTTGCCAAGCGACTGCTTTGGAATCAAGAATGCAAGAAATCTGGGGGACTTGTGTTATCATCCTGATCCAGCGGCAGCTTTGGGGAGTCCTAGACAGGCCCTAGGGATATCATAGCATCTCACCAGTGTAGGCACAGCACAAACCCCACGGGCCTTCTCTCTCTACTACATCAAAAACTTAGTGGGCTGGAGGGCTGGTTGCTCTGGCCACTGCTTGGGCCATGCTGAGCCACCCATACCTGGGACAGGGAGTTACGGGTCAGCACAGGGAGTTACGTGGTCAGCTCCAAGGAACCTGCCTTTGCTTATGTGTGTTTGAGAGTTGCTGCAGGGAAATCCCAGCACACGTTGACCTGGATGCCCATAGTGCCAAGGGTTTTCTTGGAAACCTACACTGCGTTGGCTTGAGGGGATGGGCTGTGTGCAGCTGTTCCTAGTGTAGGTGAGGGAGTGACCATTGGCTTTCCAAAATCTGCTGCTCCTGACAGTGACCTCGCTGGAGCGAAGAGCAGCAGAGTCAGTTGATGAACCCTTGGAGCTGTTCTCCTGGACATAGGTGCTGCTACTCCTGCCAGGTCCACAAAAAAATGAGCTTGGAGGCAGCTACTGACTTTGAGCAGGTGAGTTTCCCATTATCAATTGCCATTTCAAAAAACTATAAAAATGTTCATGCAACTGCTGCTCCTTCTGTGTCCCCCTGTGTCTGTACCCCTCTGGCCAGTGGTTTTGATGTGACCGGCCTTGTTGCTCTCCCAAACCTTATCGCTTCCAGGCACTGACTTCCTGGTGCTAGTAAGAAGTGCTGCAGTGTATCCTATGGCACCAGCGTCTTGTAGGCAGCAAGTTGCCAGAAAAATATTTTATTTCAGTGTCTGTAGTGAAAATTAGCTGTTCCGGAAGGGCTGTCTTCCCAGGTGGGTTGTTTGTTTTTTTTTTAAAGTGTTTTACTGGAAATATGAATGAAACAAAGGAAATGCCCAACAATGCCCTGAACAGCTGGATATTCTGCTACTATTTTGCTTTGTGAGAGTAAAAGTTAGATGAAAGTGTTAGGTAATACCTGTGCAACGGCAGCTCACAGTGATTTGAGCAGTCACTGTGGCTGGAAAGAAGATTCTGCTGACAGGTGAAAGGAGAAAATAACTGGAAAGAGCACGTGGAAAAAAAACTGCTGCCCCTTCTAGTCCCTGGATCAAGGTGCCTTGTGCTCCTGTCCTGAGGCGGGGTGTGCTGTTCTTGACTCACACATCTGTTTTGGGACAAGGCCACCAGTCTTGGCTGCTGCATGTGTGTTTTTGTAGCCCACGTAAGGACTTTTCCCCTTTTGATTTAAGGGTGCCTGCTTTTGAGGGTGGATGATATTGCTGATTGAAAGTTCAGTTACTTGACACTCAGCTACAAACGTAAAAGCAGCTGTTTAAACAGAGTGAACAGTAACAAACACTAATTTAAATGTGGATGGCGTTAACGAACACAATGTGCAAAGTTAAAAAAGTGAAAAGCAAAATGCAATGGGTGTGATGGACTTGTTCTCTTGAAGTCACCTTCAAGCATATGAAGAACTGAGATGAAAAAAAGGTGGTGTCTAGAGAAAAGGGGCAGTCTAGAAGGACTTGACCCACTCTACATGAGAGTCTTGGGCTTTTGTTCTTGCCTGGCCTGTGATGCCAAACACTTGAGAAAGGGCCTCTTGGAGCCTATTCTTGAAGTGAGGGGTATGACCTAAATGTAGAATTATCAGTGATGAAGCATGCTGTGGTTCAGTCCCTGACCACAGAAACACCTTGTTCTCCGAATTGTTCACATGTCCTGAACTAGGGTCTGTGTGATTGTCTCCATCAGCATTCAGCAACCTCTCCATTAACCCCCCTTCCAATGGGGACATGGCAGTGGGGAGCACATCCTCTCCTGAGTCACTTTTCCTTCGGTCACAGAGCTTGTGTTGGCTGCAAGATTTCAGCTGTTAAGGTGAAAAAGAATAAAACACTCTGACAGATCCTGCCTAAATCACAGGCAGTGAGGAAAACATTAATTTTGCTACCTGCCTGCCTTGACTTTGGGAAATCCATCCCTGCTAGTACTGATATTATAGCCAAAATATAGCCGTTTCTGGAATATCCTCCTTCTGAGTGAAATCCCTGAGCAAGAGGTGGGAAGGGGAGTGCAAATGGAGAAAGGGTTATTGAGGGCCACAAGGGCTGTGGGGGGTCCCCACCAGGGCAGCTGAGGAGCAGGTAGCAGAGGGGTTCCAGTGCTCTGCAGGTAGCTTGTGGTACCAGTGGGTTGAGAAGGAGCAGCAAAAGCAGGACAACTATTGCCTATAGCCCTCATCACAGCTCCCACTTTTTCCACAGGGAATCTGAAGTGCACAGCCTTCTCACCCCCAAAAACCAGGAGAGAAAGCAGAATGGGCCAGATTAGGTCCTCCAGGTAAAGGAGGACCTGTGTTCCACACAAAAACAGCTACAGGGCCGTGAGCTTCCATTTTGAAGCACAGAGAATGATTTTTGAGAGAGATTTTTGTCTTTTTAGCACCTGCAAGAGAATGTAAAGCATACTGCAAATTAATTAGGGGTTTGCAGTAATAGTCAGGGCAGGCAATTCCTCTAAGTGCCTTAACATTTTTCTGGTTTCTTTACAGGTTTACATAGCATGATTGGCCCATTTACCTTGCAGTACCTTACACTGGCTCAAAAACGGTACCTTATACGGGCACACACTCACGCCAGCTAAACGGAACAATAAATTTAAAAAAGATAGGATTTAAGCGCTTTTATTGCTAGTTTTTGCCTTGGTGCGTACTTCAAGGCTGCCTGTTGGCAGAGAGGGGGTGACGGTGCATCTGCAGCAGGAGAAGAAGAGGCTGCCGCCATTGTTTTAAGTATT
>VZTJ01004286.1:946186-967077 GCA_013397795.1 Orthonyx spaldingii
GTTACAGGGGCGCATCGAGTACCTGGTGAAATGGAAAGGCTGGGCCATCAAGTGAGTGTATCCCGCCCGGGCTGCAGGGATGGGGGGCACGGGATGGGGCAGAATGGGATGGAGGGGGAGGTATCTGCGTGTGTAGCTGCGGGGGGATTTGGGCGCTAACCGCTTCGCTTGTCCCTTCCGCTACTCCCGCCCCGGCAGGTACAGCACCTGGGAACCCGAGGAGAACATCCTGGACTCCCGCCTCATCGCCGCCTTCGAGCAGAAGTGAGTGTTCATCCCCCACCCTGGGCTGGGTGGGCTGCAGCAGCAGGTTTGGCTTTGGGTGGGTGAGAGGGAAACAGCGTCCAGGCTCTCCTTTTATTTATTTATTTTTTTTATTTATTTTTCTTTTATTGTTTTTTGTAAAAACTTGTATGCTTCTGTTTCTCCCTTTGGGAAAAGTTTTAACTTCTTGACAAATTTGATTCCCTAAAGGGAACGAGAGCGAGAGCTGTACGGGCCCAAGAAGAGAGGACCTAAACCTAAAACTTTTCTGCTGAAGGTAACTCTTATTTAAATAACTTAGGCCTAGCAAAAAAAAATCTCTCAAACCTTGCCAGTGCGTGCCCTTGGAAGTACTGGACTTTCAAGTGACTTGTGCCTGATGGCTGGCTCTAGGAGTGCGGGGAAAACCTGACAGGAAAGGGGGGGGTGGGCAGAGGCGCAGAAGCGTGTGAGGGGAGAGCGCCTGTGCGTGCGACGGGTGCCTCAGCAGGACGGTCAGCACACGCAGATGTGCGTGGTGAGGCTGCAGTCTCTTTTAACAGTATCCTCTCCTTCTCATGGCCTTCTGTTGCCGCAGTGGAGGGCTAGCCAGCCCTGTTCCCTCTTCCTTCAGCAGGGTGTTCCATCCGACCTGTGCCCTGCAACTTAGCAGCATGCTGAGCGGTCAGGCAGCTGAGGCAGGAGTCCCGCTGCCACTTGTGCTCCTCTGATTGCATCCAAGGATGTAGGTGCTCCACGGGAGTTTCATGAAGGGTTCATGCTTTGATCTGTAAACTGCAGACTTGTTTTGCTTTTGCAGAGGGTGGGGGGTGGGTGGGAAGAGGAGTGTTTCACCTCTGCATAGGATGGCAGCTGAAGTTTCCAGTTCCCCTCTGATAGACTCAGCATCTCTGCAAGATGTCGTAGCATCTCTGTTTGTTTGCAGTAAAGAGCAAGGAAGGTAGTCCCTAGTCCAGGCCCTCTTGCCCTGTATTTTTACCCTCTTTTTCTTTAATTAAGAACTCCGGTAGGTGCATGACTGTGAATTACGTGAGGTCTGTGAATTTGTTAGTTTACAGACTAAATGCCTTCCTCTACTCCCCTCTTCCCTCCCCTTCCTCTACAGCTGTCACAGTCTCAGGCTTCCAATGAGCATAGAAAGAACACACCTTTGTACATTTCAGACAGATGAACAAATCCACAGTTCCTCTGGTTTTATTCTAATGTGAAGCCCTGGAACAGCCAGTGTGGGCCCTGTAGTAAGGCATCACTGTCACCAAGTCATCCTGTGGCTTTGGGCAAGTCACTTAGGCTTTGTGCTTGTTTCCCCATCTGTGAAACAGGTTAATACTTCTCTTTGCCTGGCAGCAGTAGGAGCTTTACTCAAGTCAGCACAGCACTTTTAACTGCATGAGCACCGGAAAGCGCAGCGAGGGGTCGGGTGTCACCTCTTCTCTGCTTTGAGAGGGCACAGTGAAGCACACAGGAGAAATGCAGGAACAGGCATATTCTGATGCTCTGCGTGAAACCCAGGGGACTGTGGTAATCCTTGGAAGGTCCTGGTGGTGGAACTGTCCTCCCTTGTTGCCTGTTTTCCTGCTAACAGTGATCTATATCTGTAGCCTGAGAATTGCAGACATATCTGATATGTACTACCTCTTATGCTGTATTCAGGGAAAACAGACTAGTTGGCTTTCCTCTTTCTGGCAGTCATGCGTTAAATGTAACCCTTGTGTTTAGATTTCCAACAATGCAAAGGAACACCTGAAGGGAAGACCACCAGCTTGAAATAGTTCTCTGCCTGCATTAAAAAATACTGGTATTTGTAACATCTGACACTGTTCAGAGCTGTAGAGAGGTGACTATGCTATGTGTAATCAGTTTCTTTTGTTTTTGATTCTGAATGTGATGTGGCCATATCTATTGCCATATCATTCATTTTTTAAAAAAATCAGTTACTTAAAAAACCAAAACCAACCCCCGAACTTAAAACCCACTCACTGCTTCTCTTTTCCCCTTACCCTTTAAAACCTCCCTAAACTTAACGTGAATTATTCAGCAGCATCCTTTGAATCACGTCCGTGACACGTTTCTGTGGCACATCTTCCTTCTGCCAGCTCCTCAAATGGTAATGAAAACCTGTAGGTTTGCAGAGCTGGCTCGGTACTTTGTAGAAGATGAATCGTGACAAGGAGCAAGATCAGCTCTCCTGAAGGCTGGTGCCACATTGTGGGAGAGGCTGGCAGGGCAGAGCGGGGTTTGCACCTCTGGGAGACCGAGCTGGTGGAACTGTTAGTGCTCTGTCTTGCTGTTCCTCTCTGATTTCGGATCCTGCCCTAAAAATAACACCCCAGACCAGGCAGCAAGAAGCAGCTCTGTCTCAGCCAGCCCCATCTGAATTTGCTCGAGCTCTGTTCAGGCAAACCACAACCAACACAACTGTGGCCAGAGTTACAACAGAGACTTTGAGATAATTTGCAACTCAGTTCTTCTGACCCCTGAAGATGCACATTTGACCTCTTCCAGACCCGCAGCACTGGTGCTGCTATGGGAGGAGTGGGATTGGGTGCTGCCTCCTCGTGCATTACTAACAGTATTTTCAGTTCTTTCAGCCGCAGAATCTCTTGCCAGTGAGAATTTCGGAAGCAGGGGAAGAAATTTGATTCTTGTATTCCAGAGGGAGTATTTGGAGTTGGCAGTTAGAACAATATTCTTTTTGATCTGTTAACTGAACAGATTAGGCCTGGATGCATGATGTTTAAGCAGAAATCTAGCCTAGGACTGCTTTGATAGACTTGGTGGCTTGCTAGGATTTTTCATGTGTATCAGTGCTGAAACCTAGGCTTCTGAGCCTCCAGAATGGCATCAGAATAAGTGCCCTGATATGCCACTCAGTTCCTTGACTTGTGTGGGTGTTTTAGCTTGCAGCTGGGACTAAGTTTATCCTGGGATTAGTTCTCAAAAGTTGCAGATAGGCACCCAGGGGGATTTGCAGAAAGCATTCCAGCAGGTTAGTGGCCCACGTCTTTGGAAAAGCTTTGAAAAGCTGCATCTTTGGCCACCTGCTGCCTTTGTAAGCCAGGCTCCTGTTTCTGAGAGCTGTCTAACACTTGCCCTTTCGATCAGACTGCAGAGGCAAAGCACAGTCCAGGCTTTGTGATATCACTATCAAGATGGCCAGTGTTGAAAGCGACCCCTGCAAACTCCCAACTGCAAAGTTTTGGGCAGGAAATGGGTCTTTATCCTTTGCATGCTAGGGGCAAACTTTCCCACAGCTGAGATCAGGCTTGGCGGGAGGCTGTCGTTCTTGGGAGGCTGCTGGTGTGCTGCAGCCTTGTGCAGAGCGGATGGAAGTGAAGTCCTGGGTCTGAAACGGGCTCCTACCTTATTTCTTAAGTGTCTGGCAGAAGTCATCCTTGAGGACAGGCGTAGACGCTGGTGTGATGTTAGAAAGAGACGTAGCACGTGCTGTAGGGATCTTCCTCTATTTTCTCCTGCTTGGTTTGCTCATTTTATTTTGCTTTTTTCCCCAGGCACTCCACAGTGTGGAATGCAAACCTCACCAACTGATTTAATAAAGTCTAGCAAGTGCTATTCAGAGACAGAGCCCGAGCTGCAAGCACAGTGGGTGGCTGGCACAGACCCCTGGTCAGGATGGCCATAAATACTGAGGTGACAGGAGTGAAGAAGGTTAATGGCAAGGAAGAAGTAAGGGAGAACAAGAGTGAAGGAGGTTCTTAGTAGGAGAGTGGGGGAAGAAGGGGCTGAGCAGCATGGTGCTCTGTCATTTCGCCCTTTCTTGAACTCCAAAGTTGGAATTGGGTTTCTTTTGATCTCCTCCCTGTTCGTAAATTATCCCTGAGCAATTTGAAAACAGATCGTTCCCCTTTTGTAGCATTTTGTTCCCAATCCGGAGGGAAACTTTAGTTTATGGCAGTGTTGCTTGGGAGAAGTCTGCTATGAACTGGCTTGCTTTTGCCTTGTCACTTGGAAGACTGCAGAAGAAAGGGGGTGATAAAAAGGCAGAATGGCAGCCAAAAAGGGGAAAGAAGAGCTCTTGCAAATGCTGTTTGGAGCAAAGACTGTGGGAATGCAGGTGGAGAATAAAAGACAAAGCAGAGCCAGTAATTTATGAGAGAGTAGCGCTACTATGGTGCAGCAGCACTGCTGGAATTGGCTTCGTTTTGAAATAATTAACTAGAAATCCATTGCCTTACAAGGTCTTTGATTTAGTTTTTTCTTCCAAATTGGAGAGATTTTGATACAAATCAGGTAAGAGAGGCCTTTCTAAGCACGTGCCTGTGTACGTGCTCATGTGCCTCAGTGCGTTAAGGGAATGAATGAACAAATATGCTTGCTGGGCCTCGAGGGACACTTCTTCAGAAATAGTAGGGAAGGGGGGAGATACACTAGTTCCCAGGGGCAACGAGGGAGAGCTGTACAAGATAAATAAAGGTGATACACATCCCAGGCGGGAAGAGGGGGAAGGGAAGCAATCCCAGCAATTGGCTTGCTCTCATGACAGAGCACTGCAGCAAGCCTCCAGAAGCTGCATCCTGATGTAGGCTGAGCTGTAAGCAGAGAGTGAATTACTTCGTATACATGCTGAGTACCTCTTCAGCAGTGAGCACATCCTGCGGGTGAAAGCATCACAACCCAGAGAGGTGGTTTCCATTTGGAAAACTTGTGAGCCAAGTAGCAAACGGTGGTGATACAGCTGAAAGGATTCTGTGGGTTTGTTTTTCAAAGACCTTATCCTCATATGGCTTGTGAGTGTGACTGAAAAACAGATCTGTAGCAGGGAGAAGTGCATTTCCAACAGATAAAACTGAATGCTAAGTCTTATCCAAACCAAAGGTAGCAAGTTACTTAAAGTTGGAAACAGGGGAAGGAGAGCCTTTGTGCTGTGCTCTGCAGTGAAGGCTGAGTTCATATAGGTGATGCCTGAATAAACCTGATCCTGTGGTAGGAATACTGAGCTTCCCAGGTGAGAAAGCTCTGGGGGCTGGTCTTAGATAAAGCATCTGATACGATTTTTCTTGAAACCTTACCTGGAAAGGTAAGCTGAATATTTGCATAATACTCTTTGGAACTTGCATTGGAGCTGGTCACTGGGATAGCAGTGTAGCACCAGGGGAGGATTGTTGGGTCCTAACTTACCCTCTCTCTTAATAATCTGACCAAAGTATCAATGCTGCATGAAGACCACCTGGAGACTACTGAAGCTGGAATTTAATAAAGGCAGATAACTGAAACATGAGTTAGAAACAGCTTCAGCCTTGAGAAAGTGCCCCAGAAGTAATTGGAAACGCAGACACATGGCACATAAATGAGACCTAGTGGTTGTGGCACACTGGAAAAGTCCAGGCCATGTAGCAGGGCTCTGAACAAGCTGCTATGCAAGCACAAAACCAAGACAGGTCTCTGTCAAAACAGGACGTGAGCTGATTAATGTGTACAGGCAGAGAAAGTAAAAGCAGGGCTGTGGAAGTGGGCGGGTAGTGACCATCCCAGCATTATCACTTTGTTTAATGTGGCTAATGGGAAGCTTTGCTCAGGAATTTTGGGGTGTATAAGGAAACTGAGGGTGTTTGTGACTGCTTCCCCCACACTTGTGGGAAGCTGCCTTCTTTCTCTCCTGAGTGATGGAGGCGGTGCTGGTGGAAGGCGGCAATTAGATTTGACTTGGAGCAGAACGGCACAGAGGGGGCAGAACTCCTCACTCCAAGGCATGATTACAGGGTATGTAATTAATCTGAAAGACGTGCAGTGCTGGCAACAGGAGAGGCCCTGAAGGATACCTGTGTCTATCCACTGAAGCTGTAGAAGGATTTTCACTGATGCATCTGTACTCTCTGCCTGGCTTCCCTGTCCTGTATTTTGAATGGGACATTGTGTTGCATTTTGCTCTTGGCTCAGCAGTAGTAAATTGGTGAGAAATCCAAAGCACAAAGGCAGCAATGCTGGAAGGGCTGGCTGTGATGGGGAGTGGGATGAAAAGGAACAAATTTGTTAATTCAGTCTGTGCTGGTATGTATCTTTGCTGTTTCGTCTCTGGACTCCTCTGGACCACCGAATCCAGCCCTCAGTAGCTCCTTATGCTAGGAGCTTCGGTCCAGGGCGGAACGGTGGCGGCTGTTTGCTGGTAAAGACAGACGGACCACTTGCATATATATCAGCGTTCTTTATTTTCCCTCACAGAGGGAAAAGGATCGTGCATAGAACAAGCTGTGAGATGGTGAACCTGGCAAGAGTTGTCCAGCTCGTCTCTCGCCCCGATCTCTTATGCCCTCTGTCGGGGGAGGGCAAGGCGACAGATGAGCCAATAGACAAATGACTGACCAGTGACATCTGGCCAGTCCTGGGTGAACAGGGGAGGGACAGGCACAAAGCAGCGCTATGAATGGTCAGACCACCAGTGGATTCTTGGTGGTCTGCCCACTGCTACACTGGTATGAAATGTCAGAAAGCAAACTGTAGCTTGTCCTTGCATCTGCTATCTGCTTCGGAGGGACCTGTGAAGAGATGGAGCAAGCACAGCCCTAGATGTGCATTTGGCTGTGCCTATGACCTCCTGACAGGGTCTGCAGTGTCTCCAAGTTGTGTATTGATGAGATGGCATGGGGAGAGTTGATGTGTGGTGCAGGGAGTTCATCTGGTGCTCAGGCCTGTACGATGCCTGTGACAGGAGCTGTGTCTTGTTTTATCAACACTTTGGAGCATGGAATAACACGAGGCTGAGCAAAGAGAAACTAGATGGACATTGGGATGGTTTCTGCTACAGTAGGATGTTTTGGGGTTTGTGTGTGCTGGGAACACTTCCCTTTAGCTGGATGGACACAGCCCTGTTTGTTAATGTGCAGAGCGTCCGTGCCTGCCTTGAGGTTGTGCTAACTTCTCTGTTTGTCAGTCAGCTAACACAGAGTCTGGGTCCCCAGTCAGGATGAGCCTTCAGTCTGTGTTTTCTTATACAGTCAGAGAAGGCGGCCTCGTTTTTGCAGTCCTTTTAAAGCCAGAATACAAGTAGTACTGAAGGCTGTGATCATCCAGTGTTAGAGAGAAACAAAATGTCTTCACGTCTCCGTTCTCTGCTCATTCGGATCTTCTGCAGTTCCCATGGGTATCTCTGTGGGAGAAGAGGGTCTCTGGGTAACAGCAAAGCTCTGGAGTTGTAGGGCCAGGACTTCGAGCTTTTTGTGCAGGGGCTGGCTGGGCCCCTCGCTTAGATCTGTTAGATCCCTGCCTTTACACGCACATTTTTTTCCCCAGGCATTTCTCTGGTAGGAGGCACAGCCTGCAGGGTGACAAAGGAGATGGAGTTGAGTGCTAAGCTCTTAGCTGGCAAGACGCCATCCCGATCTTGGCGTGTGCAAGGGGCAAGGGGATGGAAAAGTTGGGGAGGAAAAGCAGCTGTCGTCTTGTGGCGCTGCAGTTCCTGCTGTGCCCACGAGGTGGGGGAAGCTGCTCGCTGGATGGGCAGTCCCGGGGTGGGGGCTGGCCTGTCCCCTTCAGGCCTCTGTGGCTTCTGCCTGTCACCGCTGCCGAGAGCGAATATGGAAGGTTTGAGCAAGTACTGGGGTGCAGGTGGAAGGATGAGCTGTGCAAGCAACAGTGCTCTGATGAGATGTGATGTGATGTAAGAATACACCCCGGATTTCCATGCCCACAGGTCATACACCACCAGCTTACCAAGGAAACTGTTGTTCCTGCTGCCAGAAAATGTTCCTGTCTCTGGTGCATGAACCAGGGCAGGTTTTGGCACCAGAAGAGCTTAAAAATATTGTTCCCCTGGCCTGGTTCTTGGGGAGGGCTGGCACAGAGCAGTTGAACTGGTGCTGTTCCTGCTCTGGTCCAGTGCTAGGTTGCAAACAAGTGTGGTGTTCAAAAGCACAGGTCAATCTCTTCTTTGGAGATGCAGTTAAATTTGACTTGAATTCCAGCTGGCCTCATCTCTGGCTTTAAACACTGGACCTTGCTCCCATAGCACAGTAAGGATGAATGACTTGCTTGTGATCCTAGTTAAAAATCAGATCTCCAAATTTCTTGTGTTTAGCAAAGACAGCTCTGTCAGACCATTCTCTCCAGCCTCCATATGTGTTCCTCAAGACCCCCTTCTGCCATGCTTTTCGGAGGTGATTCTCATTACACGTTACTCTGCCTCTTCCCCCTTATCTTGTGCTCATTTGGTAGAGGATCTGGTACGATACCAGTGTAAATTTGGGTGCTGTCTCAGCACTGACAGCCCCAAGTACCTAGGATGATGCTGGCTTCTTTGGCTAACAATAGAGGGTTGTGCACATTGACTGATGATGACCAAGGGGGGCTCTGGAGACCATTACCTGTAACCTGTGCCTGGGAAGTAGCAGTTTCTCCCTGGGGAAAACATGTGTCAACAGGGGCACAGCCTAGGGAGACGTTAGCTGCCCAAAAATGATAAAGACAGTGTCCTGTGCCTGTCTGGGGGCTGTGCTGGAGCTATCAATGGTTTGTAGGTGTGTGTGTACCTGTACTTGTCATTGATGCTGGGTATAAATGTGTCATGGTACTGCCGGTGAGTGCTTGGCTTGAAGCAAGCAGTGCCTGATTTGGGGTGTGGCTGCCCCTAGGCTGCCTCTCTGACCCTGTTTGTTTTCTTTCTCCCCACCACCGCAGGCTCGGGCCCAAGCGGAGGCCCTCCACATTGGGGATGTGCACTTTTCTGTCAAGCCTGGTTCCAGTACCTCCTCTCCCAAACTCCACTCCAGCGCCGCCGTGCACCGGCTCAAGAAAGACATCCGGCGATGCCACCGCATGTCCCGGCGCCCCCTGCCCCGTCCAGACCCCCAGAACGGCGGGAGCGTGGCCGGCGGGGCCGGCATTCGCCCTCCCGTCTCGCCCTTCTCGGAGACCGTCCGCATCATCAACCGTAAGGTGAAGCCCCGCGAGCCCAAGCGCAGCCGCATCATCCTCAACCTCAAAGTCATTGACAAAGGTGGGAAGCCAGCCAACGGGGCCGGGGGCCTGGCTCGGCCCAAGATCCCGTCCCGAAACCGTGTCATTGGCAAGAGCAAAAAGTTCAGCGAGAGCGTCCTCCGCACCCAGATCCGCCACATGAAGTTTGGCACCTTTTCGCTCTACAATAAGCCGTCTGCTGCACCTCCCCCCTCTCTGGAGGGCAAGGGGGCGGCAGAAGGCTCCCAGGCAGCCTCCTGTGGGCTCATTATGGGCTCCACCCCCTATGATGCCCCCAGCTCCAGCTCCTCTGGCTGCCCATCACCTGCTCCCCACTCCTCCTCTGACCCAGATGATTCCCCTCCGAAGCTGCTCCCTGAGACCCTCAGCCCAGCCATCCCCGACTGGCGTGAGTCGGAGGTCCTTGACCTCTCAATCCCACCTGAATCGGCTGCCACCAGCAAGCGTTCTCCCTTGGGAGGGTGCAGTGGGGGGCAGACACCCTCCTTGTCCCTCTCCTCTTCTGACCCGGAGCAGGAGGCCGGCGACTGGCGTCCTGAGATGTCCCCTTGCTCTAATGTGGTGGTCACCGATGTCACCAGCAACCTCCTCACTGTAACCATCAAGGAGTTCTGCAATGCAGAGGATTTTGAGAAGGTGGCGGCGGGCGGTGGTGGAGGAGGCAGCAAGTGAGCAGCCGGGTCCCCCCGCTCCAGGGGTGTGGGGGGAGCCTCTACCTGAGAGAAGTTGTGGTGCGAATGGTTGTCCTTAGTTCTCTCCTTCTCCCCTTGGCTGTCCCTCTGCCCTCACTGCCATCCTTCCTCCTCCTCTCCCCCTGCCCACTTCCTCTTGGCTGGAGGCTGGAGTGTCTGTGGGGGTGTGGGAGCACCCAGTGTTTGTGGGTGTTGGTACTGCTAGGAGGAGGCAGGGATGGTTGTGGTGGGGCTGGGGAGTGGTTGTTTGTCCTTGAATGTGGTGTTGTCCAACGGGCAGTGGAGCCTTTGGGGCTGAGGGATGAGTGAGCATGTGTCTGTGTGCCTGTGCAGGTGGTGAGGAAGCTGCTATTCTTCCTCATTCTGCTTCCATCTTTGACAAAAACTGAAGAGGAGCTCCAAACCCTTGAGGGGAGGATGTAAGAGGATTGGAGCCCTTGCCCACATCCTCCAGATCTTCTCCCACAATGTGCATGCAGACTCTTCCATTCTTATGTTTCGCCCTTGCCATGACTACTATCCTGCCATCCTTCCCCTCTTGGCCTGCGGCCTGGATCTGCCCTCTCCTCTGCTGTCCTTGTGGCAGTTGCTGATCCAGATGCCTCAAGAGTGAGGGGGAGAAGGACAGGTGACATGTCATGCCTGGAAGGTGCTTAGACAAAGCTGGGGTGGTTGGGGGTGCCCCATGCAGCCTGTGCCCCATATTGGCTTCCCCTTTCCTTTGACTATTGGTGCTACCTTGGCAGTTGTATGGGTGCTTTCAGGTGCCCTGATCCCTCCTCTTCTCCTGCATCTTCCAACCTGTTCAGCTCTGCAGGAGAAAGGGAAGAAAAGAGGAGTCCACTTCCAGCCCAGATCTTCCTCCTGACATTCATCACTTGCACTTGCTTGGGGAAGAGGGACATGAAATGCCTTTCCCTGGTCTTTTCGTGATGGAAGCAGGAGTGGGCTGTGCATCCATCATTCCGTCTGTGGGAAGGTGATGCCAACAGCGCGATGCTGCCCCAGCTGCGTGAGGCTGCTCTCCCGCCTTGTGCGTAAGCTTCCCCCAGCCCTCTCTGCTTCCCCTTGCTCCTTCCAAAGGAAGGAGGAGTGGATGCTAAGGCAGGTCATTTGTTCTTTCTGCTTGCTTTGGCCTCTCCTGTTCTCCCCTCCCTGTGGTGGGTGGGCTGGAAGAGGTTTCCCCTGTCTTTTCAGCATCTGAAACAGCCCTTACAACTGTCTACCAAAGGTGCTCATAAGAAATACCTGTCTCTCTCACATTGTGTGCATATGCGCTGCATCTCTTTCCCTAAAGCTCCTGTGAGCTGATCTAGAAATTCCTTCTCTTCACCCCTAGCAAGTAGGAGGGAGCAAGACCACAGCTTGCTGTTCTTTATCCACAGCTCCCTCTTCCCCTGACCAGCTTTGTTCACATCCAAAATAAGCTCTATTTTTTGCCTGCCGTTTCTGGCTTGCTCCGTTTCTGTGTGGGTCCTAAGCTTCACGGTTCCTTTGCTCTCCTTTCTTCCTCTACTCATGCAGGACTGCGCCTGTAGAGGCGAGGAAAAGAGGTGCTGATCAAATGGTGGGAGAGCCCCACCCTCTCAGCCCTGTCCCTGGATGGGGCAGAGGGGTGTCACTTCTACATAACATGCTGCAGAGGTGAAAAGGGTGGAAAAAATTCCTCATGCCAGGGCTCATTTACTTAAAAACCTGTCCTGGGCAGGTGAACACAAGTGGAATTGGCCCCTCTGGTGCTTTCACACAAGGATGTTCAGGAGCTGCTAGCTCCGAGGAGTGCTCTCCTGCAATAGTGATTTTGTGGTTGCAGTGATGTGAGGACAGAAGGGAGGCAATTTGTGGGAGGGAAGTAATATTTGTCAGCCCAAGGGACATCGCCAGGGTGGTAGAGGGATAGACCAGCTTCTAACCTTAATTAGGGCTTTTGTGCCCAGAGCTTGTCTATTCCGTGTTTCCAGTGCCTGGGTCGATGTAATGAGACCTTTGCTGCCCTCCACAAACCTTGCCTTGCCGTGGGTGGCATTCCAAGCTGTGGGAAATGGTGAATTCACACCAGTTGCAGCTAGGTGTCTGTGCAGACAGTCTGAGGGGGATTCCAGGTGCTGTTAGCACCACCCTTGGTACACCTCGTCCTTTTTCTTTCCTTGGTTAAAGAGCTTAGTGGACTCTTCGGGGATGTGCTTTCATTCACAGCTGAAGCTAGGGGCAGGGAGAAAGAGACTTCCCTGATCCATTCACCAAGCTAAGGCTTTCTAGAACTTGTTGGACTTGTGTGCGTGTCTGTATTAATACCTTGCTTGTATTTTTTGTGGGTGGTTTTTTTTGTTTGGGTTTTCTGTTGCGCATCTTTCCTGTGCCTGGCACACCCAGGGATCCCTTATGTTAGCATAGCCTATCCATTTGACTGCAGCTTCAAAGATGAGCAGTTTGTAGGCATAGGGAAAAGCTCTTTCTTAGGAAAACAGCGAGGAGATTCTTCTCTTTTTTCCTCCCCCTTCTGAATAAGAGCTGATCTGTGAGGTAAGAGGAGCTGCTTTGTGGGGTGGATGCAAACTGGCCAGTCACTTTAGGTTGTTAAGTTACTGTTTGGTGTGTATGTGGTGATGTGTTTTGTTTGTGGTATCAAGGTTCTGAAAAAAATGTTGAAGCGTTTAAGTGGGAGATAAAAGGGAACTTTAATAGGAAGCTCTTGATGTGTTTTGGCCAAGATGTGTTGCTTGGCAGAATTCTTTTCCCCAGTGTCTCTTGTATGGTGTTCTTTGGGGGCAAGGGGCAGGAATTGTTTAATTGAAGGGGTTTTGCCTTTCTCCAGAGTGGCAAGCAAGGGAACTGTCTGTGAAGAGCAAAACAGTGGGTCATTGTAGGAATGCTCCGCAAGGACCTTCTTCCTGCGGTGAGAAGATGAGGGGACTTGTTGCAGCAGAGAAACTCGGGCAGTAGATCCTCTTTGTGGAGGAAGAGAGGAGTATGATCCGGCTTGCAGACACAGCTCACCTGCTTGTGTGACAAATCCCTCCCTGGGTGGGTCACCAGGTGGGAACCAAACCCTGAACCTCTGGATCCGAAATGAGGATCCCGTGCTGTTTTGAGTTAGAGGTTTGCTAACTTGAATGCAGCAGTTGCCTCAAGTTCCCTCAGGCGGACAAGGCACTTGAGGCTGATTAACCTACCTTCGTATTCACGTGGGCTACGCTCCTCCTTCTGAATTTTTGCCCTTGCTCCTTAACAGAGATAGGAAAGAAGATTCATCCGTGCCTTTTAAAATGGGCATGGAATTGAGGGAGGAGTTTATTTGAAAGTATCCCCTTCCTTTCCCCATAACCCTTAGGAAAAAAAAATCAACAAAAACAGGGAAATATTCTCTGTGTCTGTGCCATGTTTGTTCTCGTCGTCGTGTTTTTAGAGGAGATTTTATGATGGAGTGGAAAAAGTGAAATGATTAGTTTTGCATAAAAAAAGAAAAGTTAAAAAAAATTTCTACAGGGAGAGAGAGCGAGAGAGAGTTTAAAAATGAATAATAAATGCAGTGATTGCACAAACTGTAGTGGTATTAGGTGGTCCTTAGAGAAAAGAGTATTTTGTAGTATCGAAGCATGTGTGTCTGGGATGGTGTTTGGCTTGCTTGAACTGGAGGGAAAGGCATTCTAGGACTAAGCAGCGATCTCTGAGCTGAAAAGGCAAGTTGCATGTTGGAGGAACCCTGTCTACAAACCTTTCCCGTCCTTGCCTCCCAAGTGTTGGAGTGAGTTCCCTTCCCTCCCATACCTCTCCTGTGAGCTAAGGTGGAGTCTCCAAGTGGTTTTCTGGCTGAGCAGCCCTCAGAGATGGCCGGTCATGTTCTGCCAGAACATGGATCAGGCCATCAACATGGAAACAGTTGACTTACTTTGCATGCACAGCAAGCTGCTAACGTTTGGGGTTGGCAGGTACCTTTCCTGCCAAGTTGCTGTCTCTTCTCTTTTCCATCCCCTGTATCCAAACAGAATTAATCATGATGGGCTTATTTCCTGGGAACCAGATATGCCTCCCCTCCATAGGGTTTCTTAACTTCTTCCAGTATCAGGTGGGGGGTGGCATTTTTCTGTACAGAATTCACATCAGGGCAGAACTGAGTCCCACTGGTGTGTATTCCAGCACCCCTTCTCTGACAGTGGCAGGTATCTCCCTTTAGAGGCAGAGGAGAGCACACTGCCTTGTGTGCTCTGACTGTGTTGCTGAGGAATGTGTACCCTCTTGAGGCCAGCAAATGCTGGAAGTTTTTAGGGTGGAGAGGGGAGAGGAAGACCCTGACAGAGCTGTGCTCAAGTAGGGCAGCTTTCTGCTCCAGCTTCCTTCGGGGAGGTGGGGAAGAGTTGCCTGAACGTTCCTCCAGAGCGAGGAGGCAGCTCCTGTGTGCTGGCTTCCCTGTCCAAGATGTCTGTGCTGGTGTTTATCTGGTGCGTGGGAGCAACTGCAGGGAAGAGGGAAACCACCAGATGTTGGTGTCTGAACAGAAGATGGCAGGCAGGGATGCTTGAACAGCTTTTCTTGTCTGGACTTCTCTGGTGCTCTTTGCCAGTGGCTTTGCAGTGGCAGGTGACTGATGTCTCAATGCCTCCCATAGCCTGGACTGCACTTGGGAGCTTCTCTCTCTGGCCATCAAACTCTGTCGGTGCTTCCCATGGCTTTCAACTTGGAACAGAAACCTCCTGTCTCATGCTCTCTTCTCAAAGAGCAGCGTGGGACTAGAGGGGCATGAAGCTAATGAGATACAATCTCCTTTGGGGATGGAAAACAGAAGTAGTGTGGTGAGCAGGCCCAGCTATGGTAAGGTGTAGCAAAGATACAGTAAGGCACTGCTTAAATTCTGTTTTCAACAGAGAAAGGGAGCATTTCTCTGTCTCCCCTTACTGAAGTTCCAGGGAGATTTTGTGAAATAAAAAAAAAAAAAGAAAAAAAAAATCACAACCACGATCATGCTTTTTACCAGGTAGGAGCTGTCTCTAAGCTGAGTCTTCCTAGGGATATCACTCCCTTCTCCAGCCCCTCTTTGTAGAGGAGGCTTCAGCAGCTCCCAGCGTTTGGAGATTATCACCTTCCTGGGGACTTCCTGGCAGAAAGAGGTTGCCATGCTTGAAGGATGTCCCGAGTTCCCCACACTTCTCCCCAGCCCAGGCCGTGGCATTAGTGGGGCTACTCAGGAGCAGGTCCTTCTTCCCAGGGGGGTGTAACAAACCTGGAGTGAGTGTTTGGCTAAGTGCTGGTTTTCCCTTTTGCTTCCTTTCCCACCTTCTGACAAGACTTTTTCCTCCTTGCCTGGCACATCCTTTTACTCCAATGTCGCTTGCTTTTGCTGCATTTTTCAATTGCCCAATAATCACGCAAGAGCTGGGATCTTACTTCTTATATACGAATATATGAATATAAAACCCCTCCCCCCCTCTCTCCCCGTCTGCCCCGCCCCCCTGTGCGCAGCCTCCCTGATCCCCGCTCTGAAGGCGGTCTCCTGGAGAGGGTTCATCTGGGGGCGGGGATTCGGTGCCTCCTGAGTTCTGTTCCTTCTTGGCTTGCCGTGGCTTTTCTGCCAGCTGTGTCACTGCCCTGTGCCTCTGCCTCCCTCATGCAAAGGGGATGGGGGTGGAGGGGAACCATCCCGCTAAGGGTGCTGGCAGCCCAACTCTCGAGGCGTTTGCACAGAGATGGAGCGCTCAGTGTTGTTTCAGAAATCCCCTGCTCCCTGTCTGTGCTTCCTTCCCCAGGTAACTCCAGGAAGTATCTTCATTGCACCAATGCGTTGAGGTTGAGAAAATAAGTGTCTTTATTTTCTTTTTTTACTTCTATTTTTGAGATCCTTCCCCAGAGTGCAATGTGTATGGTTTCTTTTTGGGGGTGTAGATGTGGCAGGAGATGCTAGAGTCTGTCTCCATCCTCACCTTTGCCTTTCCGTCCTCTGCTCCTCTCACATTTTGCCGTTGCCTTGTGTCAGACTGATGTGGTGGGAGGTATTTGCGCCCTTTTCTGTGCAGGGTCAGTCTTGGCACCAGGAGCTTCTCCCGTGTTCTCTGAGGTGCCCTGTGTCCCACCTGCCTCACCTGTAACCATGCAGCAGGGCCCTGAGTTCCTCTTTCTTCCCTTCTCTAAACCTCTTCTTCCAGGAATGAAGGGAGATACAGTCAGTTGCCCTTCCCATGGTGGTTGGCTGCCTCTGGCAGCTCTTCTGTCCATTCCAGCTTCTCTGTGGTGGGAAACAAAGCGACTCCAGGGCCATCCAAAAGCACAGTCCTTGGGGTGAGGGCCCTTCCAGCCCAGGTGTGCTCTGAGCCCACTCCCTGCAGGCACTGGCAGATGGCCCTGGGCTGGAGGAGCGGGCTGCTCTCTGTGCCCTGGGCTGAGTGGAGCTGGGAAGCGGCAGCACACAGCATAAGGTGGCACAGGGAAGGAGTAAGGGGACAGAACTGCAGCAGGGTGCAGGCAGAGTGATGCCAGCTCCTGCAGAAGTTCAGATACCGTGTCTGCTGGGAGGAAAAATGGTAGGACACGCAGGCAGAGTGTTCATTGCCATTGCAGGGCCCTGGTTCTTTACTTCATTCCTTGTTCAGCAGAGCACTTAGAGCTCACACTAAACCCCCGGAACACAGCTCAGTGGGTCAAAGCACTTGGTGGGGCTTCATGGCCTCCTCGTAGGACTCGTGGGGCTTTTCCATGCTCCCAAGCAGCCCCCAGCTGGCCCCTGCTCTGTGGGGATGCTGAGGGCTTCTCTCTGGGCAGAGCAGCAGGTAGGTGCTCTTGCACAGCGAGGTTGCTCTTCAGCTGCCCTGGAGGGAGCCTGCTGCTTCCAGCCCCCAGCTGCAAAGCGGGGGTAGAATCCTAGGTCAAGTTCTCAAACGGAACAAAAAAATTAGTCGTTGTGATGACTTTTTTTTAAAAAAGAGTTGTCATGCCTGCACCTCCCCCAAGCAAATCAACTTAGTGTGCTGTCCTTCCTCTTCTCCCCTGTGCCATTAAGCCTTGTACACTCCCTAAGAATAGAGGAGACTCTCTACTTTGGGATTTTTTTTCCCGTTTGTTTTCTTTTTGCATAGAAGGTTGTCTGCTGGTGGTGGAGGACAGGGGCCTGCTTCATCTGTTCCTTCCTTTCACCTTCCCCTGTGCCAAGCTTAGGCTCAAATGCTGCAGATTCCTGCAAACACTGAACGTGGAGCAGGCGAGTGACCCCCCTGAGTTCTGTGGTACTTGGGTGCTTCAGATTCTGCCTGTGCTTGAGCTTTGGCAGCATCAGAGCCCTTCCTTTCTCTTGGAGAAGGTCAGCCCTAACTCTAAGAGTGCTGATAGTTTTGGTGCAACCCATCTGTCTCTTCATTTCGCCTCACTTGGCATACAGAGTGAAGGTGTTTTTTTTTTTTAATTTAAAATAAACCTAAATATGTATCTTGTAATTTTTTTTTTATTTTGAAACAAATGCATTTAAGGATTGTGCACGGATGAATTGTATATCTATATATTATTTTTTTGTCTTGCAATTTTCATTTTAAATATAGAGTTTGTTCAGTTTTGTTTTGTTTTGTTTTTTAATCCAGTTCCCAGCTGGCTAAACTCTGTCCAGAGTGGATGGGTGGGAGGCAGAACCACTGGAGGGGTGATTGACTCACCCCTTCTCTTGGTGCTTCCCACAAGAAACTGGTTTGCTCCAGGTTTGGGGGTGGGGGTTGTGCTAATTACTCTTGTATTCTTGTACATTTTGTTCTTTCTGCTGCTCTTGAATATTGTATCAATGCCAGAAATGGGGAGTTAAAAATTAAAACAAAAAATTAACCCCAATAAATTGTTACATTCCAAAATCTGTTGTTGTTTTCCTTGGGTGGGCTCTGGCTTGTGGAGGTTGGGAGAGCAGGGCTAGGGAAATGCCTGCCCTGAGCTGCCACGGATCAGCTCTGCAGTCAAACACAAGTCCCTGGTATCTTCTTGGGCACCATGGATCAGTCCTGGTTTGGTCTTTGGACCTTTCTGGACACAGAGAAACTGACAAAAGACAAGGGAGTATTCTGGAATGTTAAGGGAGGAGGGAGCATTTGGGAAGGCCAAGCTGTAGCAAGTGGAACCTGAATGCCCTCTTCCCAAGTGCTTTGGAGAATCTCCCATGGGCCTCACACATCCTTTTCTTTTAAGAATGAAATTAGATCTGAGTACAACCTGGCACTTGGTGGGTGAAAAATGCTTTAGGCTTTTCCAAACTCCAGAACATGTGCTTAAGTGCATTTATGACAAGCTGATCTAAGAAATATGGTGAAAAATCCTCTCCCTGTGTGCAACTGAAGCCCCAGATTCACTCCATCACTCTCCAGCCCATCGCAGCTGCATGAAAAGGCTCAGCCATACACTCGCAAAGCCGGCACTCCCTCCTCCCTTGTCCTTGCACCCTGATTTTGCTCAGAAGCCAGTGGGCTTTTGGCTGGATTTGAGAACACCAAATGAAGCCAAGTGTCACCCTTGCCTTCTGGAGCAGGAGGAAGGCTGGAGAGACAGACTCCAGCCTGACTGGACACATGCAATGAGGTCCTGCACCACACACCCAGTAACAAGGGCAAGGTGATGCAAGTCACATGTGCAGGGCTGAGAACCTGGAAATGAACAAAGCCAGGATTTCCACACTATGTAGAACCTGCAGATCCCCAGGCAACATGGATTGAAGGCTCCTGGTCTAAGGAGACTGGAGCTGAGGCCATGGAATGGCAGAGGAGTCCTTTCACCTCCTCAGGATGGCCCCAGGGGTGCTCCTGAGCTGGGTGATGACCCGGGAGGAGGGAATCGCCCATCTCGGAGGCATCAGCTTACCCTCCCCCGGGAAAAGGCTTCTCCCCTTCCCTCACCCCACCACCCTGCTGGCCTCAGCATCATAAATGGGCCAGGGTTTCATGCTGCCCGGGATGGAGCTGCCTGGTTCCTGCGGGGAGGGTTGGATGCAGCGCAGCCTTGGAGCAGCAGGTGTCCTTCCCCTCAAGCCAGCAGTCCGTCGCAAATGTCGCTCTCACCCAGGGGGCACAGCAGGGTCACCCCTTGTCCCGCCTTGCCCTGCCTGCAGCCACCCCTTGAGGACAGCTGCCAGCCCCAGACACCGTTTGGGTGTTAATTAGATGAAAGAAAAACCCCTAATTGCTCGCTCCCAGTCCCTCTGGGCTGAATCCATGAGCTCTTGTTAAATCCAGCTTCTGCCACCAATCCTGTTCAAAACAGGAACCAAAATCTCCCCAAAGCCCCACACTGCCTTCCCCCACCCCGTCACGCACAGGAGGTCACGGCAGCACCGCGTCCTTGCAGGACGGGCTGCCCACCGAGCGTCTCTGAATTGTTATTCATGGGACAGGGAGGCTGCTCTGGCTACTCACCAGTCTGAGTCATCACCCCCTGTGAAATCTATTTTTGCTACCTCTTTGTCTCTGGGAAGAAGTTGTGGTCCCTGCTGAGGGCGAGGTCGGGACCGTGGGAGCGGCGAGCCCTGCCCTGCTGCGATACCCAACTCTTCCCCATCCCAGCACGGTGAGTGAGTGGGGCCGGGCTGCTGCAGAGGGGCTCACCCTCCCCCTCACTGCCAGGGCAGCATCAGCCAGAGGTACAAACCTTGGCACGATGATCCTGCAGCCTTTGGTAATAAAATCTGGATGTTCAGAAGAGTGCAAAGTCCCCAGCGCAGCATCACCTCCCCTGGCAAGAAACTTTGTAGCAGTGTATGGCTCTTTTTTTTGCCACGGGGTTGCAGACAAAGGATACCCCTCCCACCCTGATCTGCCCACCATGGGGAAGGGTGGGCTGGCCCAGCACTCACATGGGTTCCTTTCAAATCCACTCCTGCCTGGGCCTGCTGCAGGCAGGGGATGAGGCAGCAGGGTGCAATCGCCCGCCACTGTGAGCAAGGGACAGGCTGGAGGCAGGTGGCCTCCCCTCACGTCACGGGGTGCAGGCTTCTGTTCCCTTTGTGTCCCAGCACACCGAGCACTCCGCCTCCCAGAACGCTCACTGGCCTCCCCACGGGGCCAGACGCCTGTTGTTGGGCTTTCTTCACATCCACCTGCTCCATGTCCACCTCCACTTTTCCTCCTCATCATTCCCTTCATCTCTCCCTCTTCTTTGAACCACCCCATCTGTTTTCCTCTCCTCCTCCTCCCCACAGCCTTACAACACCACAAGTCAGGCAGGTCTCTTGCTGGCTCCAGGGTGAGGGGTTTAGCGGGCTGGGGTACAGTGCACTCTGTGGGGAGAAGGGGGACTGTGCCCTGTCAACAACATTCCCCTCCCTGCTCCCACAGAGCCAAATCTGAGGAGTCTTTGTAGCCGTGGCTCCCTTGCTATCCACTCAAATATGCCTGGCGGGAAAGGAGAGGTAATCTTTACCGTTGTTTCATACCCAGCACTGAAGCTGTTTCAAACACACATGCTCCTGCTTCCCTGCCGGCTAGGACGGATTTCCTGCCATCACTGAGTACAGCTTGAAATTGATTTTGTTGCCTTTCCCTCTTCTGCTCCTCTTTTCTCGGCACGGCTGCGTCGCCAAGGCCACAGCGTGCCCGGGGAACAGGAGAGGGCATGGCACAGCTTCTGCTGGAGCAAAGAGAAAGTGCTGTCTGGAGCAGCTTGTTTATGAGCAGTTCAGAGCAGAGCGATGGTGGTGGAAGATTAAATGTGTATATTTATCTCCCAAATGGATAACATGGGCATGTGGGGCAGAGGGTGAGGAGTCTCACGGCAGCTCTCTGCAACAGTCCTGTCTGGGATGGGAGAGCAAGACAGCTGGGAAGTTTGCTAGTTTAGTTTTTAGGAGAAAGGCAAGGAGGAAAAGGCCCGAAAGACCACCATGGGGAATGACTGATTACGAGGCTCTCACCCTCGAGGTATCAAGGGGCTCTTTACTTCCAGCCTAGGCACCTCGCAGGGGAAAAATTCTCCCTTGGGCTGTGCCGGAGCAGCATCCTCCACCCGCCGGCGGCTCCCGCCGGGCTGACTTCCGCGAGCCCCAGTCAGGGCTGGCCC
>VZTJ01004286.1:967895-983979 GCA_013397795.1 Orthonyx spaldingii
CGCCCCGGCACCATGGGCCACCCCCCCGACGAGCCGCCCGCCGTGCGGGAGCTGGAGGAGGCTGTCCGCACTCTCCAGGACCGAATCGACCGGATAGAGGTGCGAGGAATGCTCCTGGGGGTCTGGGAGGGATGCTCCCAAGGGATGATGCTCCTGGAGTGATGCTCCTGCATGTGCCGTTCCCCGCATGCACCCGAACCAGCTCGCCCCCCTCATGAGGCTTCAGGAAGGTTGTCCTTGCCTCGCTCTTTCCTGAAATCTCTGCCCAGGCGCAAGGGACTCACCTTCATTCCCCTCTCTTCCCTCCGTGCAGGGTAGCCCCAAAGCACCAGGGCTGCCCCACCTTCCCCCCAGTCTGCACCCACTTAGGGTACCTTGCTTGCCTCATAGCACCTACCAAGGACTCCTCCAGAGCTGGCAGCTCAGGGCCAGATCCTGCCCTTTAGCAAAAAGGTAAATCCCATCTGCTGCCATCATGGTTGTGAATGGGACGTCTCACAAAGTAAAGTGCAGTGCCGTCCACTGTGAGCCTGGCACCCTTTCCCCACACGGTCCACAGGAGCTGCAGAGAGAACGGCACAGCTGGAGTCACTGTGCCCATTCCTGTGGCATTTGGGATGCAGACCCCTGGTCCCCACTCCGTAGCAGTTGTGCAGTGTGTGCCTGGCAGGCTCAGACCTGGCCCAGCCACCAGCCAGTGGCACCAAAGGCTCTGCCATGATGACTGTCGTGGGGCACAGCACGGAGTGCATGTCAGCGTTGATTTATTTGGGCTGTTATGGGCTCAGCAGTGCCATGGACCTTGGCAGACTTTGCAGGATATGGCTGTGGCAATGGTTTTGGCACGTGAGAGCTGCAAGAGGAGAGCTGTCTGTTTTCCCTGTGGGAATTGCTTCAGGTAGGGGTTGTTCCCTGAGGTCTGTCAGGTGTCAGAGCCACCTGCAAGGAGCCTCCTGCGAGTCCTCAACCTTCTCATCTTCCTGTTCAGTTTCCTGTTGCCCTCTCCACTCCTTTCTGGAGTGTGGAGCTAGGAGGGGGGGGTCATGCAGCACCCTATGGGGTCCCTCTCCTCAGCTTTGTCTTTCTGCCCCCCGCCCTACAGCCACGTGGGCACAGCAGCAGCAGGCAAAGGATGGGCAATTCAGAGCCACTAAGGTCACAGGCTGAGAAATGAGACTGGGAGAGAGGGTTGTTGTAATGAATGGAGATATGAACAGGAATAGAAAGACAGAGAAAGGCAAATAAACACATGCACACAAGAAGGAAAAGAGCTGGAAGACCAGAGGAAGCACCTGTCAGCTGCCAGGGTAATGCACACACAGGCACAAGGAGAAACACCGAGGCATGCCAGGCAGGTGCGGGCAGAGTGGGATGTGCAGCCTGTCTGACACATTGCCCAGAGCCAAATGCAGCCAGAGGGAGGGACAGACCCCCCCCAAAAACGCCTGCAGCCCCAAAGAAATTATCTTCCATCAGTGGAATAACACAGCAGGTATGCTCACCCAGAAATAAAGTGGGGAAATAAGTCCCTGCACGCATAGACCTGTGTGTTCATGAGGAACAGGCAGTGCATGGGGGGATGGTGCTCAGCATATCAGTTTGAATCTTGGGGAGAATCAGGCCATAGAGCCACACTCTCCCCCTTCTCCATGGGGCAGCATCACCCATGAGCTGCCCTGGTCCCTCTCCTGGGGTTTCTGATGATGGTGGGAGGTTTGGGGTGAAGGAGGAGGGTGAAGCTCACAAGGGTCAGAGCAGGCTCTCACATGTGTCTGGGGAGCCTAAAGTGATGCTGGGATGAGGTTCATGCACGCACGGATGAGGAAGATAAGTGCATGTGACCAAAAACGTTTGGTTTTGTGTTGCCAGGGGCCTGAGGGTCCCAAGTATACTCTGCAGGGGAGACACAGCACCCTGAGGCTCAGTGAGTCCTGCCAGGTGAGGGAATAGGGCAGCGTGTTGCAGGTGGGCTGGACTTTGTCTGTCCTGGCTCCCGCCTGGTAAAAAGTGTCACCTGTGTGTGCCACACCCGTGTGATGGCTGCAGCGCAGCCAGGTGAGTGTCGTGGTCACACCTCAGCCATCCAGTGAAGGTTGCCTGTGGCCTCCCTCTCTGAACTGCCTTCCATCCCACCTCAGGAGCAGACACCTAAAACTTCATGGTGGGGTTCCTGCACTCTTGTGTCCTGCATGGCTCCGACTGTCAGCCCTGGGAGCCTTCCTGGGGTACCTCATGCCATGGGAGGCACTCTCAGCCTCCACAGCTATCCTGGATGGTGGCAGTGATCATCCCAAAAGGTGACCTGGATGGGGACAGTCCCCGGGTGGGCCCCATGTGCTGAAGACTCTGCAAAACCCATTGGGAAGGAGAGAAAATGCTGCCAAGTCTGTGGTGGCTTAGTCTCAGAAGAGTGATGACACAAAATGCCATGGGAAGGCAGCATCCCAGGGAGTCTCCAGGCAGGTTTGCCAGCAGGGATTACTGCTGAATGCTTCAGAGCTGGGACTGCGGGGAGGGGGCTGGTGGAAGATTGCTGATCTAATCTGGGCACTCTCAGCCCTGTCTGTAAGGCATAACAAGATTTATTCATGCACTGAAAAACCTATTAAGGCATTTGTTTCTTAATTTTGTCGACATGGCAGAAGGATTTCCCAGGGGAGGATGCAGGGAGGGCCCTCACGGTCTCGCTCTTTGTCCCCTGCCATTTCCGTAGGGCTGGGCCAGCAGCAGCACAGCATTCACACATCTTCCCTCACCTCTTTCTAATGCCTCCCGAGGAACTGATCATCCCTTCCTCATGCACAGCAGCCTAGTTAGGCTTTTTCATCCTGGTTTTGAGGGTCCCCCCTCTTTCTTTCAGCACGTGCTCATGTCCGTACACTCAGGTGCATCTTGGAACGCAGAGCCGAGGGACCCAGGTGCTCCTTTCCCCGGCTTTTAGTTATTGCTTCAAATGGAAAGGGAGCGGGGAGAGAATCACCTTGGCTGCCTGGGCTGTGCCGAGATGCAGAGGCCCCCCTTCTCCCCATCATCCCTTGCAGGAGAGCGGAGCAGGAGAGGGGACAGCCTGATGGGCTCCCTGGGGGACCTGGTGGAATTGCAACAGCCCGTTTGCTCCTCTGTGGTACGTGGCTGTGCCATGGTGGCTGGTGACCTGGCTGCTGGCAGGAAACCCTCGGGAATGGGAATGGTAGTGACCTAGCTGCTTCCTTCCTGTCTTCATCTCCAGCAGAGCGAGGATGTAAACACCCAAATTGCGACAGTCCCAGGCCCCCCTGAGCGAGGTTTTGGGGGGACAGGATCAACAGTGAGCCCTTCCCTTTGAGGAAGAGGGAAAGGCTGATGCATCCCTGTTTGTCTTCTACTCCTGTTGGAGTTTAATGATTCCCAAGGTCCTGCCTGGGTCCAAAGAGGCGGCAGGGCTCAAAAAACCCTGGTGCAGCAGGTGTGCTGTCCTGCAGTAGTGAGCATCCCAGGGTGGCAGCCACTGAGGAGTTCTGTGCAGGCTGGGAGGATTCAAGGAACAGAATGGGTCTGCTGTGTGCACACACCTAGCTGGGCATCATGATCCCTGGGATGTGCCAGGGCTGCATCCCCCAGGCATTGTCCTGTGCCCTGTCCCAGCAGCCAAGGTGGGCACTGGTGTGCTGGCAGCTGAGGGGGAGCAGCAGCACCCAGATTTGCCGGTGCATTAGTAAATGAGGCTCTGATCTCCTTATGTAAATCAAAGTGCATTTGCTGACTGAGGGCTGCAGCCCCAGTGAGCGCACGCCGGCAGGGCTGCCGCAGCCCCCTGCCCCCACCTCCGCCTCCCCACCCCCTGCCAGCCGCTGACATTTAACGTGATTAATATTACCTGGCACCCTTCAATCTTTTTTGCCGGTTCTGGTGGCCAAAAAGCGTGGAACGAGCCTCCTCCACACGCGCTGCCCACTCCCCTGCTGCCTGTGCGGCGGCAGATGGGAAGCTGGGTGTCTGCCGAGCAGCCAGGGAGAAGGCGCTTCCCCCCCTCTCCCCTCCCCAAAGGTCACCAGTAAATAACAGCTGCACATCAACCATTAATAATTTTGCAAATAATTTGCCTTGTGAGAAAGATGAAGCTTGGAGATGAAGACCATGGCTCGGGGATGCAGCCCAGCCTGGCATCAGGGGGATCATCCAGCACAACTCGGCTGCATGGAGTAGAATGGGGAGTCCAGTCTCCTGTCCAGCCATCGTCTGGCTGCGGGGATATGGATGGTGTCTGCTGGGATGGCCCTGAAACTCTGCCAGATGAGGGTACTGGCTACAATCCCTTTCCAAAAGGAACTTGGGGTCAGCAATGGTTCAGTTGGCCGTGTGGCTCCAGCTGTCAATGCCCTGGCTGCCAACTTGGAAGGACCAGCAAGAGCTGGAGAGAGGGCTGGGTGGGGAAGAACTCAGGAAGGGGCAAGAAATTGAACAAAAGGGGAGAGACACCATGTGTGTGCATGGAGGGAAGCCTCAGGAAGAGACGCTCTGAAGCCAGAGAAATGAAAAAGCCATGGGGAGAAAAGTTACAGAGGGAAGAAAATAGCAGCAGGGAGAAAAGCAGGAGGAAGAGGGAGGTAAAAGAAAGCACTCAGTCACTACTGAATAATGTAGGGCAGGCTATCGGGGGCTAGGGAGAGTGACAAACTCTCCCAGCCTTTTCTTTTTTTGTCATTAACAGATGGAGCCGTGCATGAAAGCAGGGACGTAGGCTCCCAACCCGCAGCTCGAGCAATCAAAGCGTGCGGCAGACAGGAACGTGCCAGCCTCCGCTGTAGCCAGGCAGCCTGAAAGGATCAGAAAAGCTCTTGGAGCCCACAGGTTGTGGCCGGAGAGGCAAAGGCAACCCCATCCCACCTGTGCTGCCTCCTGCCAATGCAGCCAGCCCAGCTTGGGCACAAATGCAGGCAGCCCCAGGTGGGAATTATCCCTGCCAGGAGGATGAGAATTAACCTTTCCACTTCCCTCCTACCATCTCTACCCTGCCTTTCATCCAGTGGATCCCCAAGACCCCTTCAAAAAAAACCCAGAAAGAGCTAAAGCCCCTTTCCCATTGGCTAATAACTCCATTTTGCAAAGACCAAAGGTAGGATGCTCTTTGCTGGTCAGTTTTCCCTTCCCAGAGAGGTTTTGCTTGCTGCAAAAGCATCCTTAGTGCTACCGGAGCAAGCTGGCAGCAAGAGCTGGCATTTGGTCAGGGCTGGCAGATGTCCCCAGCACAACCTCTCTTCTCTTGCTGGGTTTTGCTTTTCCATGTTGGTTTTCCTCACAGAACCTGTGGGTTTGCCTCGGCAGACCCTGCTGGCAGCTCTTGCAGACCTTGGGGCGTCACAACTTCCGTTTTATTTGTAGCCTGAGCATGTTGCTGCCCAGAGTGGGTACATTTGTGCTCACACCAACACCATCTTCTCACTTTTCCTCTCCCTGCTGTTCCCATCCGCCAAGGTTGCATCCTGCCCAGCCAAACCTGACTTTCTTCCAGCCTTCCCCTCAGCTCTGTTGTTCATGATGGCTAGCAAAGATTAGGGGTGACATGGGCAGACATCCCTCCCCTTCAGCTTTGTGTGTATGATTATCAGGTCCTGTCCAGCCTGGAGAAGCTGGATGTAAGGAAGAAGAAAAAGCAGGAAGCCACAGCCACAGATGAGCATGCTGACCTCCTCCAGGCCAGTTCTGAGGCTGGAGGGAGGCTGTTCAGATCAACAGGGATGGCATCCCCCATGTCCTGCCAGCACAAGCCATGTGAATGTTCAGGGCTGAAGCAGCTGTGCAGATTCCTCAGTGCCAGAGGAGCCAAGACAAGGGTCTCCATGGCTGCTCCGGCACCCCTGGGAAGATCTGGCAACACAGAGAAGGTGGTTGTCATCTTTCAGAGCCCATGGCAGAGACACTAATGCGCTAAGGACATGGGGAAAGAAGAGGGTTCCTATTTACAGAGAAACCCCAGGAGCATGGCAAAGGGTCACCTTCTCCCTTCCAGACTGGTTTTCTTCCAGTTGGGATGGGGTCTCCCAGTAAGGTGGGATCTGGGGCCTTTCCTGAGTGCAGTAGCAACTGGGAGCATCTTCACCAGCTGCTGTGTTGGATTTTCCTTGGGAAGAGTTTTGGTCTGAGTGTTAACCCTGGTGAAACAAGACAGGCTCGATGTCCCCAGGTAATGGCTCATGCCTCGAGGATCAAAGACAGGACAGTCTGGCACCAGTCCCACTTCTCCCTGGCATCCTGTTGGCCTGGGAGAGGTTGGCCTATGCAGAGCTACCTGGCACACGTGCACACACCCCCGCACGCCGGCTGAGCTGGGCAAAGAGGATTACAGCCCCATTAAGCGATGCTAACGTGCTGGCTATAGGTAAGCAGCCTCACGAGCAGCAGAAGTGGCCGGGAGCTCCAAGGTCCTTCCCACATCATTTCATCGTGGGAGGCTGCCTGCAGGAGCAGAGCCAAGGGATGACCCAAACATCCCTTCCTTGCTCTGTCTCTGAAGCGGCAGAAAGTTATTAAGAGCAGCCAAGCTTGATTTTGCAGCAATGAGCTCAACGTGGGCCCTGAGAGGGGAGGTACAAAGTCAGCTGGAGGCTCTTGGAGAAGACCCCAGTGTGGATATGGGACTGTCATCCCAGCACTACCTGTAGTGCTGCAGGCTGGGCATGTCCTTATTTAAACTCTTACAGTGACACTGTGCTGAATTTTCTCTTTTGTGCCTCCTATTCCCTCCATCGTGGCCGCCACCAAATGCAGCAGGAGCTGCCAGCCCGCACCAATGGCTCAGCACCCACTGCCCCAGCACTTGCCCGTGATGCCCTCCACACCAAGATGGAGCAGCTAGAGGAGCAGCTCCTTTCCAAGATCCTGACCCTGCAGAAGGAGCGCCAGGCTGCCAGCACTGACCGCAGCCAGCAGCAGCACAACATCGAGAAGGAGCTGAACTCCCTCCAGAACCGGGTGGAGGAGCTGGAGCATGGTGAGTCCTGCCCAACAGGGATGGAGGTGGGGCAGGGGGTTCCTACCCCGAGGTACCTCACCAGGAGAGCCCCAGGACAGGTCACCCTCACCTCAATTACAGGTGCTGACCTTCCTCTCTCCTCCCCATCCTTGATATGTAGGACCACTGGGCTACAGCCCTCCTGACGCCTTCAAGGTGACCATCCCGGTGCAGAACAACTACATGTATGCCCGCATGAAGAAGAGCCTGCCAGAGCTCTACGCCTTCACCATCTGCATGTGGCTGAAGGCCAAGGCCCTGGCAGGAATTGGCACCCCATTCTCCTACTCTGTCCCAAGCCAAGCCAACGAGATCGTGCTGCTGGAGTGGGGCTCTAACCCCCTGGAGCTGCTCATCAATGACAAGGTCAGCCCAGTTGCAGGAGGGACAGGAGAGAAAACCCTGCCCTCATCTTCCCTGCTTCAATCCCCCTGGGAAATGATATTACTGGGGGCACTGGTGTGGGGGATTTGGGAGGAGGGGGCCCTAGGTTTATGGTGGGAGGCAGGAGGATGGGGAGAATGGCTCATTGGGGTGAGTTTTGAGAGGGAGAAGCAGCACATCTGGATGTCTGTAGATTTTGGGATGCCACCACCACGGTGGTACACTGCTTGCTCTGCAAGGGGTTAGGGAGACCGTGGGGTCCCCCAGCAGTCCTACCAAGCACTGGGATCTTGCTCTTCTCTCAAAGGTTGCCCAGCTGCCACTGAGTCTGAAGGACAAGGCCTGGCACCACATCTGCGTGGCATGGACCACCCGGGACGGCAAGTGGTCGGCATACCAGGATGGTGAACAGCGGGGTGCTGGTGAGAACCTGGCCTCCTGGCACTCCATTAGGCCCCAGGGCATCATCATCCTGGGTCAGGAGCAGGTATGTACAGGAGCAGTCTGACACTGAGAGCTGCCAGTTAGCATCGCTCTAGTGGGAACTGGCTGGGGGGAAAAGCCCCCAAATGAGGTGAGGGCAGGGGCCAGCATGGGCAGGAGTGCTCAGCAGGGCAGATGGCTCCCCTGCCTGTTTATCTGACCTCCAGGCTGGCCATGTGCACTCATTGTCTTCTCTTCCCTCTCCCTATCCCTTTGGCCTCCCTGCCTTGTCTTCTTGAATCTCTTCCATGCATCCATCTCCTCCCCTCCTTTCCATCAAGCACCTTGCTCTGCTTTTCCCCAAACTTCTCCCTCGCCCCCTTGCCCTGTTTGCCTGCTGGATGCATGTTCCTCCTCTTCTCTTCATGCCTGTCCAATCACCTCTCCTGCTCTTTCCCAGGACACCCTGGGGGGCCGCTTCGATGCCACGCAGGCCTTCGTGGGAGAGCTGGCGCAGTTTGGCGTGTGGGACCACATGCTGGCACCAGCAGAGATCCTGGCCTTGGCTAACTGCACCTCCCACCTCCAAGGGAACGTGATCCAGTGGGATGACCAGGCGGTGGAGGTCTTTGGAGGTGCCAGCAAGGCGAGCTTCACCGCCTGCGAGGAAGGGAGGAAGGCATGAGTGGCCCCCAGCCCTGTCCCCAGCACCAAGGAGCCCGGTGGCAGCCCCAAAGCAGGGAGCCCCTCTCTCCCCTCCCAGACCAGTAAGCCTTGCTGGGCCAATGCCTGAGCCTCCCGTGCTGGTGTCCCAGGAGGGAGAGGGGCCCCTGAAAGCCTCCCTGTTGTCCCTGTGCTGGTGCTGTGGCTTGTCCTCATTCCTGGCAGGCTGGCTCCTGAGTCTCATCTTGCCCCGCTTCTGTTTTGGGTGGACCTCGCTGTACCTGCAGGTGTCCTTGGCATGGTGAGGGTCCTCACCTTGTCAGACCTAACAGGGAGTGGGAAGAACTCAGTCTACTTGAAGTGCTGTCCAGCCTCAGTGGGATGCCAGGGTACATCACCTGAACACCTCCCCCTTCCTTATTTATTTCTAGAAACCTCACTGTCTGGTTTTATGAGCCTGCATTCAAGGACCTCACCTCCAGTCCCATCCTTCTCCTGCTGCCCCGGTTTTTCAAGTGTGGCCCCAGGGAAGCTGAGAAAGAATGGCAGAGAGTCAGTGGGACAGCACTTACCCCCTTGCACCCCTTTCCCTGCCTCTGCTGCCTATTTGGGCAGGGCTGCCTGAGGGGAGGCAGGCATTTGAGGCAGAGGGAAGAGAGCACTCCCCACCACCTGGGGGATGGGTCAGCCACCAAGGGAATGGGGGGAAAGAGGCAAAGCATCTCCCCCAGCGCTGGCCGAGGGGGAAAGAGTGCAGCACTGCCATCGAAGGGAGCAAAAGCAAGGAAAAAAGAGATGGAGCATGGTGATGGTCAGAAGAGCCCTGCCATCCATCCCCCAGTCTTTTGGTACTGCATTGGGCTACTGCCCTTGGTTCCACCCAGGTCCCCTTCTTTAGCTGCTCCTTGCCAGGAACAGGGCTGCCACTGGCCTTGGAACTGCGAGGGTGAAAGAGTGGGCTGATGTTGTCCCTGTGGAGTGCCTGAGAATTCGCTGTTTCCACATTGTGTGGTCACCAACATCTTGATATGTGAGTGTGTGTATGTTCACGTGTGTGTGTGTCTGGGTGTGGGGTGGGAGGGTTATTTCGGGGCTCTTATGGTTGCTCGATGCAGTGTTCAGCTTCCAGTGTTCCCCCCTACCCCAAGTCCCACTTTGGGTGACAGCTGACCCTGCCCCTGGGGGAGACAAAGCTGGCAGAAGGGACAGCCCTGCCACCCCCCATCCCCCTGCCCAGGGTCTCTGCCAGTGCTGGGGTGGCTCAGCTCACTGGGGGGACACGGTGGGGATGGGGAGCAGCCCTTGTGCCAAGTGGGAACACTGTGACCCTGAGGAGCTGCCCCCTCTCCCTCGCTCGCTCGCGCGCTTTCTCTAAATGCACGTTTGTGGAAAGGGCCCCGGCGCGTGCCCCTGTTGGGACATTTCTTTTGTAAAGCTCTTCGTGAACAATAAACGTGATGTTTTCTGTTCGAGCCTCCTGCGGAGCGCAAGGTTGCTGGGGGAGTGGGGAGAGGACACTCAGCCCGAGCTGAGGTGACCTTCCTCAGGGTGCTTAGGGTTGCATCCCTGGAGGGAGTTGGCTGGGCCCATCGCTGGCATTACAGGAATATCATCACAAGGGTTTGGTATTTTTGCCTCAGAGGGGCAGGGGAGTGGTGTCATGGTTTGGCCACCTTTGCTCTACCCCACTGCAGAGCAGTATGGGGTACAGGCTGCTGCTGGTGGGGCATGAGGGCTGGGGGAAACACCTCTCCATGGAGCAGGAACCCCCATCCTGACAACAGGGAAGCAGAAACGAGTGAGAAATCGTGGCCTCTAGGTCAGAGCATGATAGCAAGGAACTCACATTGAGTATAAATCTAATTAAGCGCTAGTAATGAGTTTCTGACCTAGCTAGGCACAAGATGGTTCCACCAGGGCTCTTGGAGCTCCTATTGTAGAACAATGAATGACCAGGTCTGCACAGTGCTTTTGCCTCTCAGTGGGTCCTGCTCCTCCTGGGAAAGGCACAGTATCACCAATATTTGGGGAAAACAGAGCACAAAGCCAGAGGACTGAGTTTTCCTCATTCCTGGCATGCTGGTGGGATCTCCTCCCTGAGTCAGAGTTGGCCCCCCCACTTCTCCTTCTGGAGGGTATTTAACGCTATAAAAGAAAGTCTGGCACTCTCACCTTCAGCACATTTCCACAAAGTGGAGGACTTGTTTCAAAGAAAAAGTACGTACTTCAGCTGGAGCCTTGGTTCAAGGGCCTTGCTGAGCTGGAGGTTCACACCCCCACTAGCAAGAGGAGAGGGTTCAACAGCTGACATCTCCTTGTGCGCCCAAAGAACAGCAGCATAATTTAGAAGGGCAACATTTTTTAGAGGAGGAAATGTCAAAAAACATTGCTGGGATCATAAACTCAGAAAGAGGTTAAATGGAGGGTACAGGTCCAGAAGACCCTCTTAGCAAAACTGCGGAAGCACTGCACGAGGGCTCTTGGGGCTGCTGGCCCAAGGCAGGAGAGATGTGAGAGGATGAACAAGGATGGAACAGCCTGGCTGCTGAATTAGGGTATTGGCATAACACCCATCTCCTCTGGAGCCCGGAACCCAGCCCACATTGAAATTGTGTGTAAACCCTCTCCAGAAAAGCAGAAACAAAGGGGATACCAGAAGATACTTGATCAGGGCCTTTGATGCTGCCCTCCTCATCCCTGCCAAATGATGCTGGCATGATCCTAATCCCAGCCAAGTCGCCAGGATGTGGATCTGTCACTTCTGGAACAGAAGAATGGGGGGAGCCCGGTGGCACAGTTTCTGCAGGGCGAGCTTCTCACCCCCAGAGGTTCACAACCAGTAAGGCAGACCTGGGGGCACCCAGGAAAACTTGGTAGAATTTTCCCAAACCTTTTAAAAGCTTCCAGCAAATGTCTCCGCATAAGGTTCTTCAGGAAATAAAGGCATTATGGAGAGATTAGAAATTGGTGGGGAGACACAAATGAAGAGTAGAAATAAATATTTGATTTCCATCCTGCCCGGGCTCTCTGCAGGAAGCAACGTCTTCTTCTTACTCCTCTGAGGAGGAGCAGAGCAAGATGAGACCATTTCTTTTCGGTAAGCCGAGCCTTGCAAGAGCTGCAAACCTGCGACAGGGCTTAAAAGGTAGAGGAGATGACAAATCAATAGTGTTGCTGGCTGGAAGGAGTAATTACAATGACTTACACATATTCCTTGCTTCTAAATTAACCAGGAGCACTCAGAAGAAGCCCTGTGTCTCTCTAAGGGCAGCTGGATGGAAAACAATGTGTTGTGCACAGAAGAGATGAAGAACAACAAAGTCAGCCTTGGGCGGAGAAAGGGGGTAAAGAAGGAAATTTTTAACAATGGTGCGGAGAAGAAGGTTTTGTGGTTGTGGCAGGTGCTTCAGCTGGTTGGCTGTGTTGCATCTGGATATCCAGGCTGGGGGGAAAAGGTGGAGGGCACCCAAGAGGCGGGCAGTGCAGGGCAGGGGTACCGCTGGGCTGTGGCAGTTCAGCAGGAGCTGGCACAAGAGGAGATGGTGTGGGGGACAGGCGGGTGTGATGAATGCCACCCACATGCTGTGCTCTATCTCTCTACCAAGGGACTGTAAGCACACTTCTAGGAGAGGAAAGGGACGGCCATTTCCTTTCCTAACCTGCAGGACTCGCTGCTGCAGAGTTTTCTGTTAGCCAAGGGCTTAGCTAGACTCAGATACCAGTATCTAGCCCATACTCCCAAAGTGTTTTGTCCTGCAGTGAAGAAGACCAAGTCAAACATGGCAACAGGAAACCTTCAGGTCTGATGGCTATTAATTATTGTGTTTGAAAAGAAAATACTGAAATTTCTGAAACCCTTTCCCTTTCCACTGGCCATGCAGGCTCTGCCTGCCCAGGGACATGGGCAATCCTGGGACCCCTGACATCAGAGTGGGCTTTGGGGATCTCCTGTGCTCCCTGATACCTGCAACCTCAGCGGAGTTTGCATGCCACGGCTCCCTGCAGTGTGTCAGCCTCCTGGTGCCCTCAAACGAGGTCAAGCCACCCCATACTTGTCCCCAGGAGGCGACCTCCCAAATCCCCATTACCCACTCTGCCCTAGCAGTGGGGCGCTGCCTAATTGCCTTCTTTCACCTCCCTGTCCTGCTGAGAGCCTCCTCTGCTCCCTCCCAGAGCCGGGAAGGCTCATTAAGGCTCGTGCAGTGCTTGCACAGGGAATGCGCCATGATTCCGGAGCATCTGGCACAGGAGCAGCCCCCGCACGGCTGCTAGTGCTGCAAAACAGACCTTACTAACAGTGGCTGGCGTTACTAGAGGTAGTAGGTACGGGAGCACGTGGCCCACTGTGTTTCCCAGCAGACATGGGGATCTGGCTGTCCCAAAGAGAGCTGCCCTGTCCTCCGGCACAGAGGCTGAGCTGTCTCCGGCTGCCACACATTCCTGCACACCAGCGTCCCCATCTCCGCCTTCCCTCAGCTCAGCATGGTGGGGGCTCTGAGCCCAGCGAAATGTGGCTTCAGCATTCCCAGGGGGCCTCCAGAGAGCTGCATCCACACCATCCTGGGGCAGCTGCAGGGTGGACCTCGGTGTGACCCCAGTCCCCAGCCTCATCCCTCTGTTACTACCCAAGGCGGTGTGGAGTGGTGCCCAACCCCTGGGCTGTGCTGACAGGCTGAACAGCAAGCTCCAGCCCCCCTGCTTTATCACAAAGAGGAGATGGGGAATGGCAGAGCCTGTGCCCACAGGGACAACAGGGAAGTTCCAAAACCTGGCCAGAAGCAGGTAAGAAAAGAAAGAAAGAAAAGAAAGGTGTTCTCCACCTGATGAAGAGTGCTGTCTGGTCAATGAAGATGGCTAAAAGAAAGTATGAGGCAGTATATTTATCACATATATGTATATTTTGCAGTCAATGGTTACTTTTCTGTGCTCAGCTAAGGAGTACAACACACCCTCATATCAGGAGGCAAATAGCACTTTGTTTCAATGCATTTCACTGTGGCTGCTGAAAACAAAGGGATGAAACAGTTTCTACCTCTGATTAGTGGCAAATAAGGCACAACCAGCCAGAGCAAAGCAACAATTCCAGCTCCCTACAGATCCCCAGGGGTGAATTGGACCCTTGCTCTGGACTTGCTTTCACCTACAGAAGGGCACCTGGTCACTTGGTATTGCAAACTAAAGACTGGGTGATGTGCTGTCTCTGCCTTCAGAGCCAGCAGCAAAAGGACCAGTACATGCAACCTTTGTTGGCTCAACAAGGCTCTGGCTGGCTTGCAGAGTTATACAGAGGCAGCCTGTTGAAACCCTGCACTTGAGGGTCCAGAAAGCAACTGCTCACATTTTGTTAAGCCCCAGTAGAGCGAGACAGGCCAGCAGAACGCTCTCCTTCCTCAGGAGGCATCTCTATCTTGCAGCCCCACTGTATCACCCACCACAAGCACAAAAACATTGTTTTTCCTATCTTTGGGCCAATTTTCCCTTTCTCACCTAGGAGCCACTGATGAATAATCCTCACAACCAGTCCCAGCGTTCCCCGAGGGAAACACTGCCTGGGGCCACATTGATCAGAGCCAAAACACGTTTAATTGAACCCAGAATCACACAAACATGCGTGCTCCCCCCTGCCCCACGCACAGAGGCACATGCACACAAACACACCAGCTCACACTCGCTGCTTGGTAGTGAAAGTGGGTGAACTACACAGGGATTAAAGCATTAAAAAAAACACAGCAAGAATACGGTGCTTGAAAGCGCCGTGTCCCTGGAGAGATTAGAGTAGCTGCCTGGAGATAAAGTAATGATGATGGAAAGATCTTCTTCCTCGCAGAGATTCTCTTCCTAATTATCTTGTCTGAAAAGAAAAAATGATGATCTCCCAGCTTTTATCTGTCTCTTGACAATTTTAGCTCTGTGCCTGCCTCGTTGCAAGAGGCCCAAAAGAGGAAGGAGAAGGAATTTAGCCCAGGAGGCAGGAATGGTAGGAGAACGAGTGGCATAGGAGGCAGTGCTTCATTTTTGTCACCACCAGCAGCGACAGCAAAGGAAAAGATGAATGATCGCTGCAGCTTTGTCATTCCAAGCCCAAAGGCAGCTTCTCTGCCTCCAGCACTGCTCTGTCAGGCAAAGGACAGCCAGGAGGTCGGATTCACTGCTGAACCTGTGAAAGAGATAACAAGCTGTTCTCCCTGTGAACATAGGGCAGAGCTTGGTGCTACAGTGAGGGAAGAGGACTCATGAGCTGGCAGGGGCAGGAGAGTGGCCAGACTGTTCCTCCCCCACTCTTTTCCTTCTCAAACACCTGGAAAGCAAAGTCTTCTTTCAGCAGAGCGTGAGCGGCAAGACATTTCAAACACACACCAGCCAGAAGGACCACGTGAAAACACAGACCCACGAGCCACTCTGCAAGACAAGGATAGCCACTGATGGAAACCCAGGCATCACACCCAGCAGCTGGGGCTTTGCACAGGAGAAGTCTTTCCCTTGGTATTATTCTGGAGCTTGCTGCTTCTCCATCTGTATTAATTTCAGATTAATACAACCCTAGACTCCCCTGAAAACTGTTTAAGCCCTGGTTTAGAGGCAATTGGTGTTTGGCTAGCAGGGTGCAGAGACAGAGGTTTCGCAGCAAGCCCAGAGCCAAGAAAAATCTCAAAACAAACAGATATTACAAGCACAAAGCTATGGAGGGCGGGAGGGAGGCAATTTTCTCAGTGGGGATGGAGGCTGGTGCTATAGGAGCTGTTCGCAAACTCGTGATTCATCCCAACAGCATCACTTTCTCCTTTATGTTCCTGTTGACATGCAAACATGAACTATTGCCTCTTCCACACAATGAGAACTGTGTCCAGTTCTGGAACCCTCAGTTCAGGAAGGACATTGAGGTGCTGGGGCATGTCCAGAGAAGAACAATGGAGCTGGAGAAGGGTCTGGAGCACAAGTCCTGTGAGGAGCAGCTGAGGGAGCTGGGGGTGTTTAGCCTGGAGAGGAGGAGGCTCAGGGGAGACCTGATCACTCCCCACCTCCCTGAAAGGAGGCTGTAGCCAGGTGGGGGTTGTTCTGTTCTCCCAAGCAACCAGACAGGACAAGAGCACACACTCTTAAGCTGCACTGGGGAGGTTCAGTTGGACATTAGGAGGAATTTCTTCACAGAAAGTGATCAGACATTGGGATGGGCTGCCCAGGGAGGTGGTGGAGTCACCGCCCCTGGAGGTGTTTAAGGACAGACTGGACGTGGCACTCGGTGCCATGGTCTGGTTGACAAGGTGGTGTTCGGTCACAGGTTGGGCTCGATTACCTCTGAGGGCTTTTCTAACCTGATTCGGCGATTAAAAAAAAAAAAAACCAAAATCAAAATTGCCCCAAGTCGCTCCTGCTTCTTATATTTATCCTTGTTGTTTAAAAGCAAAAAAAAGCAGAACTGGGCCCCTGAGGGGTTTTGAGTCAGACAAACATTAAGCTGCCAGACGCCAGGCCAGGGGCAGAGGGGCAGCTCTGAAGCCGACACGGCACAGGCGCTCCGCGGCCACCCCAGCGCCGCCAGCGCCCCAAGGCCCCGCGGGGGCTGGCAGAGAGCCCGCCAATCAGAGGCGCCGGGCGGCGCGCTCCGGCCAATGGGCGACGGGG
>VZTJ01004286.1:984128-999906 GCA_013397795.1 Orthonyx spaldingii
CTGTGGTGGTCGTGGTTTGGGACACCTGCGGGTCCCACGGCCCCCGTGTGAGGCTTGGTGGTCTGTCTGACGTGGTGCTTTAGCCGACAGCTCTATGTACGTGATATAAATGATTGGTGTGTCGTCTGACGCCGTGTTTGTTTCGTTTTCCTTTTAATATGGGCTGACCCTTGCTTCCCCTGGGTAGGAGAGGAAGATGCTTTGTTGTGGGTTTAAGAACCAGAGGGAAGACCACGGTGAAATGCTCTGAATCTCTCAGTCAGTGCTGTGCCTCTGCGTTGCGCAAGTAGAGGCAGGTTGGTAATGAGGCACGTCCAGAGTTTTCCCATATGGCCCTCCCCAGCTGACAAATGCTCGGGGATCTGAGGAGCAAGTGCGCAAACGAGACCAAGATGTTCCTGTTAAACATTTCCGTCCAGACAAGTACGCAGATTCTGTGCCTAAAATACTCCTACCCTTCTCCTGTCATCTGCAGTTTGAAACTCTTACAGATAATAGTGTCCTGGGAAAATCCTTTTGGAATTAATCAAGAGTAGTAGCAGCTGATATATTGTTCTCTTGTCCTCTGTTGAAAGCTGTACCTTGGCTCAGCTCTTCCCTCAAGCTCCATTGGTGCTTCTGGGAAGTGCTGTGCTCCTCACTTATGGAAAAAGATACGGTTTAATAATTTGTTTGCATTAATGGTCTATGAGCTAAGACTCTCAGCGGGGTGTGAAGGTGATGTTGAGGGAATGGCAAGTGAATGAGATAGCATGATATTCTCATAATAGTTTCATTTGCCTTTTGTTTTAATTGAAAGCCTTCTGCCTCTTGCCCGTGTTTGTTTTTGTTGAAGCAGCGCCCTCCAGGCCGAGAAGCAACTCCTCCTGCTGAAGCTGGTCAGAGAGGAACACAGAGCCCTATTCCTCCCAGCTGGCTGTGCCACAGCACTTTGCTGAACTCCAGGAAGCCCCTCTGCCCCTTCCTGGAGTCCCTTTGGAAGGACCATGGAAGAAACTGAGGAGGACAAAAAGGATGAGGCTGACTATAAAAGGCTTCACAGCTTTCCTCTGATTAGGGTAAGGAGGGGGTTGGATTACACATTCACCAGTGTCAGCGATTGGAAAATCTGCCTTCATTCTTACTAGCCTTCTCCCACTGAGTAGCTGCTCCGAGAACATGTGTACTGGTGGTCCTGTGGAGGGATCCTGGTTGTCACTGCTGCTTTCTCTCTGTCCTTGACCTCTGCCAGTGAACTCTGTTAGCACCGACGTTCCCCATGTCAGCCAGAGGAAGCCCAGGGCAGAGTAATCCATCAGATAGATTGTGAGCACACTGCCTTTGGAGTCCCCTCCTGTGTTTTGGATGCAGTTTGCTTTTTGTCCTAGAGAAGCTGGAGAAAAAGATCTTGCTAGCCAGCCAGGTAGCAGCAGCAGAAGAAAATGCTGTGTAATTTAGACTTCTTTGTTACTCATTACTTGAAACAGTATTAACGTGCTTTCCCTTTATCTTATATCACAAAAACTGGCAAATGTCTTGATCACTTCCTTTAAGTTGTGCTTATACAGCTCTGTTTTCATGTAGGTAGAGAGGAATCCCTCATTGGCTGGAGGAATAGTTCACTTATAATTCAGTAAGCCATTTTCATATTTACTATGTCTAAGTCCCCAGTTGAGCCAGTGCAGAAGTAAGAGCTACTGAGTGTTGTCTTGTGTCCAACTCTTTATTTTTCTGCTTAGTTGTCCTGTTTGTTTGCTCTGTCCAGCACTCGGACATGCCGGAGGAGATGCGCGTGGAGACCATGGAGCTGTGTGTCACGGCGTGTGAGAAGAATCCCACCAACAATGAGGTACTGGGCACATCCCAAAATGGGCAGCCCAATGGTGCTGCAGCTCAGGGAGCCTGCAGGAGCAGGGATAAGGGGGCAGGGCAGGGCAGAGTCAGGTCCTGACATCCTGTTACTCTCTCTCTGCACTGAGCTAGGGTGGAAGGAGGCAAAGAGATCTCAGATTCAGTTCCCTTGGTCTGCAGGATCCATAATGGCACTTTGCAGAGATTAGTAGTGGTGCTGCCTCCCAAACCTTACCTCCTTGCTTATCCTGCCTTCCTGAGACATGCTTCCACTCTGTTCATAAAATGCCCTGTGTCCTGAAGGATTGGTTCAGAACTGCGTGGAGTGTCTTGTCTCTGTCACTGCAAAATCTTCCTCTCACTTTTTTTAGGATCAAGCAGGGTGTGATCTGGGAGAAGTGAGCCTTTTAAAAGTCAGCCTACTTTCAGTGTTTTGGTAATTAGCTGGAGAAAAAAAATGGACTCCTATAAAAATAGCTGCAGCTTAGTGACCTGAATCTCCTCTCATGGTCACCGCAACCAGCATAACTCCAGCAGCATCTAAAGCAGAACTCTTGCTTCAGACTGTGTGAACAACAGAAGTGATGCAGTTCTTTAATTTCTCCTAGCTGCTGTGCTGGAGGCTGCTGAGACCTGTTCTACCCTTGGGTGTACCACTGGGGAGCTCCCAGTTCCTGCAGTGAGCTGCTGTACCTGTTGCCCATGGCTTGAGTAGTCTTAAAGGGAGGAGAAGACTAGGGGGATGTTTGCATAAAACCTGCCTGGTTGCTTTGTCTCACCCTATGCTCTCTTCCTTAATGTTCTCCAGAGCGCTGCCAAGATGATCAAAGAGACAATGGACAAGAAATTTGGATCCTCCTGGCATGTGGTGATTGGGGAGGGTTTTGGCTTTGAGATCACTCACGAGGTGAAGAACCTGCTGTACATGTTCTTTGGTGGCAGCCTGGCCGTGTGCGTCTGGAAGTGCTCCTGACCCCTGGCTGGGTCCCAGACTTGCTGAATACAAAAGATTTCTTCCTGCTCTTGACGAGTTTTGTATGATCTGGAGGTGGGGCTTTATTTTTAATACTTAAATGTCAAGATTTCTTTTTTTCATACTGACGTAGCAGTTCTGTGGGATACATAAAGTTGGTGCGTGTGTAAACTTGCTAAACTGTCCTGTCCTTGCTCATGGGATTTCTCATCTGTCTGTGGCTCTTTCCTTGGTGTTTGAGCTGAAGCAGGAGGGAAGTGAGGAATAGGTAATCTCACAACACACTGCACAACAGCACTAGCAGGGGAAAGCAAAAGCAAAAAGGTGCTATCTAGCCCTATGGTTTTAACTCCCACTTATTCCACATAGTTTTGTCTCTCCTCTGCTTTCTCCAGTACCATGCAGTATGGCTCTGACCAGCACCTGTCTTTCCTCTCTGGATGCTGCTTATACATTCTTGCTCGCTGCTAAGGTGTCTGTGCAGACCTGGCAGCAGCAAGGGTCTCCCTTCAAGCTGTGTGTGGAGGTGTGAGCCACAGGGAAGCAGTCCCAGCTTGCCCTTCCCTGCTGTTTTGGGAGGGTACAACAGCTGAGCTGCTGGGGTGTAGGAGGTTGCTATGCAAACTGCCCCCTCCTTTCTCACCCACAGCACACTGAGACAGCATGAAAACACAGGCGGCTGACGACGCCTGGGGAGTGGGTGAGAGCTCTTTTTAAGGCTCAAATGCCTCCCTGTCAGTTCCTGGGGGTGTTGAAAGTGCTGTGTACTTTTCAGCATCTTGTTTGGAGGCTGATAGAGGAAGGAGGCTCCATGTGAAATATAACTTGGTCATCAGAAACCTAATGTCTTTTTGGACTTGCATTCTTTTAGCCTGTTTCATTTTTTAATGCTGTCGGTGTTGGAGGATCGAGTGAGCGTAACTATGTTACGTGTCTGGCTTATTTATAAAACCTGGGGAACTGTGTTTTTACAATAAAAGTTTAGTAAAATGTCTTTGTGTGCAGTTATGTAGTCAAAGTAGTTAAAAAAACATGGAAACAACTAAGCAATGGTGTAGCACAGGCACAGGACAGTGACAGATCTCCATCCTGCAAGTTTCCTGTGTGACTCTAATCCTCCCTGTTCAGTTCCTTTTACCAGTGCAAGCCACAGTGGTGAGGAAGGTTGCCAGGCCCATGGTTCTGCTGGCCACATCCCTCTGTCCAGGCAGCTGTCTAAGAAGCAGCAGCAGCAAGGGAATGTAGCTGTGTCTGGTGCCCAACCAATGTACCTCGACTCTGACTCATATTTGTGGCTTCCTTAATTTTCAGATTTCCTCTCAGGATATTGCCAGCTGACACCTCTAGTCCATAGTTCAAGTCTGAAGAATCTTTCTGTATTAATGCCTGTGGTGGATCAACCCGGTCTTACAATTCCTTTTGTTCCTTTTCTGTAACCTCAAGTGTTATGCTAGAGATGTCCTTTCTCAATTTCATTATGTCAGGGAGCCAGGAATTGGAGTAATACGAAGACAACTAAGAATTCTTTCAAATGTGGACCACCTGTGCTTGGCTGGGCCAAGGTAGGTTGGTATCATGATACCTGTCCCATGATCAGGATTGCTGTGCTGTGTAGGAGAGCTGAAATCCTTTGAGCTGTCTCGTCATGCGGTTGCTCTGTGTCCCTCCAGCTGGCTGCCTTTACATGAAGGTAGTGCTGTTGACAACACTTCCTGCAGCTGGCAGGTGGAAAAGATTTATTTCCTGTTCCACAACTTTCTATCTCTTCTAAATTCATAGGAATAGGTAAAGCCAGTGTCTTTGGAATGCCCCACACTGGAGTGGGATGATACCTTCAGCCATACCATGGTCACTTTAATCGTGCCTCTTCCACACTAATGAATAATTAACTGCTCTGTGCATATGCACAGGCATGCTGGTCATGGGCATCTCTGCAGGGTCGTGGTGACCTGCAGATGACCACAGGGAGCTGCTGACCTCAGCACACAATCTCTTGGACTTGCTGCTTGTTTATCTTCTTGGCCACCAGCTGACCAAAGCTAATGTCTCTGTGACCTGCATTGGCAAAAAGGGAAGGGTGAGTGCTCCCCAGCCTTCTCAAAGCCTGAGTGTGCAAACAGATTGAGGTGAGCTAGGTGTGAATGTGCAGCAAGTCAGCTCCCACACTGTCATTCTCACTAGGTAAGGGCAAGGTGGCTCACAGGAGAGTGGCAGGCTATTTTTGTTCCTGAGGGTAACAGCTTTCCTACAGGAAGTTACCATGAAGAGGCAAACCCTTGTTAGCTGGTTTGCATTCCCATCATTGGCATTGGACCTGAAAGCAAAAGCCTCAGCTTCCCAAAATGTGGCTGTGTGTGTCAGGGCCCCTGCCCTGAGGTAAATATTCACTAAGATCCATTGTCCTGCCTGTTGCAAGTTAAGCCATGCTCTGCTGGCCCCTGTGTGTTAGAAGAAAGATTTTCACCCTCCTTCTGCTGTGGAACTGGAACATTTTTGGGCATACCTGTAGTTTTCAGAGGAGTAAGATTTATGGATCAGAGATCGTTCCTGGTCCTGTGTTTTCCTCCAAGAGACCCCTCTGTGACTGATGAACCTGCTGGATCCAGTCCAAAGGAGGCCACGAAGATGATAAGAGGGCTGGAGCACCTCTGCTAGAAAGGCTGAGAGGGTTGGAGTTGTTCAGCCTGGAGAAGAGGAGGTTCTGGAGAGACCTTACAGCACCTACCAGTACCTAAAGGATGTAACGAGAAAAGCTGGAGAGGGACTTTGGTAGGGCCTGTTGTGATAGGACATGGGTTAGAGGTTTCAAACTGGAAGAGGTTTGTTCTAGCTTGGATATAGGGAAGAAGTCTTTTAGAATGAGGGTAGTAAAACACTGGAACAGGTTGTCCAGAGAGGTGGTGGGTGCCCCACCCCTGGAAGCATTCAGGGATAGGTTGGATGAGGCTCTGAGCAATATAATCTAGTTCAAGGTGTCCCTGATCATTGCAGGGGCATTGGGCTGGGTGACCTCTAAAGGTCCCTTCTAACCCAAACTGTGATTCTCTGAGGCTTTGGAGACTCTAAGGCCTCTCTACTTTTTACTATAAAACTGCTCTCAGTTGCTGGAGGATTTTTTCTTACGGATTTTCAGTGGAAAGCTGGGAAAGTTGGTAATAGTTTGCTTGCTATTGTGTTTCCCTCTTCTTTCTTGCCCCCCTGCATGTTGCTGCCATTACCCATCAAAGCATCAGGCTGAGTCAGATGTCGAAAATGAGATGAAAAACGCAGGGTGATGGATGGGTGCCAGCTAAAATGACTTCTTCTATCCACCCATCCCCTAAAGCTGCGATAGCAGCTCAGAGGCTGTGCCTCATGACTTCATCCCTCCCTGCTGAGGGGAGATGGGCAACATCATTATCAGGTGCGGATGAGTCCTGATTTGGAGCTAGCAGTGAAAATGTCCTCGGATGTAGGGCTCCTCCTCCGCCCCAAGGGTGACTCGAACCTGCTGGGAAGATGGAGGAAGAGCTGGAGGGGGGAGATGAGAAGAAAGAGGTGCAAATTCAACCACGTCTCTGTGATGATGTCATGGCAACGAGGTACATCGAAGTGCTTGTCAAGTGATCGGGGCAGGCTTTGAAGGTCTTCAGTTCTTCTCTCTTGCTGCAGGCTCATGTCTGACTCGCTGAAAAAAATCTTCTGGTTAATATTTAATGCCAGCATTGAAGTGCTAAAGGTGGTAAATGCCTCACCTAAGCCCCCTGCCTTTGCTTTCCGATGGGATGCTAAATCAGGGTGAGGGAGTAGGATTGCAAGTTTCATCATCTGGGAATGGGACTAACAGTTAGCAGGGTGGCTTCAGCCCATAGGGTCCCTGTGCCTATCTGACTCTAGCACATGGAAAGGAAGTTTCTGTCCCTCTAGCCCAATTTGGAGCTGGTTTGGGGCACCAGAAGGAGGAGGTCTCCCTCTCTTCTCAGTCTCCAGGGCTGGCTCTGGAGTAAAGAAATCTGTGGCCCTGCTCTGGGAGCCGAGCCCAGCTCCTTTGATGCGATCAAGTTAGTACAAGGAGTTGGTGTTTTGGTTGGTTGGTTGTTTTCGTTGTCTGAGCCATGACCTAATGATCCCATGTTCCAGCTACAGCCCCTCCTAGGGGCCTTCTTTCTGAGCCGTGTGTCCGGACTGGATTCAGCCAACTTCCCGGAGCAAGACGCCGTGTTCCGCCGCCCAGGGAAGCCATCTGCTGCCCTCCGCCCAGCTCCTTCTGCGGGGCCCCGAGCTCGCCAGCCGGGCTGGAAAGCTCTCCTCCTCCTCGCTTGTCCCGGCTCTCCTCGGCCATCTTGTCAGCAGAAGGCAGGGGAACGCGGGGCTGGCGGAATCTGGGGCGGCTGATGGTGTCAGCCGGAGGCGGTTTCCAGGCAACTGTCGCGCCGTGGGACACGCCAGCCAAGAACGCCGGGACAGCGCGTTCTCAGCGCGCCGCCTGCGAGGGGAGCGAGACACGCACGGGAGCAGCCGGCACAGGACGCTGCGGAGAGGGTAGTGCGGGCATGGCAGCAGAGAAGGGGTCTCCGGAGTATCCCCTCCTGCCCACTGATCATCATCTTCTCCCCGGCTGGGAGTGAGGATTTCCAAGCTGGTCGCTGGTGCATGGCCAGGAAGGACTACATGATGGATGGGAATTCACATGCCTTCTGCATCCTTTAGAAGATCAAAGAGAAAAGACTTTGTACCCCAGCCCCCAGATTTTTTGCAGGTAGTCCTGTCCTTCTCTATCCCTTATCAAATATAAAGCTCCATTCCTAAAAGTCATGAACCATTTTTGTGCACGCATCCCGACTCTGTGTTCCTGGGTGTCGCTGAAAAAGTCAATTTCCTGTGAAAAGAAATGTCCTTCCCTTCCACAAGCTGCCAGTTCTCCCCAGCACTTGGTGGGTCCCACTGCCCCCTCTGTGCCAATTCCCAAGGCAGCATCCCCACTCCTGCCTGCCTGCCTACCTCCCCTGCCTGCTTTAGAGGCCCTAGGAGCATCCCTGCCCATGAAACTCACCTGCCTGGTAGCCCTTCCTTACACTGCCTGCCCAGCATTTCCCCTCACAGCAATGTTGATACTCACATCCCCTTCGTTTTATCCAGTTTGAGTGATTTTTGACAGGGGGCTTGAGTACAACTGATTTTGAATGCATAGGAGAGGGTGATGAAATTGATTTGGCTAAGCAATGGGGAAGAAATTGTTCTGGATTCTGAGAGTGCATCTATGATGAACATGGGGAATGGGGCTACCTTGTGCTTGGCAGGGTGTGTGCTGCAGAGGGGCAGAACCATTTTAATGCCCTGTATTCAAGGACATGTTCTGCAGCTCTGTGCAGGTGACAGCACAGAGAGACAGGACAGTGGGGAGTCATCTGCAGCCATTGCTGTCCCCAAGCCAGCCTTGCAGCTATTGATTTGGAACTTGCCCTGTTCATGCTAACCTTGGCAGTGCCAGCCCGACCCTTATCAGCACTGATAAACCCCCCACAACCTCCTGTCCCATCCTGGTGGTGTCACACTGTGAGGTGCCGTGGTAACAGATCTTTCCTGCCACTCTGCCCTTGCACCAGTTGCTCTTTTGCTGTGATGCTCTAAATCCAGGAAACCTCTCTCCTATTTTTGCACAGAGGCTGCAGCCACACCAACATTTTTAACCCCGCGTGGGTGCCCACCCCTTGCTGAGTGTTTTGTGTGAGGAAGGATGTGGTGCCGGCTGCAAATGCTTTTCCAGAGGAAATTTAAAATCAGCCTTCTCTTCCTTCTGCTCTTGGCCCTTCTCGTGCACCTGGTGATGGATTTTGCTCTCCCTACAGCCCACAGGCCCTACGGCTGCGATACGAAAGCACCAAAAGCCGTGGGTGTCCCGTCAGGCAGCCCCATGCTGGCCGGCCTCAAAAAGCTGAGCCTGCGAATTCTTCAGGATTTCAGTGGAAGCAACGGCTCCTTGGAGAAAAGCTCCCAGCCACAGAGAGCGGGGCTGCAAATAAGGGCTGAAGAGCTGGGAGTCCAACAGCAGCACAAAAAAGGGAATGCAGGGTGGACCAAGGGATCAAAGCTGGCAGCACTCTTCGAGCATCCTCTTTACAACATCCCAATCCCAGAGGTGACCGAGAAAGACAAGCTGTTTATCGTCAACCCCATGGAGAAGTTCAGCCTGCACAGCAGTGGGAGTGATGAATGGTGAGGAGCAAGCTCAACCCTAGCTTGCATTTGGGGGATATGTGGGTTTGAGGGGACAAGCAGCGGTGACCAAACATGTACTTTCCTTATGTAGATCAGCATCCTACCCTAGAGGGGCCCCCATTGCTAAGCATGCTATTCTCATACCTCAAATCCTCTCTTAGCCCTGAATTTTTGGGCTGCTATCCATAAGCTTGTAACACACAGCAAAGCCAAAGGAGACTGTTGAATTATTCACTGTATTATGGATATCTATTAGGTGATTTCCTCAGCTCCTTCCCTTCCCCAATGCAGACTCGCCCTTAGTCTCTCTCTCTGTATATAAGGAAGTCCCCGCTCCAGATTTCTGACCAGTTTTATCCCCCTCTCTGGGTATGTTGACGATGCACAGCCAGCAATGTAGGTTACCTCTAACCGTGAGGCCATTCCTGTCCTGCATTTTGCAGGATATTGCCTGACCTCTTTAGGCTCGGCCGTATGGTGAGCTCACTGCTCACAGCTGTCTATTTTTATCTTTGGACTACTAACCTCTAATTAGAAGGGGAGATATTAAAAGCTTTAGCATTGTAACACATAGCAGCTTCCTTATGGAAAGCACACCTTCCAAAAGTGGTGCCTGCTAGAACTGCTAGAGAATAAAAGCTGGCTTAAGAGCTGATTTCCACAAATGGGCATTTGCCTTATCTCTGTGGAGCACCTATGAGTAGCCTTGAGTCTGGTTTGATGAAATCGATTCACAGTCTGTGTTTTCCTAGAGAGAGACATGGATTTGGGTTATAGATGCCCTGGGCTAACTGTACCATTGCAGTACCAGTGCATGCTAGCATAGAGGTGGGGCAGATACCCCCCGGGGCTCCCTTGAATGCCAGCAAACTGCAAATTTGCAGGATGCACAGAGACGAGGATAGTGCTAACCCAAACATATCCCCCTGGGGAAACCAGGGGTGTATGATAAATCCACCCAAGGGGAGTGGGTTGTTGAGGATGGGAGTTCAGGTCTGTGCTGGGGATGGCTGGGAAGCCCATGCCTCTCCACACTTGTTCTGTGGACACATGTGTGTCCCCAGTAAGCACATGGATGGGTGTAGCAGACTGTACTCCTGGGAGCTAATCCCTTAGGGAAAAACAATGAGATGATCTGTTCCAGCAGGGAAATAAATGCATGGATGAGAGAAGCAGGATCAGCCCAGGGATTTTCTATGGGGGATGGAGGGAAAACACTGTGCCCCGTCCAGTCATGCTGGTGGGCCTTCCTAGCCACCAGCTCTGGGTGGGATCTGCCAGGTGCCAAGAGCCCTATGGAGGCCATATGGGACAGGGGGTTCTGCCACCATGAAACCTGGAAGGCACCCAGGGCTCGCTCTGGGCTTTCTCCCCACCTCACCCTCCACGCACTGGCTCCCAGGAAGGGCCTGGGGACACAGGACCCATCCTGTCCCAACTAAAAGCTGTCATTGTTGGGGTGGTGGTGGCTGTCGGCCTGCAGGGTCAGCAGCAGTAAAGCCGAGACGCTCCTCCCGACAGGGAAGACGGCCTATGACACCTACCCCACCTGGCTCAAATTCCATGTCGGCATCAACCGCTATGAGCTGTATCCCCGCCGGGACCCCTTGTTGCCCACGCTCCTCCGGGATTTGGCCACACAAAGGATCGTCAGCTCGGGTACCACCCCCCTGCCCACACCCCTGTCTACACCCCTGCCCCGCTGCCTGCTACCTGCGTCCCTCAGCCCCATGTGCCTCCTTTCAGTCCAGAAGTCTGGTGGGACCCAGCTCAAGCTCATCATGACGTTTCCAAACTACGGGCAGGCCCTCTTCAAGCCCATGAAGTGAGTAGAACTTCGGACAACCCTATACGTCACACGGTCCTGTTAGGTAGCGAGGAGTGGCCAGAGGGGACCGTGGAGAGAGAAATGGAGAAATGCTTCATGTGCTGCCTCGCTTCAGCACCTCCATCCCAAAACTGAGGCGAGCAGAATGGTCCCCTTTCCCTTGCCTTCCCTGGCGGTGCTTGCTGCAAACTGGATGCAGCTTGTGATGGGGTAGTGACCTCCAGTGGTGGAAAGAAGAAGGTGGTCCATGAGGACTATCCAGGAGCCTCCCGTCCATGAGGGCTTCCCCACCCTTGAGTTGGAGGCAGGGCTTGCGTGGGAGCCTGGATAGGGGGCTTGGAGCCACACCACCCATCAGGAAGTGACTGGAGGAGACTGGGTCTGGCTGTGTCTCCAGTGTTGCCAGGGGACACAAGATGAGTGCTGGTTTGGAACTAATCCCATGCTTGGAGTGACGCCATTCACGATGATTGCCCCCACCATCCCCTCTCCTTCCAGGCAGACCCGGGACCAGGAGACCCCCATTGATTTCTTCTACTTCTCAGACTTTGAGCGGCACAATGCAGAGATTGCAGCCTTCCACCTGGACAGGTGAGCGTAAGCTTTGCATCCAACCCTGCCCTCCCATACTGGCAAAGCAGCAGAGAAACTGCTCCTTCATTCCACCTCTCACTCCCTGTTCTCTGGGGTACCTGTGTCTCCTGTCAGTTTTAATAACTTGCTGTTATTAAACCAGCTGAGGTCAGTAAGAAATGGCTCCAAGTTCTGTGTTTCAGGATCCTGGATTTCCGGCGAATCCCCCCAGTTTCTGGCCGTTTGGTCAACATAACAAAGGAGATTCGGGACATCACCACGGACAAGAAACTGGCCAAGACTTTCTTCATCTCCCCAGGTGAACTTTCATGCTTTCCATCCTCTCCTGTGGCCCCCTGGATGGAGGTCACCAGGAGCTAGCTGCTGCTGCTCTGGCTCCCCCCAAAATCAGACAGGCTATCCTGCTGGGGGCTGTTCCAACTTCCATGGGTACCCTGCCACAGGCCTTTGCTCCTTACAGCCTCCCTTGCCATTGCTTTGCTGGTGGCACATGGCCAGAGCGCATGGAGCACCCTCCCCTGGCTGCCTGCTGGACCCCTCTGCCTGGGGGTCACAGGCTCGTTGCCTTCCTTCTCTTTGTCAACCTTTGCTTTGTCCCCATGGCCAGCGGGCAACGTCTGCTTCTACGGGGAGTGCTCCTACTACTGCTCCACCGAGCACGCCCTGTGCGGCAAACCGGACCGGCTGGAGGGCTCCATGGCTGCCCTGCTCCCTGACAAGACCTTGGCCAAGCGCCGCTCCTGGCGCAGCCCCTGGCGCCGCTCCTACCACAAGAGCAAGAAGGCTGAGTGAGACAGGGCATGGGGGGCGTGGGGACGTCGTGGGCCAGCAGAGCCATGGGGTGGGAGGGGGCTTCTCCACAGCTGCTCTCATGGCCATATTCCCCTCCCTGGCCTCTGCCACCAGATGGGAGCTGAACCCCAACTACTGCACTCAGGTGCGAGAGACGCCACCCTACGACAGGGGCCATCGCCTCCTCGACCTCATTGACATGACGATCCTCGATTTCCTAATGGGTGAGCCCCTCCATGCCTGTGCTGAGGGCTGTGCAGGTCCCTCAGAACCAAGAGGCCTAAATGGTTCTGTGTCCTGTGGTACCATGCCCTGCGAGGTTTGCTGGCCGAACTGTTGTTCAGGCTGCAGTGAGCCAGTCTTACCCACAGTGAGAGCATAGGGCTGTGCCACCAGGGCATTTCCCGGGCAGAAGTCAAAGGTCAAGAGATTCCAGGGAAATCCCACCTGAATACCCTGGACATGGGAAGCATCTATCAGCATGCTCTCACATGCAGCCCCTGGAGAGCCAGAGGCAGAGATGATGCTGCCTAGGGCTCTTGTTGCTTCTCTTGTCCCTGGGCCACTCCTTCCTCTCTGCAGTCCCCTCACCAGCATCTGACTTGGAGAGTTTCCCATCTCCTCATTCCTGGCCACCCAGCCATGCCTTTGCCATTACTTCTGCTCCATTTGCCACTGTTGGGCCTCTGTGGGGCTACTGGCATGAGAAGGGGCCTGGAGGCTGTGGGGTCTCTGCTCAGTTCACCTCCATGGCCATGGCCACGGCCACCAGATGGACACCTTAGAAGTGCCTCCAACCCTTTTCCCCAGGCTCTGGGTTTCAGTCTCACACCAGGAGAGTGCTCCATGTCCCTGCTCCCATCTCCCAGCCCACAACCTGATGGCAAATGTGTTGGCCCACCACAGGCAACATGGACCGGCACCACTATGAGACCTTTGAGAAATTTGGGAATGACACTTTCCTGCTCCACCTGGACAACGGTCGTGGGTAAAGTTGGGGAGTAGGGGGAGCAATCGCAGCAAAGGGGTGGGGGGAGACCTCCAGTCTTGCCGAAATGCCACCCTGACACCTCCTGGTGGGCTTCTCCCCACCCCAGCTTTGGCACGCACTCACGCGATGAACCCTCCATCCTGGCCCCTCTCCAGCAATGCTGCAGGTAAGGAAGGGGCTGCCGCTGCCCACCCTGGATCTGCTGCTGGGGAGAGGCTCCTCCTACTGAGACCTCTCCCTCCTCATCTCTGGCAGCATCAAGAGGTCAACCTACCTGCGGCTGCAGCTGCTGGCCACCCAGCCCTACCTCCTGAGCGACCTGCTGCGGGAGGCGCTGGCTGCAGATCCTCTGGCCCCTGTCCTGGCCGAGCCCCACCTGCGGGCGCTGGACCGGCGCCTGGGGAAGGTGCTGGCGATGGTGGGGCACTGCCTGGCCAGGGCAGCCCGCCAGGAAGAGGTGCTGGTGGATGATGTGGGGTCATGGGTGTGATGGGGGGCTGGGTACCCTGCTGGATTGGGGTGTTTTGGTGTGCTGCCGAGGATGATGTGTGGATCGATGTGCAGCTCTGGTTCTGTGGAGCATTAGCTTTTGGTGGTGCCGCAGCTGGTGGCGTGATCAACCAGGAAAGCAGGTTGTAAGGGTAGCTGGGACAGGGAGGGGATTTAAATAAAAAGGTTGGCCTAATGGAGAAGACACAAGCTGTGATCTTCCCCACCAAGGCTGCTTTCCCAGCCCTGGCCTGTCCTCGCATGCCTGGACGTGTCACTTCAGCCCTCCAAAGCCTTTTAGGAAAGGGTAGGGGTTTTTCCTGCTTTTCCCCAGCAAGAGCTGCCAAACTGGAACAGCTGGCAATCTTCTTCTGCCCCACCCCCACCCCCAGCATGGTGAAGCCCTGTTGACCCCCAAAAAGAGAGCTGAGACTCCCCACTGCTGGTGTGGGGAAAATGAGGCACAAGCTCCCAGCCACTCGCCACTTATCTTTGCCCCAGTCTTCTCACACCCACTCAAAAACTCCCATGGCTCTGGCATCACCACCTCCTCCACAGGACCAGGGATGCAGCAAGGGCAAACCTCACTCCCCCCAGAATATCTTCCCAAATCCCCAGGGAACTGCAGCTGACTCCCTTCACACCCGAAAAAGTGGCTCCAGAGGAGGGGATGGATTGACCTGGGGCTGTGCACCCTATTTAGTGCCTGGTGGCTCAGCACCCAGCTTATCCCCTGAGTCTCCCGGGGGGGGTTAATCCACGCAGGGTTGCGTCAGCTGGAGCAGGTGCCATTGTGACAGCCACTGCCAGGGTACCCAGGTCGGGACACGGGATTTCCATCAGCATGGCCAGAGATAAAGCTGCCACCAGGAAGGGGAGATGTTCTCTGTCCCAGCCAGACACTTGCAAAGGGATGGGAAGTCACAGGAGAGGGTGAAAAAGGGCAGCTGGCACAGGGGGAAATAGAGCTGGAAAAGCTAGGCAGAGATTTTGGCTGGAACAAAAAAATAGGCTCAAAAGGAAAAAAAAAAAAAAAAGGGAGACAAAGAGGATCTGTCTGCGTTACACAACGGGGCTGGGGACGCTGAATCGGGGTTTGTTGCGGTGTGCCCCCCCGATGCTGACAGCACGTCCTCCTGCTGCTGCCCTGGCTTGTGCCCCAGAGCCCAGCACACGGAGGAAAAGGTTTCAGGGCTGTTTTGCAATAGGTTCCTCCCCTTCTGCCAGCTTCATATTTTTTTAATTCTTTATACAAATACCTTTTTGCCGCATACCCAAAGCCAGGGGGACCATTCCTGCACCGTGCCCCACAGACATGGCGTAAACAGCCGTGTCCAGACACAGGTGGCCGGTTCCTCTCACTCTCAGAGCTCCCCCAGGCAAATCTTCCTCCGAGGCGCCGTCAGATTTAAAACGCGTGGTGTGCGAGGGAGGGTGGCTGTTTTTCAGCCTGGTGAGTTTGCACAAGGTCCCAGCTGTGCCGCAGCGGTTCAAGGTCCCACGGGAGCAGCCCGGTTTGGCTCACACGCCCCTGACGAGCCGGCCCAGCTGCCTGGGCCGTGGGGGAGAGCGATGGCAACCGGGTGTCTGGGGCCGGTGGCCCAGGGAGCAGCAGAACACGCCTGCCCAGTCGAGGCGGCGTGGGCACAAAGCTGTCGAGCGGGGCTGCCCGCGCCCCAGGGACGGGTTCGGCCGTGTCGCCGTGACGGGTGGTGCGTGGGGACTTTCCACCCCACCAGGACCAGCAAAGCCCGAACGGGGCTGGCGTGCAGCCCTGCACCTGGGAGCTCCCATTTTGGGCTGGCATCACCCACGCCCCCGGCTGGCAGCGTGGGCTGGCTGCTGCCCGTGCTGGACACGGCGGGAGGGACCCCAGGGCTGAGGTGTTTGGGGACCTGGGCCTGGTGGGCAGCAGAGTGCGAATGGGCCCCAAAATGATGAAAATAAAACAAAATGAAAGAAAAAGGATATGCCAATAGCGGTAATAATAATAATAACAATGGTGATGATGATAAAGAAGAGGTCCCCAGAGGCCGGGGAGCGGTGGCTCCCCTCTCTCGGCGGCGGGCGGGGCGGGGCGGGG
>VZTJ01004286.1:1000674-1079056 GCA_013397795.1 Orthonyx spaldingii
GGGCACCGCTGCGTCCCCGCGGGCCCGGCCCGGCCGTGGGTGGCCCGGTGCCAGCTGCAGCTGGATGGCGAAACGGAGGAGGAGGAGGGAGGGAGGGAGGTGCGCTGCGAGTGCCGGCCGGAAAACCGCAGCGGTGCGAGCGGAAGCGGAGCCCGGCACGGCGGGAGGCCTTCGCACAGCAGAGGTTGCAGCCTCCGAAAGCTGCCGCCATCCGGTGTGGAGGGAAGTGATGCTTGTCGAGGGTTTGGGGTGAATTCCCCATTTCCCCCCGTGGGTACACTGTGACCACCCCCACTGTAACCGCACATGTCTGATGTGCCTGTTCTCGCCTCCCGCAGGACGATCAGGAGGAAATCGAGTAGCACAAAGCGCCTCTCCCCCGCCCCCAGCACCCAAACCTCCTACTACAGCGAGTCCATGATGAGCGAGTCTTACCTGGGGGGCAGCCGGGGCCTTGCTGCCCTGGGCAGCTCCGTGCTGGATGATGATCTGGACAGCAGCACCTACTGGGGTGAGCCCTCCCACTCTCCTAGGGCAGCTGGTGACCTCCCTGGACTCTGGAGGGTGTTGGGGCAGCTGCCCAGGATGGCTGACTGGGTAGCCCCTTGTGGAAGTGATGGTGGGTGATTTCTCAGTGGAACTCCGTGTTTTGGGGGCAGGTGGGGAGCTCTCCACCAGGAGGAGAAGAGGCACAGGGGACACCGAGTCCAGTAAGATCAATGGGGTGCTGGAGAGCAAGACATACGACACCTACACGTCTTCATCTGGGTACTCCTCCGAGGATGACTATGCTGGTAGGGGTGCGCTAGTCTGTCTGTGGTGGCAGGAATGCAGGGGACCAGCCCAGGGCCTGGCTGTACCCAGTGTGCTGCCAGTCCCTGCTAGATGCCACCCCCAGTGCAAAGCCTTTGCCGTGGGCAATGCACTGGGATGCTGTCTGCATTGGTGACTTGCTTTTTCCTTTCCAGGTCACTATTACTCAGGCCAGAGTAGCTCCGGGTCAGGTCTGAGAACTGCAGCCTCCCGGGTGGGCTCCTTCCTCTGGCAGGTGTTCACCTCCCCAGGTGAGTGGGGGGCTGGCAGGGGCATTTGTAGCAGCAGTGTTCTTGCCAGTCAACCTCTCTATTCTCCAGGTGCTATGTGTGCTATTCCCTGCTTGGGTGGAGCAGTTTTGTCCCCTTGTGGTGCCACCCTTGGGCAGGGAGGAGACTTCTCTGCCAGGACTCCTCCTGAGGCTTGTTTTTTCTCCTGGCAGTTCGGTTCATGGGGTGGCTGTTCTCAGGGCTGGCAGGGGCCTGGCACCACCTCACCGGCACGGCTCCGCACCTGGACAGTGTCCCCTTCTCCAGGTGAGTGTGGTGCTGGGGGAATCATGGGGAAAACCTGCAGGACCCTGGGAAAGGGAGGCATGTTTGGGATGGTGGGGATCTTGTGGTAAAGCCTGGCTGGGCTTTGCTTTCCATCTGGCCCCCATCCAAAGGTGGTGGTGGTGGAAGGTGGCTGCAGTCCTACAGGCACCTCTTTCTTCTCCATGCTCCAGGCGCTACCCACGTCTGAAGAGGTCCCTGCTGCTGCTGCTGCTCCTCCTGTTCCTCACTGCTGCTGCCTACGGTGAGCCAACCTCACTTGATCTGCTGCCCTGAGATCTGGGGCAGTGCAGAGCATCCCACTGCTGTAGCTGGGGGATGGAATGGCCTGGAGCACAGTGCTCATGGCTTCTGGTAACCTGGTCCATCTGCACCCCTGAGCTGGCATTTCCTGGTAATGTCAGGGGATGCTGATGGCTGAGCGTCTGCATGTCCACCCTGTCCACTGCTGTGGCCCATTACCAGCCTGTGATTTTGACCATCTCATCCTTCTGTGCCCAGGAGCTTGGTACTTCTACCCATATGGGCTGTCGACACTCAGCCTGCCTTCCTTCCCATGGTGGGGAGCTGGAAAGCTTTCCTCCTCCTCCGATATTCCTGGGGCAGGGGACCTGACCACGCTGGACCAGGTAAGCTTCTGCAAAGGCATGGTGGTGGCACAGGTGGGATGAGTGCTTTGCAGGGAGGGCTGGGATGGTGTGATCCATGGCTGAACAATTGCTTCCAGGGTATGAGGAATGGTGGAGAATGGGGCAGATGGTGGCTCCACACTGGCTCCCCCAGCTTGTGGCCATCTCACTCTTAGGGTGTCCCTGGGATGGAGCAGGGAGAACATCTGCCTTCTCCTGGGAAGCAACAGATGAATAAGATGCCACTGACTCTAGGGAATGGGTGGTCAGGGTCCCCTTTCACGGGGGTCCTGTGGAGCAGGCACTTCCCTGAGGGGCTCTGTCACACCCTGTTTTTGTGGCTGCAGGGGGAGCACCGGCTCCTGGCTCGCTTCCAGTCCCTGGAGAAGCGCTTCGAGGCACTGGAGGCCGAGCTGTCGCGGTGGGAGCTGCGTCGTGGGGCGGCAGCGGTGACAGCAGGGGGAGAACCACCCCCGGGGGACATCCTTGCGCTGCTGGAGGGGCTGGTGAGCCGCCGGGACACGGGGCTGAAGGAGCAGCTCCGCACCGACATGGCCAACCATCTCCAGGTGAGGGACATGGGCAGTGCAGGGAGATGGGAAGGTGCAGGGCTAGGCTCTGATATTCCACCCTGTTCCTCTTCTTCAGGGCGAGCTGGATGCCCTCCGAGCCCAGGTGCAGAGGGATCTAGATGGGCGCCTGGGGAAGATGGCACAAGCTTCTCGGGTAAGGGGACGAGAATGTGGTGGTACCGGGACAGGACACCCTCACCAGTGGTGTCACGGGTCTCACCCCTTCCCCTTTTCCTGGCAGGAGATGGAAGCACGCTTGCTGGAGCTGAACTCGGAGCAGCAGAGGTAATGCTGGCTGTGGGGCAGAGCCATGGCTCTGTTAGGGGCTGGCAGGTAGCTGGGTGAATTTTCCTCAGCCAGGCTTGGGAGGGGTTTGCAGGCTTGGTTTGCTTGGGAGAAAGGAGAGATTGAGAGGCATAGTCTGGGGGGGCGAAGGAAGGATGGATACATATGTGGGTGTCTGTGAGAGCCAGCTCTGTGCTCTTCTGACCAAAAAGGCCAGTGGAATCCTAGGGTGCATTAGAAAGGGCATTGCCAGTAGGTTGAGGGAAGTGATCTTGTCCCTCTACCCAGCCCTAGTGAGGCCATATCTGGCGTGATGTGTCCAGTTCTGGGCTCCTCAGCACAAATGAGACATGGAGTTGCTGGAGCAGAACCAACAGAGGGCTACAGAGATGATAAGGGACTGGACAGTCTCTTTAGAGGAAAGGCTGAGGGAGCTGGGCCTGTTCAGCCTTGAGAAGAGACAACTGAGAGGGGACCTCATCAGTGTCTGAAGGGAGGGTGTCAGGAGGATGGAGCCAGGCTCTTGTCTGTAGTGCCAAGAGGCAATGGGCAAAAACTGATGCACAGGAAGTTCCACCTGAACATGAGGAAGAACTTCTTTACTGTGCAGTGACCACACACTGTAAGAGATTGCTCAGAGAGGGGGGTGGACTCTCTCTCACTGAAGATATTGAAGAACCATCAGGATGCAATCCTATGCTGTGTGCTCTGGGATGACCCCTCTAGAGCAGGGAGGTTGGACCAGATGACCCACCCTTCCAACCTGTGGGCCCTTCCAACCTGACCCCTTCTGTGGTTCCATGGCTGGCAGCAGGGCTCCACGGGCAATGGCAGCAAGTGACCTTTGCCACTGTCATTTTGCATCACTGTGAATGTGGCCCTTCAGCCGAGGGGTGAGCTGGGGATGCTTTCCCATGGGATGCAGTAGAAGAGGTCACTGTCACTGGAATTAAAACTGGGTCTGGAGATGGGGTTGAGCATAGGTGATGTGGGATGAACCTCTTTCTCCAGTTTGCAGAGGGGAACTGGGCCTATTGGGGCGAGGTTTTGTTACCTTTCTCTGGGCACAGCTCAGTGCAGGAGAGCCTACGAGGGACCTTCCGACAGGAGGTGGGCAAGCTGGAGCAGGAGGTGGCCGCGCTGAGAAGGGAGCTGGCAAGCCTCAAGTCAGACCAGGAGGTGATGGGGAAGCACGTGGAGGGGATACTGGAGCAGCTGAAGACAGTGCGGGCTGATGTGAGTGCCCAGTCCCCAGCCTGTTTGGCAGAAAGGCAAGCAAGTGTCCCTGCCGCAGGGCTGAGCTCTGTCCGCTCCGTTTCAGGTGGAAGCGCAGTTCCCGGTGTGGATCAGTCGGTTCCTGTCCCAGTCCCAGCAGGATGGTGCTGCTGCCTTCATCCTCCAGCGGGAAGACCTGCAAGCAGAGCTCCAGGCTCTGGAGCGCAAGATCCTTGCAAAAGTCCTGGAGGACCAGAGACTATTGGCACGGGATGCTCAGGCTGGTATCGGAGTGGCCCTGCGGCAAGGAGGGACTGCAGGAGTTACAGAGGAGGTCAGTGCTGGCCTGAGCCCCAGGCACTTGAGGTGTCTGCAGGTGTGGGGTTGGGGACTGTGCCCTACTTTGTGTGTGCAGGGGGCTGGCATGTGTGCCTGGCACCCCCCACAGCTGGGGCATTGATCCTGGGTTCACAGGATGCAAGAGCACCCTTGAAACTCCTTCTGTGCCTGCTCTCTGCTCTGGAAGGGGTCACAGGTGGTTAATACCTGCAGCCCTGCAAGGCTCCTCCTGTCTTAAAATCCAGGCTTTTGCTCGTGCATCCTTCACCCAGAACATGGGACAGGTGCCAACAAGGCTTCCATGGGTGGAGCATCTTGCTTATCCCCATTCCTCAGCAGCACCGCTGTGTTGTTTGGTGCAAAGCATTTCAGCAGAATGACACCAAGGGGAAAAAATGAGCCTGTTTGCTTTGGAAAGAGTTGCTGGCAATTCCCTGTGGAGGTAGTGGAGGGAGGGATCAAGCTGGGATTAGCAGTCCCCATAGTCTATGCAAGCTCTATGCACTCTGTAAAGTTCAGACCCAAAGTGGTGCTGCAGGGTCCTAGCTCCTTAGGCTGGGTTTGCCTCCAGATGGATGTTCCAGCCATCTCTTCCTTTTCTGGCCGGGAGCTCCCATCAATCCTGTGGAACAGGGCAGGAGGGACCAGCAGATGATTCTGGGTGGTCTGCCAGGTTGTGTCTGGTAGTACCTCCCCTCCCTCTGGGCCAGCCCCTCTTGGGGACAGGCAAGTGCAGCGTGCCTGGGTGCTGCCCCTTCCTTGCACAGCTCCTCTCCCCTGGGGTATTTTTAGCAACCTCTAACGGGGCTTCCCAGCCAAATGCGCGTCCTCTCATTTTTGCCGTGGTGATTCATCCCCTGGCTGTTCTATCCTCTGGCTGTTTTGCGGGGAAGTCCTTGCACCCTCTGTCCCTGCAGGGGCCTGTGGGTGGGAGGCAGGATGCCTGCCCCAGTTCTTCACCCTCCTGTGCCCTCTGCTCCTGCTGCAGCAAGTGCATCTCATCGTGGGCCAGGCCCTGAAGCGCTACAGTGAGGATCGCGTGGGCATGGTTGACTACGCCCTCGAGTCGGCAGGTAGGTGCTGGGGACGAGCCAGCTGTCCTGGGGAGGTGACCACAGGGTGCTGGCCTGCAGCTCACCTGCTGCCATCCTCTCTTGTGCCAGGGGCCAGCGTCATCAACACTCGCTGCTCAGAGACCTATGAGACACGGACAGCGCTGCTGAGCTTGTTTGGCATCCCCCTGTGGTACCAGTCGCAGTCCCCCCGTGTCATCCTGCAGGTGGGCACTGAGGAGGAGGACTGGGCTGGTTCTCATATGGGTTTTACTGGGCTTTGACTGTTGCTCCAAGCCAGCAGCCAGGCTCCTGGGAGGAAAATGACACTGATGGTGGTAACATGGCTGGTGTCTCTCTTCCATACTCATAGCCAGATGTCAACCCTGGGAACTGCTGGGCATTTCGTGGTTCCCAGGGCTTTGCTGTCATCCGCCTCTCCGGCATCATCCGCCCCACGGCTGTGACGCTGGAGCACATCCCAAGAGCCCTCTCACCCCAGGGGACCATCCCCAGTGCCCCCAAGGACTTTGCTGTCTATGTGAGTGCCCTGAGGGAGGGGTAGGGGGACACCGTGGGAGGATGCTGGAAGGGAGGGTTGAAAAACCCTGTGCCTGGCTGTGGGGTGCTCTGGGGGGTTGGTCTTACCCTGAAGAAGAGGAAGAGCAATACTGGTGGGGAGAGGGGCAGCACTGGGTTTCAGAAAGAGTTTGGGGGGATACAGGGACAAAGGGGCTTCGGTAGGTGTAACTTTTGGTCTTCCCCCCTTCATCCTTCCCCACTGGTCCCTGTTCCCTTTGTCTGGTTTGACCTGGAAGAGCAGGAGCGGGGGCCAAGCACGCTTGCGTCTCCCTCTCCCTCTTCTGCCCTGGATGTGTGCATCACCTCTGGTCTCCCTCTCTGATGACCCCTGGTTCTCCCTTTCTGCCTCCCTGCCCTTCCATAGGGCTTAAAGGAAGAAGGAGAGGAGGAGGGCTTTCTCCTTGGACAGTTCACCTATAACCACGACGGCAACCCCATCCAAACATTTTACTTGGAGGTAAATGCTTTGCCCTTGGAGCACCTGACCCCCGAGAAGAAAATGGGGCCTCTGGGGTCTCTGAGCCTTAGAGAGCTCTCAGGGGCTCAGGTTTTTCTTTTCCCTCCTCCACAAGGGTGACTCCGTGGGCACATACCAGCTGGTGGAGCTGCGGGTGCTGAGCAACTGGGGCCACCCCGAATACACCTGCATCTATCGCTTCCGCGTGCACGGGGAGCCGGCGCACTGACCCCGGCTCGGCGTGGGATGAGGATGCTGCCAGGCTGACGGCAGGAGGGGATGCGTCTGGTTCACTGCTTCGCATGTAGAAATCCTGGGATGTGCCCCCAGCCGCCCCAGGAAGCTGCTCCCCTGGGGGGAGGAGAAGAGCTGGTGTTGAGGGGATGAGGCTTTCACTCTTCCAAGGACCGGGGTAGTGAGGCAAGAGCATCCCACGTGGGTCCTAGCGCAGCCTGGCTTGTTTTCAGTGCGTGTGGGACATTTTAACTTTTTAAGCTAACTTTGTATGGGGTCTGTGCTGCCCCTTGTCCCTGTTGTCCTTTCTGCTGGTGTGTCTAGCCTTGCCAGGGCTTGGGAGAGGGGTGTGTCATTTTGTGATGTGCTTCACGAGGGCTTGGGTGCAGGAGATCAGTGTGTGGGACTGTGGTGCCTGACTCGGTGCTGCCAGAGTAGGTGGGAGTCACCAAGTCCCCATCATACAGGGTCACTTCTCTTGTCTTGGTGTTGGTTTGGGTAAAGATCTCCAGCTCTCCAATGCTGGGCCGGCAGAGAGGAAATCAGACAGTATTAATGAAGTATTAACATGAAACTAATGGTTTGGGGCAGCAGGAGAGGAGCGTGGCACGTGTTGGTGGCAGAGCCCACCTTGGTGCTGCCATCCATCCACTCAAGCCCTCCTGCTGCCAGTGGCTGAGTTGGGTCTTGGCAATGCTGTTGGCCTCCCTGGCTGGCTGCCTCCCCAGTGTTAAGCTTGATGATGCTATTGAAAATTCCTGTTGCCTGCTTTTCCTTTGGGGTTTGTTCTGATTTTTTTTTTTTTTTTTTAAGACGGGTGGGGAGGGGAGCTATTTTCCAGTTGGGGTGTTGGGGTTGGTTTTTTTGGGGGGTGGGTTTGTAGTAACAAAGGGAAAAAAGACTTTTTCCATGCAATTTGTACTTAATCAGAGAATCTTACATGGTGCCACTTGGATGAGTGGCTTAGATGTGGAGAGGGCTAGAGCTTTGTTTAGTAGGAGAATAGCACACATGGTAGGATAAGCTAGAGTAAGATGAGCAGAGCTGTTTAAAATGTGGGCCTCAAGCTGTTGATGGCTTGGTAGCTGGACTTGGAAGCTGGGGTCCTCTGTGCCCTGCTGCTGGTGGGGCGCTGGAGGCATCCCTGCCCTCCTTGCTCCGGATGTCCGTGAGACTGCAAGGCATGGCTGTGGCCTCTTGCCTGTGGCCACATCTGTAGATACTTGACTGTGAGCAGCAAGTGGGAGCTGCTGCCCCAGGGCTCTGCAGGGCTCCTGGGGGGGAGATGGGGCACTCACCAGGGCTTGCAGGTGCCAGCATGCAGAGCCACCCCCTGCCTGCAGGGCTCCCTCAGCTCCTGTCCCCAATGGCAGATGGCTGGTGCAGGCTGCCCTCCTTTCTCTTGGAAGGGCTCCCTTTTCCTCCTACCTCTCCTCACCGGCATTGCACTGTTCTCTGAGCCCTGGCTGTGGGAGGACTGGGCTGGAGCAGGAGGAGGAGTTCTGCCTGCAGTGGGCATGTAAATCCTGCCTGTACTCTTGGGATGGAGGAAGGCACAGCAGGGGTTTGCAGGATGTATGCACAGGGACCTTCCCCAGGCTGAGGAGTGCCAGGGCCATCTGGCCCCTGTACCTCCTGGCTGCCTGCATCACATAATTTGGCTTATGTTCTTGGATGGTGTTAACAGCCTCCAGCTTTGTGTTGTGTTTCATTGAAAGAAAAGCTAAAGGGCTCATGGTCAGTGTTTCAGCCCTGTCCAGTGCTGGTATTGTCCTTCCCCTGGCACCATGAGAGCACCATGTATTGATTCCCACTCTGGTGGTCTCTGCTTGAAGCACTGTAGGCATAGAGGAGGAGGAGTAGGGGCTGAAAAAGTGTCTCCTTTCAGCATCCCCTGATGGGCATCAGGCAGAGCTGCTGAGCCTTGACTCTCTCCATGCCAGCGTGGGGCAGTGAGCATGGTGGCAGCACATCCCTTCTGAAGGGGTCTCCTTGCTCCAAGAAAGGGAAGTGAGCACAGAGGGCACAGCCCTGTCTCCAGCAGGTTAAAATTACCCTGTGGAGCCTCTTGCAGAGCTGGGAGGCCCTGCTGCAGGGAGAAAGCTGACCTGGAGCCAGATCCAGGGACTATAAATTCTCTCCTATATTGAGCATAGTCTTAATTCTTGGCATCCACAGCCAAAGTTATTTTAAACTTGTCTACAGCTGCCCGCTTGCCTTGGAGTCATGTCCGTGAGTGCACTGAGTGGAGCTGTGCTTTTATGAATGCCTAAACCTGTTCTGGGCTCGGCAGACCAGCTCCTGTATTTATTTGAAAAAGAAAGAGCAGAGATGAAGCTCTCCCTTTTTCTCACCTTTCTTTGGCTGCTGGAGCAAGTGCCATAACCATGAGCCTGGGAAAACCCCTTTTCTTCCGTTCCTTCTGGCTCCCTGGTCTCTGGCTTGGACTGTGAGGGGCAGACAAGGTCTTTGCCCAAGAAAAAATGATTTTGTGGTAAATCAGGCGTGCTGGTGAGAGGCAGGTCTTCCCCTGAAAATGGAGTTGTACTGGGATCTCTGCTCCTTCCACATAGGTGTTAGCTGCAGTGTCTGGGTTAGGGAATCTTTTGCTTTACAGAGCAAGCTTGCCCTGTTCTTTGGACATGAAAGTCTCTGCTGTTCTAAGTAAAACTCCCTGGAGACACCAGTGAGAGCTCATCCTGGGGCTTTATGCTCTTCTCTAGCTGGTTTTAGAGGCCTCGCCATGCCATCTGTGTGAGGATCCCCAGGAACATACGCTGAGGCTACATGTGGGTTTTCAGCCCTCCAGTTCAGCATCAGTGCTGGGCTGGAGCCTGAGCACCTGCACTGAGTTCCCTGGGGCTGCTGGCTCTCCAGATTGTAGCTTGCAGCATTTCTGCAGCACTTCCCAAAGCTGCAAAAGAAGAGAGCGCATAAAAGTGCTGCTTCAGCATGTGCTTCTCTGCCCAGGGGTATTTAATCCTAGAGCTGATGCTGAAGATGAGCCTGTGAGGCAGGAGAAATGCAGAACAGCTGTGGGAGCAGATTTCTCTTATTTACTCCATTTCCCTCCTCTATTCTTCCTCCTTCTCAGTTTGCCCTACACACATCTAACGAATTAGCCCTGCAGAAACAGATGGTTACAGGCAGGAGTTTGTGTTTGATGCTGTAGCCTGTTGCAAATGCTGCACTGTTTTGTTAATTTTATTTTTTAATCAACAGATTGTAATTTATGCCTATGCAAGAAAAAAAAAAGACCAAGACAAATAAATTATATCAAAACTGCCTAGAGTGGTTTGGATGTTGTGTAAGTGAATTTGCTGTTGGGAATGATGCACAGCTAGAAGATAGACAAAGCTACTGTAGCTCTTCTTCTCTGTAGTTTTATGGCAAATCCATTTTGTCAGCCTGATGTACTAACTCTAGGGCCAGCAGTTGTCCCTTTGTCATTGAGCAGGCTCCAGGATGCAAAAACTCCTTGAAACAATGCTGAAAACAAGACTTACTCCTAAAAACTCCAATTCCCTGGGGCTTAAAAGACTTCTGCTCAACTTAAGTCTGTGCTATCATGGCTGTACTCATCCTGCAGTCACCTCCCGAGCCTTTCCATCCCCTGCCTTACCATGGGCAGAGCCCAGCTTGGCCTTGAGGAGCAGCAAGTGAGGCTGGGTTAGCAGAGATAAAGCCTGACACAAAGTCAAATTCAGGGTATCTGCATGCTTCTCTTGTCCTTAACATGAAATTTTTCTCTTTTCTTTAACATGTTAATTACTCAGCAGCTACAAAGCAATCGGAAAGGAAATACTTAAATTTTCCTCACCATGAGGAAGTTAACTTAGAGCACAAAAAAGGCTGGAAAATGGGAAATTGAACTTGCTTGAGGAGGGTCACAACCATGTCTGCTTAACCTGGCCTTGGAGGCAGGCTTGTGTGGAGGAATACCCATGCAACTCCTCCCACAAGGCCACCCTAGAGCCAGGCTTGCTCTCTGCCTGCCCTGGACCAGCCTGCTCCAGGAGGAGAAGGGCTGTGTGGGCCTCAACTCTGGCTATCACAGCCCAACACTTACCTATGAAAGGGCTGTGCAGAGCAGAAAAACCTCCATGAACCCCTGAGATCAACCGAGGAGGCAGAAAAAGGCTCCTTGCAAACCCTGGGGAGTCCCACTGTGTTTGCAGAAACAGGTGAGGTGCAAGTCCTAGCGAAGTCCCAGGGAGCACAAAACACAGGCACTGTAAGTGCTGTGCTAATGTTGCATCCTCTAGCAGAGTTTCTCTCATGGGGCTGGCCCCAAGTGATGTGCTGGAGCTGCTCTTCACACCCACTCGTACACATCTCACACAGCACAGCTCACACCACACCCGTGTTCTCATTTCACTACTCTGCCACCGAGCTGCACTTCATTTTGGCCAAAGTAAAAGCTGTCAGGGCTGTGCAGAGGCTCAGCAGCAGCTCTCCTGTGCTGTGCCATGCCCTGTCCTGCCATCACCATGAACACAGCCTCCTCTTGGAGCCAGCAAAGGAACCTGCTTCCTCTTGATTTCAGCCTGGTCTGCCAGAGGGACAAAAATCAAGAAGACACACATTTACTTGGAACAAACTTTTTTAAAATTTATTTTATAGATCACACCAGCCTGAGTGATCTGTAAATGCTGGTCACAAAAGAGAGATCACACCACCTCCTTTGCACAAATTGAAGTGAACCTTCTTTCAGTCTCGGCAGTCTCCTTCATTCGGAGCACAAGGAATGGAGAAAGAGAAAACCGCCTGGAGCTCTCTGCTCCCCTCAGAAGCAGAGGGCAGTGAAATCAGATGCAGTTTGATGCTGCTACAGGGCCAGAAGACGAGCCAGGCCCTCGTGCCCTGCTTAGCCACACCTCACACCCCCTCACAATGCGGGTGCTATTAGTGTTGTAGCCGCCTATAGTTCCTCCCTCGCCAGGAGAGTGCTGGTATTTAGGCACATAGCTTGGAAAAGGACTGTCTGACCTCCCCTTCCACCCACTGCAGTCTCTAAGGCAAAGGACCCTCGTCTCCAAACCACGTTTCTCACCTCTCCCGCGCCGCTAAATGCTCTTGGAGTGCTGGTGTTGGCAGCGGGAGATGCGCTCTGCCACTCAGCCGGCCTGGAAGCCTACCCCGGGGTCACAAGGTGAACTGGAATGAACTCCATGCAGGTGACACAGAGTGAGGAACAGGAACAACCCGCGAAGGAGGGACAGAAACTTTGCAGTTTCCCTCTAATTAAAATAAAAGTCCTTCATTGGAGGAGGAAGCCCTCAGAGAAACCGAGCCTGACCGCGCCTGCTGGGAAGAGCCATGATTTGCTGAGGGTGCCACCTCCTCCTCAAAATGCTACCACGCTCCCAGAGCTCACCAAAACCCGGCAGAGGATAATTCCTGTCCTCACCGGAGCCAAGCGAGGAGACAGGGTTAGAAGAAAAGAGATCAAAATAAGCAGGAAATCAATCAATCACTTGCAAAACTCATTAAATGGTTAAAAAAACCATTCCAACAGTAATTTGTAAATTGTCCTTGCAGGGCCTTCTTGGAGAAGCCAGAATTTCTCATTAAGAAAAATAAAATCCTTAAAAAAATTAAATGAAAGTCAGAAAAATTACCACGTACTTCCAACCATGAAAGCACTTCTATAAATTTGGTACCAATTCATCACTGCCCTCTTTGGCCAAGAGTGGAGAAGACAAATCTACCTCTGCCATGGCAAAGTCTGGCCAGTGAATTCCAAAAAGGTTTTGGAAATCTTGGAATAAGCAAAATCAAGGGGAGGTCATGTTAGCCTGGTGTCTCTGTTTCAAAGGTATCTTGCCACCTGTGACCTCTATCTATCGAGGTGAGAAGGCTTTCTCTGGCTCAAGGGACGGACTGAGTGCTCCTGCACTATTCTTAATACTGTCAGTGGAGCTGCTGCAGCCTTCAGAGGCAGGTTAGATTTGCTCCAATGTGCACTGAACAAACACTGGGAAAAGCAGCACAGTGGGAAGGGGAACAGGGTGGGTAAATATCTGCCCATTTAACTCTGATGCCAGTTACAATTTTAAGTGCTATCAACATTATTTGAGGATACTGAGCATAGAATCCCTGAACTTAACATCAACAACTGCCTTCCAATTTGTTTCCCTCTTAGATCTCCAAATGGAGAACTTTCTCACCATCTCCTTCAAACTGCAGTCATTACAACATTAAATCCACTTAGAAATAGTTTAAGAGGGAGGGAATCCAGAACGTATTTGGCACGAGGCCACAGTGGTGATGAAACAATGCCCCATGGAGCCATCCTAAACAGCCTGTTTTAACCTTTGCATGTCTGAAATTTCAGGTGTTTGATAACCCCTGGATCTGACACAGCAAATCGGGGAGAGCAGCAAGTCCTGTGGACAGAAAGGGGTGAGGGAGGAGGGAGGCAACTAACTGGCTCTTTGCAGCTCTATCCAGACTCTCCTCTCATCTTCATGCACACAAAATATAATAAAAACTAATAAGAATAAAAACTAAGCCCATGATGTACAAAAATGTGTCGACAGGGGGAGGAGGAAGGTGTCAGTTACTCAGTTCTCTGTTTTATCACCTTCATTAGCTTATAAATTATGCTCCTCTCCATCGCTTCCTGCAGGGAGGAGGGACGATTCTTCTGCAGCCAATCAGCTGGGATGGGTTTTGGTTTACGCTGCTCTGGATCTTTTGGATAAGAAATGAAGGGAAGGGGAGGAATTCCTCAGAGAGAGGAGGAGTAAGAAATTCAGCAGCCACTAGCAGGAGTCACACAGGCTCCCTGAGATTTCACTTTATGGCGCTGACCCCCACGTCGACGGCCTCCTCCTCCGACTTTTGACTGAAAAACAAGGAGACTGACTTTAGTGCAGAGCAACCCCTCACCTGGGATATCAACACAGCAGGAGTTCTGATGGCTCACACACACATTCAGACAGCAGGAGGGCAGTTGTGACTGATCAGCTTCCTACCACTGCAGGAAGGAGATAAGGCAGGAAGGAGACAGACACACCATGAGGGAAGGAGAGGAGACAGATGCACCATGAAGTTTTGCCCCTCAAGCTGAGAAGGCTTTGATTTCCCAAGTTTCTGAATGCTTCCCTCCCATGAGAGCCAGCAGGTGCCACAGGGTTCAGCATACAGGAAATCAAGGCCTCGGGCTCCCTTTGTGCAGAATTGAAGGAGAGCCCCCCCACCCCCTACCACGGCTCTCCTGCTAACCTGACTCTCTTCCCAACCTCAGCAAACCCACTGTTTCTCTTTGAGAGCAGCCAAATACCTTATTGCCCTCACGGATGTGTGGCTCTTCATCCAGTGCAGGCTGAGGGGATGCAGCAAGGAGAGAGAGGAAGACGTAAGCAAGAACAAAAGCAACCCAGAGTCTCAGGGGGAGGGATGAGACAAAGAGCAAGCTGGGAGCACTACTCACAGCCACAGTGACACTACAAAAAGACAAGGACGAGATGGAGGACTGGTGTGAAGCCCCAGGCATATGCAGAGGAAGAGAATCCCTGCCAAGGGACCCTCTTCGATGAGCAGTCTGGCTCAAGAGGGTGAGATTTGACCATGGCAACGAACACAGCTAGAATTAAGAAGGGTAACACCCTGTCACTTGACAGAATCGGTTCCTCAACCCTTCACTTACTGAGGAAGTACTCTACAAGGAGAAGACCTTCCTTCTATCAGTAATAAAGCTGATAAATAGGCTCCCAAAGCCTGCAGTGAGAAACTGAGTTTCTATTCCTTTCAGGCCAGAAAGACTAGGTAACCTTCATGGATAAGCTGAGCTGAGAAGTCCTAACCAACAAAACAACCTGGATAAATTTCTCTAGAAAGAGACAAGCCTTTCCTTCTTGGATGTCCCCATCCTCCCTCTCTGACAGGGCAGATGACCTGTGCCTAATACTTAGGTTGTAATTTCTCTAGTGTAGGGATACTCTACCTCTCATTCAGATATCGAAGACCCGTTCTGTGACTGGTTGTTAGATGTTTCACTAGTTCAGCTACTGGGTATACAGATACACTTCTTCTCTATGCTCATGGTCCAGGTAGTGAAACAGGTTGCCAAGAGAGGTTGTGCAGTCTTCCTCCTTGGGAACTTTTTAAGACATGACTGGATAAAACCCTGAGCAACCTGGTCTGACCTCACAGCTAATCCTATTTAGAGCAGGAGGTTAGACTAGACACTTTCTGAGGTTCAACCTGAATTGTCCTAGTACCCTGAGCTGCTGTCTGCTGGAAGGTCAGCCATTGAATCAGCCAGTGATCAGAGAATTATGATTTCTGCTGTGAGACTACTTATATTTCTATTTGTTTCTGTGGCATGCTGAATCCCAAGATGAGTTCAAGGTGTGAGGGGATAAAGCCTGTGCTTTAGAGTGCCCTTCCTCCAACAGGTGAAAGCAGGACACAAACAGCTAGGACAGACATGGTATTTTCCTCACTTACCAATGGTTGCAGGGCAGTAGGTGTCAGTGGTGCTGCAGCTGTTGAGGGGGCCTCATCCCCAGCTGCTGGGCCTCCAGCTGCCGTCCCAGCGGCAGGAACACCATCCTCTCGTTTCGTAACAGCTCCCTTCTTTGTTGACTGCATCTTGATCTGCTGTGGCTTGGAGTTCATTGGTGAGTTATTGGTGGTCTGCAGTAGCTGCAAATTGCAGAGGGAGAGGCCAAACTCAGCGTTAAAATGGCCAGGCTGATCTGGCAAGGCTCAATGCTGCTTTTTAACAAAAAGCCTCAGGAGAATTGATGAAAATAGCCATAAGGAGAAGAATGCAGCAGCAGCAGCTGTTCAAAGAAACCTAGACCTCTGAGCTTCCACCCTTGGCAAGGGCCACTTGGGTGAGGTGGCACTCTAACCTCCACAACATGACTCAAAGGGACCAGCTACAAGATGTCAGAAAGAGACTGAGCCTTAACGAGCAGCGGCATCTGGCTCAGCTCCCCCTTTACATTCCCTCATTCACACCCCCTAAAGACCCACCACATGACAAAGCACATACGCAACCCAGGTCAGGGCTGATGTTTGTGGTTGAAGCACAGCCTCTTCCCTCAGTTTTCCAGAGCTACCCAGATCCTCCTGCTGGCTCCTCAGTGTAAGAAGCAGCTAATGGGCAAAAGCAAGTGGGGCTCGGCAGCCTTTACCTTCGTGATGGTACCCACGGCTTTGGTGCGGCCTTCCCGGAAGACCAGCCGCTGGTCTATGTGTAAATATTCGGGGGTTTTGATGAAGCGAAAGTGCACCGTGGCTTTGTCCCCTGTCCGCAGGCAGTCCTTGTCCATGCTGAGAATCGTGGCCGTCTGACGGATGCTGCCACAATGCACTGCCAATGTAAAGCACAAAGGCTTTCAGCAGCCAGGGCCATTAGCGGAACGAGCTCCAGAGACACATCTGAGGCAGCTCCCCACCCTACAGCAAAGACCATATGGGTCACGCAGAAGCCTTTGTTCCGTCCCCAAAAAGAACAGGCTGGAACACAAGCTGGAACAGCTGCCTTCGAATCGTGCCTGTCCTGAAGCACCCTCAACAGAATCCTACACACCAAGCAGCTGGGCTAGAGGACAAGACCCAAAATGAGTCTCTCCATCTGCGTTTGAAAGTGGAGAATCTTTGCACCATGGAGATACAGCACAGGCAGGCTCCAAGTACGCTTGAGGGCACAAATCTACTTTTTACCTTATAGTCTCCTCCACTATCCTCTGTCAGCTCCCTTCCCTCTCTCTTCCACAATGCTGGGAAAGGCAAAACCACGAACTATGGCATATATTCAGGTTGGCAAAGACATCAGGAGCAAAATTATCTCAGGCTAGATCTGATACAAACTGCTACCACTGGGACACAAAGACAAACTGACACTGACACACGTACCCATGGCCTGATATCGTGGGCTGATGGTGGTGGGGTGATGGAGCACCAGAATCTCTGCTTCAAACTCCCACGACGCTTGTGGATTCAGGCGGGGTGACACCATCACCATGCCTTTCCTGATGGAAGAACGCTTGATCTGAAAAGCAGAGACACACAAAACCTTAGCATGATTCTCCAGGGAGGTAACCTGCTGCTTTGGTTGACTGCCTCCAGCAGAATCCTAAGGGATTTTACAGATACTGTCTCATGCCCACCAAGAGGCAAAGCAAGAGCTGCATAGCTGTATATTATGTATATGATATTATGTAAAGGTTGCAGAAATCAAATTCAGCTGAAGTTTACAAGGAAGCTTTAGAGTACTGGAAATGCTGGACACTGACACATTTACCTCACTGATCCTTTAACAGCAAAACATACATTCTGGTTGCACATTAGTCAAGCAAATGATCTCTCCAAAATCATGATGTCTGTTAATATAACACGGAAAGCCTGAACCCATGAAGTATGGTGTAGCTTAAACTATATCCTCTTAAAATCAGTGCAGCTTCTGTTGACAGAAACCTTTTACAAGAGGAATTGTATCAAATTTTGCTGATTTTTAAATCCCAAATCATGTAGCTGGTCCTACAAGCCAAGAAGAGTAGTGTAAATACACTGCCCAGGCTACTAATGCAGTTACAGCACAAAAGGAGACTTTTCTTGCAACGCCTCCACTTTCTTAGATATCTCCAACATCATTACCTAGTGGCACTGCTATCCCCTGGCAGCTCCCAGGAGGAAAAACCAGGATGTGAAACCATGGACATCCTATGCGATTTCATTCTACTGCAAAATGATGCAGCTGAGGTTTGTAGAAACAGCCTTACTGCAGCTGAACTCTGAGAGCACTCGAAAATTAGGAGGGCAGTTCCTGTTCTGGGGGTCTAGAGGAGATCATCTCACCTTCTTCAAGGCAAAGGAGGCGGTCTGGCCTCCCCGCACCTCCTTGACGGGCATCCTCTTGCGGTGGATGGACTTGACAGCAATGGGGAGGAAGTTGCCAAGGGGATCTGGCCCCAGCAGCAGGGTGTCATTCAGCTTGATCAGGCCTCTCAGCGTCGTCCCAGAGACAACTGTTCCTACACCCTACGCCAAAAAAGAAAAAACAGTAATTGTGGTTACTGGACTAGGCCAGCAGAAGAGCTCTAGAACTCTCCTCTCTAGAGAAGATACCTTCTTCAACTTAAGAGAGGGAACAGAATATTCTTCCAAATACCAGGCACCTTACCGGGACAGAGTAAGTATCGTCTATCTGGAATTCTGCTGGCTCTTCTTCCCTGTAACTGGTCCGTGGAGACAAGAGATTAAGAAACATCTTCAGCAAATCTAGATTCTCCCCAGTAACATTTGAAATCTGGAAAATTGGGCACATCCTGTAAAGAAAAATTGACAAAAATGGAGTTAGTTTACCTTCCTACCTGGCTTTCCACATGTAGGGAGACATCCAAAATCTTGGGACTGAATTCAATACACAGTGCTAGGAAGGGAGAGCCTGGCAAGTAGTCAGATGCACAACACCCCATGTTTGAAAACCTGCAACATTGCCTCTGCCTTCTAATGACATTTGGGAAAAGGTGTAAGGTTCCAGGACTGAAGGAAGCCGAACACCTTGCCATCTTCTGCAGATTGCCCAGAAGCAGCCTCTCATTTCTGCCTCAGAGAGGGAAATACAAGCAGGTCAACCTCAAAATCAACACACTCTTATGGAACCAACACACTACATGGCAGATGCAACCTCCACACATCTAGACAATGGGACTCTCTGAATCTTCTCACCCAGTCTCCACATAGGATTGAAAGATAAATGATTCTCCTCTACTCCCGTTACCTCTCTGAGCTGAAGTTGGAGGCTGTTACAATGACATCATCCTTGCTCTGAACCAGCACGGGAATCTTCCTGCACCCTGGGGACTTCAGCAGTCGCTGTAACAGCTTCAGGGTTTCTTAAAGGGTGAAATGAATATCGTTAGGGCAGCATCTCCCGTCTTTACAAATCACTTTTGTGAGGTCTCTCCCCGAAGGGAGACGGATGCTCTGGCCACAGATAGACAGGAGAAGATGGCTAAAGGTGAGACTGAGTTTGCTGCAGCCCAGGTAGGACTTAGGGGCCATTCCATCTTCCATTTCATGCCAGCTAGCCTGCTGCCAAGCGACACCACACATGAACAGACAGACAAGTTTGCATCTGCAAGTGCGATGCTGTGAAGTAGACATTTTATAGCTGTCTATTAGTAGCTTTAAGCAGTTACAAGGTACTTCCTCTCTCTAGAAATGATTTTTCACAGTGAATTAATTGAAAACCTGGACTGAGTAACAAAAATAGTTGAGAATATGTGAATTGGAAATCAACTTTGACCAAGGAAACCTCAGTACATTTTCTCTGGCAGTCAACTTGCCCTAGGAGGTTGGAGAAGCATGAAAGAGGTAAAGATTATCATCATAGACTAGGACAATGTGGGTGGACCATATTCAGAAATCAGTGTTTTGGGACAAATCTCACGGCTCCTAATTTTCAGCTTTTGCCTCTTTTTAACTTATTTTCTAAGCCTCATATCCAGTAGCCAGCAGGGGCGTTACCTGATGCACTAGCATCAGCCTCTTACAAAGTGCCTGACAGTAAATAAAGAAAAAACAAAAAGGGTATGAAGGGTTTAAAAGAGCAACTCATTTATGTTCTACAATTGTCGTCCAATTAGATGGGTTTTTGTAAACAAATTATTTCCCATGGGAAAGTAATGTTTTGGATACAAAACCACAAACATCTCATCAGGCCACCTGCTCCTCATAGATATACTTGAGTCAAATCTTGTGTCTGTTTACTTCAAACAGAGCATGTCACGGGAGTAGCTTCTCCCAAGAGCAGCTCTTCTCTCCTCACACTGAGGCAAAGGTTCTCCTTCCTTCCCAGTCATTATCTTATGGTCAGGCCTTACATTTATTTGCCAAACATCTAGTACACAGATATACAGATTATCATCTGATCACATGCATCTATTTGCCTGAAACATATTTACGATTTTTATAGTAATGAACCAAACCACAGACAGTACCAGGAGCATTCACTTCCCTGATTCTGAGGATTGCTTATCAAAAAAACCCATTGCTCCAATTAAACACAGCATGTTTCTGAAGGTGTGAGAAATGCTTAAAAAGAATTTTAAAAGTGAGAATAGGTCACAGCCTGAAAAAACATCATGCATGGGTTAATGGGACAGTGCTGGGGTTAGAGGTGCTGCTTTAATTCTGCTGAGAAAAAAATCACTAGCCCATGCTACTCATTGCCATCCCTGCTTGTGTCTTGTCCTGCCTCCCATCCTGCTAATTTAGCTTGCATATACAGCTGCTTTAAACCATGAATTTTTAAGTGTTGGTTGGTTGTTCAGACAGAGGAAGGAGCTGCTGTAGTTACGCCAGTGTACCCGAGAAGTGCCCAGGTAAGCAGGAGGTCACAAGCAGCTGCCCCTTCACTAACAGCTGCTGGAGATCAAGTCCAATCACAGCTTAAGATCACACTCAGACTGTGGGCAGGGAGGAAAGCAGCTTTCAAGAGAACTTCCAGACTTTTCCTCCAGGTTTAAATACCCAGAGAGAAAGCAAAGCCCAAAACCCAACTGTATGCTGCTCCTCTTAGAGCTCAATTAAACAAAACCTTGTAGCAAACACTTTTGGGCTGCTCAACTGAATCCCCAGCATGGGTAATTTTGACATGGTGAGTATAAATGAACCACCTGCAAAATGAGCAAGGGAAAAGGACAGATTTCTGGAACGTGTTTAGGATGCAGTCAGAACCAGATAAAGCAGCTTTCTTCCAGCAGTAATTCCTGAACCCAAGCAGAGGACAGCAACATGTACAGAGGTAAGAGACAGCCCTGGAGAGAGCCTGTAGGACTCACCTTGCAGGATGTTGGCAGGGCACATGTCAATCTTGGTCACCACAACGAAGACGGGAACGTTAAGTGCAAGCGCCAGGCCTAAGTGCTCCTTGGTCATTCCAACAATCCCAGCGTTGCTCCCAACCTACACCAGGGATATAAAATACAGGGATGTCAATGTTCCTTCTGCAATAAGATGGATTACAGAGAAGGCCTTGTGTCAGACATGCACTAGACTGTGATTAGGTTGTAGATGTGTCACTGGGAGCATATGACCAGACCCAACTCATCTCAAATGTTGGACACTTGCAGAGGACTGACTCATTTCTCCCCAGTTTTAACAAGGAATTCTAGAATTTAGAAATCTTTCCATTTTCAGGAAGCACAAACCTTGGGCTTGTCTGGGACTGACAGTCCTGGGGCATTTGCCTCAGAGTACGGGAGAGACAGCCACAGAGGCTTCTGCTCTTCAGCAATGTGAGATGCTGCCTCCCTCCAAAACCCAACATGCACTTTGCAATAGAAAAGAAGTCAAGGCTATTAAAGCTGTGAACAGTTCCTCTCCAGCTGGTATAGTCCATGTTTCCTGCTACCTACCATAAGCATGCAGAAGTCAGGCAAGTGGCCGGTCATGCCAAAGACGGTGGTTTTCAGGTACTTTTCGTGACCAGCCAGGTCAATGAAAGTAATGACCTTGGTGGATTTCTCACAGATCTTTGTCCATTCCAAGCTGCCACCGTGGCTGTCGGGTTTGTTCACCACGTTGCCCTCGCTGTCGAAGCCCAGAATGTCATTGCCCACGCTGCTGGTGCGGCCGGACTCAATCTCGTGCTTGTGGCGGAAGAGCTTTTGCCGAGCAAAGCCCCGGCCATTGTCTAGCTCGCCATGAGTCAAGACACCCAGCAAGGTGCTCTTCCCTGCATCCACATTGCCAACTACTGCTACCCTGCAGGGGAAAGGACAAAGGAGCCTGGTAAAATACCGTGTCTGAAGAAATGAACAAGTGATGAAAAAAAACCCCTAACATCGCTGCTCCTGCAAATAACCGGCTTTTTATCCCTATTCTTCAAACAGAGATTAAAAAATGTTAGATCTTTACAAGCAGAGTAGAGATTCTTTTACAGTTATTAGCTAACAGTGGAGATCCCAAACTCTGGGGACTGGGATGTGGAAGACTGTAGAATCATGTCACTGCTGTCCAGAACACAGTCAACTGAACGTGATGCTGCTTGATGCTGTGTAGAGTGTCTCTATTCCAACACCTTGTCTCTGCAATCCAACATAAACACTATGGCAATTCAAAAGGAAGACTAAATCCCAACTTGGTCTAGAACACCTCTGCCTTTCTCACATTTCTCATGTTGCAACAGCACCAAGTGCTAAGTAGAACACAAAAATTAAAATCGTTGTTCCCAGAAAAGGATGAGCTAAAAAAACTGTGAAATATTCTAGGAGAATGAAACCTTCTACAGCAAGCTCCTCCGTTGACTCTGATCAATGTGGCTATTATGGCTGTTGGCAAATGTTGGAAATCCACTCCATCCAGGTCTGGGCAGACTCTCAAGTCATGTTATACAAGCTAGTGTATGTCCATTAAAAGGTGACTTGGATCATCACAGTCTTGGAACAGAACTGGATCCTTAGTCAAAAATATTGTGTTCCAGCAGTGTGCATATATACATATACATACAGCCACACGTGCACATGTGACTCTCTTCTGGCATCCCAGCATACAAAAGACCCCCCCAGCTGTGAGACTGTCACCCAGAGAGCAACAGCCCTCTGCTAAACACAGGCAAATTTCCACCACCAATAGCTTGTTCATAAAAGAGACAGCAACAACAACAAAAAGGCAATTTCATCAGCACAGCAAGGAGTGGTCAAGCTCGACTCCCTTTGTTGGAGAGCTACTGTAACACCCAGACTCGAAGCGGCATTGCTGGCTCAGCATCACACACTGCTCACGGGGTAAAAATGCAGCTGAGCTGCTGACTAACCCGGTCTCCGCCCGGCTCCTCACCTGACCTCCAGGAAGTCGTTGTCACCCACACGTTTCCGAACGAGGTAGTCGCGCACCTTGCCTCCAGCCTCCTGGTGCTCCCGCAGGAGGATCACGTCGGCCTCGATCTGCTCGGCCATGCTCTTCAACGTGGCGTAGGACGCCTCCATGTCTGCCTCGCTCAGCCCGTACTCAGTCCCATCTGGTGTTGAGGGGACAAAGAGCAGGCAGTGAGCACCACCCTGCCACAGGCAGCAGCAATGTCATCCTGCCTGGGACCTTCACACCCAGCGGGATTCATACGTGGACTGGAGATGTCAGCCATGTACACAGGATAAGCACCCTCGGCCCAAAATAAAAAGTATGGTCTTCACTCTAAGTCTTAAAAGACACTAGAAAAGCACTATCTTTCATCTAGAGGAGTTTTCTTCACAATTTTTACAAGCAAATACGTAAGGATTGGCAGAAAGACACCATTTCTGTCTAATTCCCTTACTTCACATGCTGAAGGTACTTTGTGTCCTTCAGTCAGATAAAACACCTCCTCTCACATTGCAAGAAAAGGTAAAGCATTAACAAAAGGAAAGCACTGAGTGAAACATCACCATAATTAGCCAGTAAATGTGGGTCCACTGTAAACAACAGCTTATTTTATAAAACCACACCTCAAATGCACATTTTCTGCAAGTCTGACCTGCACAGCGATTTCTTTAGCCCCCATGTACTCCAGTTAAAACAATGCTTTTGGCATGTTTCACTGCCTTCATCCTGGCACTTGAAAGAAATGCTGACAGCACACCAGACCAGAAAAAAACAAGGAGGCACTGCTTCCTCTGAGCAGCTCACCCAAGCAAAAGAGTTGACAGTCAAGGCATGCCAGTGGCAACTATCTAGACAGGGCCAAGGCCACCACTGTCTCTGTCCCAATCCAGGTGCTGTGAAGGTGCACAGATTTCAACCCAGAATCTCCTCTGTGGGTTAAAAAACACCCACAAAACAACAAACAAAGGTGGAGAGCCACACTGCACCTGGGTGACCAAAGTTATTGCCATGTGTACATGTTCATATGCATGGCTGACTCATCAGCTGGTAAGCACGAACTGCAGTGTGCATGAACTTATCAGCATTTTAATTACTGCCCGGCTCTAAAACTAGCAGAGTTACTGGGCGGTTTCCAGTCTCGCTCATAAGCCAGCTGAGAAGTTGATGAAACTGAGAAAAACTAAAAGCCCCACGTTTCAAGCCTTGGGTTATAGGAGAGGAACAAGAATTAGGGGACAGGAAAGGGCAAGAGCCAACGGAAAAAGGGAAAGGTCACTACTGGTGAACTAATGAGCTTCCTGTGTCAGTCTTCATTTGCTTCTCAGTCTGCGGAGTTGGGTATCTGGGATGATCAAAATCACAGATGCTGAAAGGGAATGAGAAGGAGTGACAGTGGCAAGGATACCAAGATCCCTTCTCTGCTGAAAATATCCCCATCTTCCTCATCTACGCTGCAACCCAAAATGAAGTCAAAAGTTTAACCTCACATGTCAAGAAACAAACACCTACTTCTAAGTATATCATTGCAACAACCACCAGTTAACACTCTCACAAGTTATCCTAGAAGAGAAAGCAGGTACTAGTCTGACTAGCTAGATCTCCACTGCAGATGTGCTTCCACCAAGGACTCAGACTACATGTGGGAAGCTTGCTTGGAGGCAAGAGCATAATCCCTGTGATATTGGCTGCATGAACACTGGCCATCTAATTCTGGCTTCGCTTCTATGTTGGCTGCTTCACAAAACTCCAAGAACCCCCAAAAAGCACAGTTCTGAGATTACACAGCCCCTTTCCTCCACTATTTCAGCCAACCCTGGCACCAGGGTTTCATATTCTTCCTCAAACACAGCAAATGTCTGAGTATGACAACTTCATGTCCAGTAGATATCCAGTATACCTGAAATATGCCTTTAGCCGCGGTGCTAACCACAGACAATTATTTTCTATTCAGAAAAGAAAGCTCAATTTCAAAGCAAGGGCATGCTCAGTATTATTTTACCAGCATCAGATACAAATATTCAAATTGCCAAAAAGAACAAAAAGGTAATCCATGCTAACTGCTAAAATCTGCAAAGGCAAATGACTGCAGTCACATGCAAATTAATGTGACAATAAAGGTCTCACGCTGAGCCAAGGAAAACCTTTCCCTCCACATTACAGAGACATACTAACAAAGAAAGTCAGCAGCATATATTTTGGCTATGTGAAGTATCTATAATACATTCCTGTGGGGTAAAAATGTTATTTCCTCTGGAGCACTGAACAAAATCAGACAGAACAAGACCTTCACAGACATTGAGGACGTCTGTACTAAAGCTGTTATTATAATTCCAGATTCTTTGTCTTTTCATGGCATGCTCAGACAAGATATGCCTTAATTCCAAAAAAGAACTTCCATGATTTTATTAAAAAAAATATGTTTAGCTCCACTACGTAAGACAGTTGTTGGCAGGAATAAAAAGAATCTGTCCTACATATTCTGCTATACTTTATGGACGTTTTCAAGTTATTCTGGAAAAGTAAGCATTACCTTCAGCAGCAGTCTGGTAGATGAACTAGGTTTTTCTTATAATTTTAATATTTTTTGTCATTTTCCTGGGGAAGCTATACTCACCTGATCCTTGTCCAATGACATAGATGGTCTCCCCACACCCCTCATCAATCCTCTCTGACATCTGCTGGAGTAAACTGTCATATTGCTCTGAAGTTGGACTCACCATCACCAGCTGGAAAAAATATTGAACATCCATGTGCAAATGTCAGGCAAACAATTTCAGAACCAGCTTCAGTTACAAGAACAACCAATCTATGTGTGTTTTATTGAAAGAGAAGGACTCTTTTTCCAGGACCGCTTTGTGGTGGTTTTGTTTTGGTTTGTTTTTTAAACCAGTTTTGCTGACAGCTATTTCCTTGTGACACTGCACAAGGTTGTTTCTCTGAGCTCAGAGTTCATCTATGCTGGAAAACACACTTCAAAGCAAGTAAGAATACCAAGCATCTCATTTTGATGTAACCAATGTTTAAAAGCCACACTTAAGTGAACACTCCAATGTTTCCATGCAAGGAAAACAGCAAGGGGTGGAGATTTCTCCACAGAAATTCCTTAGCTTACTCCTTAGGGTACTGCACAGTCTCTGCTGCAAAGAGTGCTGCTGCTTCCCTGAAACATGACAGGACAGCCAGAGAAAGCCAACTAGACCTCACTGCAGAGAACACCTGGGCACCAAAATCCAGAGCATCTCCTAAGTCTTTCACATATTTGATGTCCCCTTCTGTTTTCTGAGGGGGCAGAAGGAAAGAACACGAGTAAGCATTCATTTCAAAATTTAGGTACTTTACACTACAGTGCTGAGAGGCAGACATACAGAGCAATTTGTATGAGCACATCTGGAGGTTTCACCAGTGAAAAGCTGCAGTTTTGTAGGCCAGCAGCTGTATTACCAAGAAGCTTTGACTGCAGCTATTGCAATAATCAAACTTCCTTTGCCCTTCCCTGCAGGAACGTCAAGAGAATGGAAACATAAATCAGAAACAAAGCAGAAAATGAGGACAAGAGAGTGCTTCAGGAATAATTTTTCTTGGAACTGAATGGTATAGCACCATTTCTGGCAGAAACCTGCATTGCTCACACAGTACAGCTGAGGACATTTGCAGAGAGCCGCCACAATGGTGGCATGGCACTGACAGACCAAGGAGACCTCCATCAGCCACTCTAGCTGCTCTCTGGCTGCCTCCCATCTGTTGGTGGCTGAGCATCCCAGTACAGTAGCCTGACAGCTGTAGTGATTGAGATACACACTTCTGTGAAAAAGGCACTTTTAGTGACAGTTATAGGCTACCACCCACCAAGAGCCCTATGGGTAGGCACATCTGTGCCACACTACAACCCTCGATGACATCCACAGCTGTCCCTACACACACGTCCCAAAGTCACACCCAGAAACAAGCACTTCCCTTCACTATGCACTGAGACTGAAATCTGTGCTAGATTTGTCTAAAACATGGTTTACAGCAGTTGACAATAACATCCTCAAGTCTGCCCAACGTTCTCTAATACAGCCTGACTTGTTAGCACAGTTAACACAACGTGTTTTCAAGGAGAAGCTACCTTTACCACTGCTACTACTACTATTATACTTGATGAAGGCCTTTTTTGGAAATCTAGAACATAAGGGAACCCAACCCCCCACAAACAACACTTAAGCAGCTTTCAAAACCATCGTGATGCACGCTGGGAAACTGAAGCACAGACAGAAGGTGCTGGTTAGAAGGTTTAAGGCTGCCAAAGCAAGGCTTTCCTCAGGTGTTAAGGATTCCAGAGAGCAGGGATGTGTCTGCAAGGGCCAGACAGCTACAAGAGATACAATCCCCTTCACGTGCCCCTTTTGGACACATGCCCTACCTAAGCCTTTTAACTACTTGGCATGGTCTGCAAAAGGTACCAAAGCACTCTGTTCTGGAAGGTCACAGTCTTTCAATTTCATGCTACAAAAGACTGAGTTTTGCTTTTATTAGTTTTTCTTTCAGTTCCATTTTCCTTTCAGTTTTGTTTTCTTCTCGAGGGAAAACACTGGATGTAAATGTATTTAGAGGGAAATCAGCAACTGTTGAGAGGCTCAGTCCAGGCAGGAATGGAAGGCTGTATTTTGATGTGGAGGGCTCATTTTGCCCTGCTAGTACTTTCAGGAATTCCTGGAAGCACAGCAGACAGGCCCACTGTTTAGGCCAGTGCACCAGCACAAGTCAGGGACTCAAGATCTATTAAACAGGCTGTAAAACACACAAAGATCAATAAAATAACAGGCCACCAGTGTAGCGCACACTAACTTCAGTTTCTTCAAGTCTCATCACCAGCCCTATTTTTCTGTGAGTCCAAGTGCTTCAGCAGTGTGAGCAGGCAGGGTGTTGTAACAAGTACCAGGCACTCAGCAGCTCATTGTACCCTTTCCTCACGTTGCCAGGCAGGAGGGCTGGGCGCCTCAAAGAGCACAGGCTCACTCACATCAGCTCAAACACTGTTCCCCCACACTGCTGCTTTCACTGCCATGCAAAGGAGCTCCTGAAAGGTGTTCCAGCAGCAGACCACCTCCAAAGTTTACTCCGGGGCCGATGAAACTTACAGCTGATATGACATAGCCAGGACATCAAGAGAAGTATCTGTAGATAAAATAACAGCTTTCATGGATCACACCTTCCAATGCCATTCAGTGTTTCTGACAACAATTTCTGCAGTCGCAGCCCCAGCCAGTTCTGCAGTTTCCTGGTCACTGCAAGACTTGACATGCTGTTTTGAAGATCTCTTTAGCTTCCTGGATGGAGAGAGCCTGTTCTCTGCCATCTCCTTGGTCAAAGAGAAGCCCTCCATTTTGGTCCCTCCGCTTTTTTTGCTTTTCACCTTTGAGCAACCCCCTCCATGCTTGCACTACGAATGCATGTTTTTAAGAGGTTTTCACAAAGTCAAAAACGTTCACTTTTGTTCCTTCCACTTCATCAGGCACTTAGCAGTTATCAGTAGGAGCCGTGTGGGTCTAGCAATCTCAGGTTTCCTATAGGGCAAAAAAGTAACAACCAGTTACTGTTTTATTCTTAAGACAGAAGAAGGAAACATACCTCAAGTTTGAAATACCATCTCTAAAGTCCCTTTCCAGTCTCTGGGGAGAGGTGGCTTTGCCTGCCTCTCTTGATCAGTTTGGGGATTAACACACACCAGAGATGGGTAACAGCTACAGTTGCCTGGGCTTACTCCTGGGGAACAGACTGGACTGTGCCAATCTGCACTGCCCAACAGCAAGCAAGAGGCCATAGCTTTAATTAACAGCAATTTCAAGACACTAGCGAGACTGAGCTCGGGTTATACCAGCACTGCTGCAGGCAGTCGTTATAAAAAAAGCATCCTATATCCATGAGGCAGACAAATTTTAAGTATTAAGGGCAAACCAAATGCTATGTAGTACACGTAGTACATAGTACACATAGTTTTACTGGTAAAACAGAGCCTGACATTTTGCATGGCTGGAAGGCCACCATCAGCCATCAAGAGGCTGGGGGAAAGGCACCTTCTGTAATGTCATATTTTGTCTTCTACGCCCTATAGACATACATTGTTCAGGTGCTATTAATGTTCTGTTGTCAATGTAGATCTAATGTAAGTATCAGCTTCACTAATAGCCTTGTGTGCTATGGTTTTTGACCCGAAAGTTGATTACTGCTGCACTGTGTTGGCACTGAAGGGAAAACAAACACCCATTAAGATCAACACGATAATGAATTTGTGCTGATGAATGGAACTGTTTGCCTGACCAGCTGACAAGGTGCACTTGATACCAGAATCCCAAAGAGTTCCTCTCTAAAAAGAGCTCACCTTACAGTAAACGCACAGGGAGAGGACCGGGAACAAAGTATTAGCATAGCCAGGGGCTGGGTCAGAAGGACCAGGACAGAAGTAGCAACTATCAAACAAACTGACTGCAGTGGGAGTCCCCATTTCACATAGGGATTGGAGTGGAACAATTCCACTGAGAAGACAGAAAATATTGGGTTGGGGGTGTCAAGGAGGTGCAGGTCAGCGACTGCATTCTCACCATATGGGATTGCTGTTTGGAGCACACAGTGGGAGACTAACTTGGAAAGATGGAGCAGAGCTCACAGTTTCAGCTCTCATCCAAGATGGGGATGAATGAAAAGTCCAGGAAAAAGACAGCAGGTAGACAGTACTGTATGGAAAAGTAAATTGTAATAAAGATCAAAAAAATGCTTACTTACCACCGCCACAGCACCTGTAGATTTCTAGGGATGGAAGACAGACTGACACCTCAAATGGGAGTTTGTGGGAGAAAAGCACTCTTCTCTCTTTGCTGGAGTTTTGGTCAGGTTCCTGGCTGTCAAGAATCAGTGATGCAGTCCTTGGCATCCTCCTTGGCCCTCTTCCACAGCAGTCACGTCCAAGACAAAGCATAGATCAATACTGGCATCCTGTATAAAAATCTTGTCCAGCTCATTAAGGCACAAACAGGTGGCTCAATAGCTACTACAGGTTTGATTTCTATTTTTTGCTATAAGACATCTTCATAACATTTGTTTTAATATAGTACCACATTGTAAAATATCCAGTCATGCACTCAAAAAAAGCCTGTTTCCATATTCACAGACACAATTCCTCTTTCCATTTCTCTGTGCATAGATGGCAAGAAAGTTCAGGGCTCTGGAACAACTTTAGCTGGAAGTTAAAGAGGAGGGATGACAGAAGACTAGGAGGAAACACCAGCTATGCCGACTTCTGGATCACATAATTACAAGTGGACCAAATGAAGTTTTTCAGGAGACTTGGAATGGGAGATAGCACCACAGTACATCAAACCCATGGCAGCAAAAGGTATACAGTTAAAGAGGGCAGCCAATTAGGAAAAAAAAAAAAAGACAACGACAGAAGGCAGCTAATGTAGTCTGTGGCAGGCTCTGGCACACACATAGTACTACAATGTACCTTCCTGCAGGATGGAAGCGAGAACTGGTTCTGACAGAAATAAGACCACCACACAGTTTTGTCACTGAGATCCTAGAAAGGAACTGCACAAGGTGAACAACCCTTTTTTGTGTTGACTTAACCCTGCTTCCAAGAGCAAGGCACCCTTGTCACTGGGCTCTTGTGCTCGAAAGTTACAAGCTCTGACCTCCTTTTAAGATTGCGGAGAAAGTCCCAGGAACTAGTACAACTGGCAGGAGAGATAACAACAGAGACCCGGCGCGGAGGGCTAACGTCAGCGGGAGGCTGCAGCAGCTGACAGCTCCAAACCCTGTGCTTCCTGAGAATGCTACCCCGGCTGCGGGCTGGCGTTCCCCCCGGACAGCCCAGGCGGGGACGGCGCAGGGCGGAGCAGCCTGCCAGCACCTTCCCGTCCCGGCCGGGGTACGGGACAACTTTACTGAGCCTCTCCCGGCCGCCTCCACCTGGCACCGCTGGCTCTGCCGCCCGCTCAGGTGATGCTGGGGCCGGGGGAGAGCTCAGGGGAGCCTCCCGTCCCGGCGGAGGTAGGCGGGCCCCAGTCTCTCGCTCTCCCGAGGTGCGGGGAGCCGCCAGGCTGGTGAGGCAGCTCCCCGGGCACGGCCGACCGGCAGAGAGGAGGGCAGCGGGGGCCCGGCGGGGTGATGGTGCTCGCCGCCGCCCGCCCCCCCGCCGGGCCTACCTTACTGGTGAGGTCGATCTCGGGCTCGCCGTTGAGCGCCTCGCCGTCCTCGCCGTCGAAGGCTGCGCGGAGGGGACAAGCGGCCGCCGCCACGCGAGGTCGTCCGCCCGGGGAACCGGGCTCCGGAGCGAACATACAGGCCGGCACCGGGGACCCCCCGGGCACCGGGGACCTGCTCCGTTCCGCCGCCGCCATCTTCCCTTCCCTGCCCGGCCCTCCGCCCCGGCCCCGCCCCCGGCCCGCCAAGGCGGTGCCCGCCAATCAGCGGCGGCGCAGGGGCCAAATTTGCATGTTGCCATGGCGACAGCGGGCGGGGCCGCGGTTATTCATGAGGGAGGCCCCGCCCCCTCGGGGGGCGCGCAGCCAATGGGAGCAGCGCTGCCAGCTCGGCTTGTTTTCTACACATACACACACACAACAGAGCCCGCGCGACGTGTCCGCCGCCGGCTGTCCAATCGGAGAGCTGCTCTGCGTGACAAACAACCCCAACAGCCAATCAGAGAAAGGATCTCCGCGGCCTGGGCGGGACTAAGGGCTGCAGCAGAGCCGCCCCGGCCGGGTGGGCATTTTCTCGGGCTAGCCGGTGAGAAAGAGGGGATTTTCCACTGATAGTTGTGTCAGCCAATGGAACGGGGTGGGATCTGCTATCCCGGCCCGTAGTGCCGCCAGCTGCCGGGGTTCGCAAAGGGCCTCGCCGCCCCTCCCGCCCAGGGCTCCCGACAGAAAACCCCTACGCCTGCTCGCCATGCGAGCCCACGATGGTCAGACAGGCGGCGGGGGCCGCCAGGCAGAACGCCAGCGCCAAGGAAGAAACCCGTCTGGCTGAGGGGCTCTGCGGGCTGGCAGGTGACCCCTGCAGAGCGGCGGGGGAAGTTGCCTGTCCTTCTGCCCCGCCTGGCCACACGCACGCCTGTGGCCCCGCCGCCACGAGCGCCAGCCCGTGGCACAGAGCAAAGCTGGGGAAGGATTCTCGTTTGTTTATTCAGAACCGGCGGCACCGCTTTCGCTCGCCTCCCGGCTCGTTCCGCCGCGGACGTCGGGGGGGGCGGGGCCGACGTCGGCGCGTGCGGGGGGCGGGGAGGCGCGCGCGCGCGCGTGTGTGCGTGCGTGCGCGAGAGAGAGGGGCGCGAGCGGGGCCCGGCGCGCGCGTGCGCCGNGCGTGCGCCGGCGCGGGGCGGCCCGAGGGGCCGAGCGGGCGGTGAGCAGGAGGCGGCGGCAGCGGGACCCGGCCTGGCCCGGCCCGGCCCGGCGGGGCCCCTCCGACCCTCCCGAGGGGAAGGGCGGGCGCTTCGGCCCGGCAGCGAGACCCGAAGGGCTGGGTGGGGGTTAGACGGGGGCCTCTCCTCAGCGCGGTGGGCTGCGGGGGGCGCTGGGCCTTGGTCGTGGGAAGCGGCACCCACCTGGGCTGCTGCTGCTGCAGTTGTTATGTTGTTGTTTGTGGTGGTGGTGGTGGTTGTTGTGAGGGCGTAGGGTGGGGAGGGGCGGGGTGGAAAGGTGCGAGGCAGGCCGTGGGGCTGGTCCCGCCTGCCCTGCCCTCGCTCCCACGGGCTTTGTGCTGCCTCTCGTTGCTAACGGAGACTTCCCTTTGTCGGAGCGCAGGGTGACCTGTGAGGAATCGCCTTCCCCGCAGCCTGGACTTGAGTTTCTCGTGGCCTAGCAAGAAGCGGTTTCCTCTCCCGAGCTGTTGGCATCTTCCTGCCAGGATTCAGTCGTTCCCAAAGGAATGGAGGAATGCAGCTGATAAGTGCTTAACCACCCTGTGCTCCTGTAGGCAGCATCTATAGGTGCTGACTTCATCTTCTCCCCTTTGGCACTTTGGGAGGGGGCCTTTCCTTGTTACCTGGTCTGGGTACCTTTTTTAGTGGGACTGGAGACCAAAGGAGATGGAAGAAAAGGAGCGATGTGATAAATTCCAGCTGGTACCTTGACACTAAGGAGAATCGTATATTTTGACATTTTAATTTTTTTTTTCTGTGGAGGGGAGGGGAAATACTACATTTTATGGGGTATGGGAGGAGGGAGGAAAAATACGTTGCAGATCTTCATGTGGTTTTTAAAACCAGCCATCAGAGGCAATTACTGAATAAACTGAAGCACAAGAGGAGGCTTTGTAAGCTGGAAGCAGCGCTAGCCCACGAAAGAAAGGGGCAGTGGGCTGCCGTTGTGACTGTGGAGGCACAAACTTCAGCCTCCTTCATTTTTCACTACCTACTCCCCATCCACCCATCGAGAAAATGAGTTGTGTGCCATGGAAAGGTGAAAAGACGAAATCGGAATCGCCAGAGCCATCCCAGCTACCGCCACAGCATATTTACCATGAGAAGCAGCGCAGGGAGCTGTGTGCCCTCCATGCCCTCAACAATGTCTTCCAGGACAGCAATGCCTTCACTAGGGAAACCCTGCAGGAGATTTTCCAGAGGTAGGATGCTCTCTGTGCTGGCATTAGCTTCCCCTTGTCCTGTGCTGAGTGGAGGAATTTTTGGATGTTACTTATGAGGAAATAGAAAGAAAAGGTGGGATTCAGCCTGTGCTACTGCTTTGAACTGAATGTATCTTGTTTTTTAACCCTAGCCTTTTTTTTTTTTTTCCCTCCATGCAGAAATTCTTTATCATTTTACTTGTTTCTTAACCTGTTCTTGCTGCCAGTTTTGGGTCCAAGGGCTTTATCGCAGATGCTGTCATGTGGTTGGACTGCTGTCTTCCTCCCTGCTCACCTTAATGCATCTTCTACCTGTCTTCCATATTTTTGCTCCTGCCTTGTGTAGATAAATTATCTTGATGTTAATAATTGATTTGGGGATTGCCTTGGGAGAAGGAAGGTGGCAGGAATGACTAATGGATCATCATGAAAACTTACTGACTTAGTACTGCAACACTTAAAAGGTTTTTTAGAAATTAAAAGTTTTGCCAAGTGAGTGACTCCTTATTCAAGAGGTTCAGCGAAGTTCTTCAAATATTATGGGTTTTTTTTTCATGTAGCAAGACCCTATGTACTCTCTCAAATTGGATTTCATTTCAGTAGCTGATGCCTGTTTCCTGTGGCATTGCTAAATGTTTCCCAGCAGCTTCCGATAATTAATAAAGTGGTTTTGAGTTTTGCAGGGTTGAATGTAAATTATTAATGTGGCCTGTGCAATAGCTTATATTTTGCTCAGTGTTTATTTTATGGTGTTTTGATGCTTTATGGAAATTCTCCACCTGTGTGAGCCTTTATAAGTTCTGGTGACCCACCATTGATGAAGCTAAGTGTTCCTATAGGAGAAGGGTTCTCCTCTGATGCTCAACCTGCAGATGTTGTAAACGTGGTGTAAGTTATGGCTGAATGCCTGTTACCACCATTTGCCAGCATCTTGTGTTGGTGACAGGTAGGAGATCACACACAGCAGGTGCTGTGGGACAAGGCATTGGCAGTACCCTGTGCTGATGAGCAGGGAGCTGTGTGCCTGTTGCTGCTCTCATGGAAACTGGCAAATCTATGAAACTGGTGCTTGACTCATCAAACTCATGCCTGTCTTTGGCAAAAGTATCAAAAAAATATCAGATTGAAATGCTATTTCTTATAGCATTGTAGATAAAACTCCTGCTCCTGGTGGAGTGGAGCTGGTCCATAGCAGGCTCAAGGCACTCTTTGTCCAGCGTAAACATACTGTGGTTTTGTTCTAGAGCAGCATTTGGCAGAATCTTAATCACAGCTAGATTGCTCTTGGCCTGAAGCAAACAAAGGCAGTTCATGTGGTAGAAGGAGTGTGATGATCTAATTAGTTGGCTTTCACTGTGTTTGGTGAGACAGAATTAGTGTGCAGCATGAAACCTCTCAGAAAAAGACTGGATATGAATCTTGTTGGACCTCTTTCCCTAGAAGGGAGAGTTTGTCTTTTATTCCGACCTGGAGTTGTTCCATCCTAATACTCAGATCAAGATACACAGATTGATTCAGCCCCATGGTAGTATGGACATATACATGGATATTCCTCTTGGAAATGGATGAGCTATGCGTAAGAACTGCCACTGCCTTTCTGCTTCTGTTGGGTGACTACTTGAGTGTAGCTCTTTGACTTGCCTTTAAGAAGCATGGATCTAGTTGCCCTTTATATGTCACTTGTCTTCCCTGTGTCTGCTCATATTCTATGTATTGATAAAGGGCTGATGAATATTTTAAATAACCTACAAATTCGTTGAGGTCTGATTTTTAAACCCAGTGTTGATAAGGTAACAAAATCACAAATAAGCTCTCTAGCTTTTGCCACATTCCTTGGAGAATGATTGAACCACACTGCTTAATCATTAGCTTCCCTTTTGCTGCATCCTATTGTGTAAGGCCAGAGCAGTCTGATGATTATCACCTCAAGTGCATGCCAAAACTTGGTCCAGCCACCCTCTGATTTTGTAGCCTTTCTCTCTTCTTTCCTTTAAAATAAGAAATACCTTTTTGATGTTCCTCTGGCTTTTGTTGCATGTTCCAAGTGTTGCATGGAGATATAAATCACTTCACTGGAGTCTGAGTATTGAGACCTGATTAGGAAAGACAACTGCATGCAGGAATCTTGGAGCCCCTTGTGTTAAGACAACATGTTGATGAAAGTTTCTGATGTAGAAAGATCAGGAGGATTATTACCTGTGTCTCTGTCCAACTTTGTCAGTCTTCCTCAGCTCAGTGGCTAGGTAAAAAAACCAAAACAACACTTTAATTCCTTGCCTAGTCAGAATCCTTCAGCTGATGATTGCAGACTCTGCATAGGTATGTGTGGGTCAAGACGTTGAGGTGGTTCTTGATGCAAGTTTGCGCACAGGTGCCAGTTTTTTGTCTGTACTGGTCACCTCATCCCATTTCTGGGGCTCTGGAAGTAATGTGAAGGAACAAAGATAAATGAGTTCTTTCAGCTCTGGAATGAACTTGTCTCTGTGAAATGGTGCCATGAGAGAGTGCTTCTGCAGCCCAAAGGGCTCTTTGAATTGTAAGGCTTTCCTTGCTCGCTGGTGCTCAGGAGAGTTGGTGGGTTGAAGCAGTGATCTCGAGGAATTAGTTGTAGCCAAGTGATCTTGCTTTCTGGAGATGCTGGAAGAGCTGTGACAAGCTGCAGGTTCTGTCTCTGTGATTAGTGAAATATAGCCCTGTGGTGGATATTAACAACTTTTCCTCTTACCATAGTGTTATGGACTGCTGTCCCTTCTGTAGTGAACTCGCTTCCCAGACTGTTGTGCTGCAGACTGCTCCACTGCAGAAAAACTCACGGCTGAAGCCAAAAGCTACCTGTCTGTAGCTTCTCCAGCCTTTGTTGTTCTGAAACTTCCTACTCAAACCACTTCTTTCTTCTTGTCAAATGCCTTATGCTGTCAGGGTGTCACTGAAAACTGGGGAATAAACTCTCCAACCAGTTGGTTAGGTAAGAAAGCTGACATGATTTTATTCAGCATGCTGGGTGCATGGGGATTGCACCAGCTAACGTGGGCACCCAGCAGCCTAACAGACCATATGCATGAAACCAATATATATTCACTGCATTTCTTTTACATATGCATTACATTTCCTGAATACATGCATATATGTTAATTATTTCCATGGATTTATTTGGATATCAGTAGGGGTCTTTTGAGGGTCTTTGGTGGTCATTTGGGAATATCCCATTCCCCAGATTTTCCATTTACGGTTCTGGATCCTCTGATGAATCTTTTCTCCTTGAGAATATCTCAAGTATGTCATCAGGTCATGATGCACTTCTCTTATCACTCTTTGCCCTGGCACTCTATCTTTGTTCTCAAAACTGAGACATCTAGTACATCTTAATCACTGATATAGGTAAATAAGGAAGCACTAGCTGGTACAAGACTATTAGTCATAGATGCAGGGAGTTAACACAAAGCCACATTAATCTCTGGCATTTGTACTAAGTACTATGTAGTACAAAATGAAGCATTAATCACAGATATAGGGATAAAACACTATTGTGCTAAAGTTAAAAAGAGTTTTCCAACATCTTCCCCCACTGGTGCCTGGACACCTTTTTAAAGAAATATATTTTGTTGGGTGACAAGGGCAGGAATGCAGAAGGGCTGAGGGATTTTCAGTGGATGAAGTATGCCTGCAGAATATGCAGTGTGCTAAAGGCTGAGCAAAAAATGTGCAGGAACATTAGGAGTTCTGGGGATGCAGGTAAAATCTGGATGTTTGGATGATATGAAATCTGAAATTTGTACTAGCAGAATTAATGGAGTCCTTATCAATGAAAAGAGCAACTCATCACAACATAACTCATCCGAGGCTTGGCTTTCTTTGGGTTGGCATTACATGACTTGGCTGTTCTCTCCTCCCAGTTTCCCCCGTGCTTGCTCTTCCAGCTGTCATCTTCATAATAATACATGCCATTGTTTTCCCTCCTTGCAAAATTTCTTGGGCAGAGGGGGGGAAATATAAAACCACAAAAGTGTCTAGCAGGCTTTTTTGCCACACATCTCCATGTTATGTCTCACATCTGTTATCTGAACTTGTGCAAAGGCCATCGTGTATTTTGGCATGTAACCTCATAGCAGCCCACAGGTTCCTCACAAGGGGAGGTGGAGGGGCAGGCATTGATCTCTCCTCTCTGGTGCCCAGTGACAGGACCTGAAGGAATGGCACGAAGCACTGTCAAAGGAGATTTAGGTTGGATATTAGGAAAAGGCTCTTTACCCAAAGGGTGGTCAGGCACTGGAACAGCTCCCCAGGGAAGTGGTCACAGCACCAGCCCGACAGAGTTCAAGAAGTGTTTGGACAATGCTGTCAAGCACATGGTATGACTCTTGGGACTGTCCTGTCTGGGACTAGGAGTTGGACTCCCTGTGGATCCTTTCCAACTCAAGATACTCTATGATTATATGAACATGATGGACTGTGGTTCTGCATTTTTAGATGCTGTAGGAATGCAAGTGATGTCTAAGCAAAGTTAAAGGTCAAAGCTGAAGAGATTTGTTTGCATCAGGATTATCTGTTTAGTTACCTACAGCAACAGAGATTTTTTTTATCATCTAGCAACAGCAACACTTTAGAAAGCTCCTGACCCCAAGTATCTTCATAGCTTTGTGTCTGAATACTTCTTTCACTTACCAGTGGAGGAGGAAGAAGAACCTTTCCTGCAGTCAACCTCCCCTGCCTCTTTTTCTCATCCAGTCTTCAAGACTGGTGTTGACTGTTGAACTCTGGAAATTGTAATCGCTATTGTCCTAAATAGCAAACTGGCATTTATTCCAACTGTAAATTGAGGAAAAATCATAATTGAAGCATCCTTTAGAAGTACCAGTTCAAGGGGTGACAGGGGAAGAGCTTTGTGATTTCTTTCACATCAAAGGCGGGATTTTTGGAGGCTTTGTACATCAAAGTTGTTCTTAATGCATTACTTAGTTCCCTCAGCCCGTTTGTATGAGGGATAAGGGGGGGATGGAATAGTTTATGTTTAAACACAAAACCCCTGAAAATGGGCTTCAAGTTACACAGCAAGTAGCCCCTTTCCAGCTGTGGAATCCAGGTTCAGCAAACACCTGCTAGAGCAGTCTCCTCTTGTGTTTGCAGGCTGTCTCCCAACACCATGGTGACCCCCCACAAGAAGAGCATGCTGGGCAATGGGAACTATGATGTGAACGTGATTATGGCAGCACTTCAGACCAAAGGCTACGAGGCGGTTTGGTGGGATAAGCGCAGGTACTGAGAAGCTGTGTAGTTCTGCAGGTGGCTACTGTTTGTAAAAATGAGAAAGAGATTGAAGTGAAAGCACCGGAATGCAATCTTGTTGATGTCTTGTTTTCTGCACTCTTTCAGGGATGTTAATGCCATTGCCCTGTCTAACGTGATGGGCTTCATCATGAATCTGCCCTCCAGCCTTTGCTGGGGCCCCTTGAAGCTCCCCCTCAAGCGACAGCACTGGATCTGTGTCCGGGAGGTGGGAGGCACCTACTACAACCTCGACTCCAAGCTCAAGGTTCCCGAGTGGATTGGAGGTGAAAGTGAGCTCAGGTAGGATTTCCTCAAGTCCTTTCCTGTTGGAGGTAAGAAATCTGTCCTTAAACAGTTGGTGACTGAAACGTGTATGGCTGACCTTCAGTAGTAAAAATTTGAGCGTAATAAGGTTCTTGTGCCTCCATTTGGATTTATGCCACATATGCAAAGCTAGGGAAATGCTTTTGGCAGTGGTGTCTCTATGAGCTCAGGAGAGCTTGACTTGGCCTCTTACGTGTCTGGCTCTGTCAGTGGTGAAGGTAGAGGCCACCTCTGGTATTAGTGGGTGACACCTGCAACAAGATGTGCTGTGCCCTGCTCCCTCCTCAAACATGAGAGTATCAGCCATGCCATTGAAGTTTTGGTAAATTTCTGGGGTAAAGTAACACTTAGGAAACTACTGTGCAGGGGTTCTGGTGGATTTTATCCTAGGTGTATTGTTCTTCAGCAATAAATAAGGGCTTTCTCTACTGGGAGTTCTGGAAATTTGGACCAAAAGATATTGGCGAAAACATTGATTTGACTTTCATAATTATTGGAAGTAATCCAAGTTTGGTATTAGAAAAAGCTTAGGTGCAGAAAGGGGCTAAAAAAACATGTCAAATGACCAGGTGGTACTCTGCTGCTAAGGACATCTGAATGATGGGGTGTTCTTTTTCTGCAAGAAGAAGATTTTTCCCAGATTTGTTAGAATTATTTTAAGTTACAGCAGGATTCTTGATCTTGGAAATATCAAGAAACTGAACTTGGTTTTAATTCTCTTTTTGCTACCTTGCAAAGTAAGAAAGTGGCATCTATGCAGACTTACCTCTGCAGAGGTTAGGATAATGTCTATCTGATTCTGAGAATTTTCTGGGTAGAGATGGTTGAATTTATTGGGGCAAGTTTAATATTTGTTTGTGGATATTTTCTGTCATAAAATAACTAAAGACACTGGGAGTTTCCCCCCATTTCTTGTCGTATCTGAATAGTTAGTTGCATTTAGTTGTTGCTGCAGATGACAAAGTTCTACATTCAGTAGCACTTGTTTCCATTTCTCCTTATGACAGGAAATTTTTGAAACACCAGCTGAGAGGAAAGAACTGTGAACTCCTGTTGGTGGTGCCAGAGGAGGTGGAAGCACATCAGACCTGGAGAGCTGACGTGTGACCTGGGCCGACTCTGTCCTCCCACTACAGTTCTTCCCCTTTACTGAACTCCTGATGTCCTAAAACCTGGATAATGGGTGCCCCGACTCTTCTCGTCTGGAATTTCCTTTGTTAGGCTCTTCTCTTCCTTCCTTGGTGCAATAGGGCAATGGAACAGGACATTGGGGGTGGTGGGTGGGGAAGAACTGAGGGCAGAATGGAGGAAACTGGAAGCCAATCACTTTAATTGCAAGGTGGATTAGCTGTGGTGCCCTTTGGCGAGCTGGAAGGCATCATGCTCGTGAAAAACTGGGCTGGGGGAAAGAGTGCCTGGAAACCTCTGGCCTCCCTTTCCCCTTGGGGTTCAAGGCTGCGTGTGGTGGGACGCTGCTCCCTCCAGGGCTTGTCAGGAAGGAGCAGGGGCTGAGCATGCTGCCACCTCCTTACAGTTCTCTCCCTCCAAAACAAGTTGTTGTGAAGACATTTGCAATTCCTAAAGGTCTCTCAGGACACTCAAAACACTAGGAATGGTACGGTGCTCAGCACGACCCTCTGCTTCCTAGGGCTGGTTTGTGCCAGGAATTAGGAAACAATAATAAAACCAGTGTCATCTTCCAAGAAATTCTTCGGGTAGCTAGAGGATTCCTCCCCAGGGTCTCCAAGGATTTACGTATGTGGTGAGCGGTTGTTTGGCAGTGTGTGTCTGGCTGAGGTGACGTGGAAACAGCAAGCACAGGCTGACTGAGGAGTATCAAGTTTCTGAACTGGAGAGCAGCCATAGTCTGCTTGGGTTTCTTCGTGCTATGGTGTGGGGTTTTTTTTTTACTATTTTTTAACAGTTATTTTGATTTTCTGCATGGTCACCCAGTAGTATAGGGGCTCCTTGGAGAGAGGAATAAAGCTGAAGAGGTTTTCAAAGAAATTAATTCCCTTCTATTCTCCTCTCTCCAGAAGTCTAGCCCACAGTCACAGATGTCGTGAAATGAAAGAGGTCAAGTTATAAAATAAAAACGGGCTGAGGAGGGAAGCAGTCAGCTTTGTCCTTTTATTGTTACCAGCTGCTGGTGTGGGAGCTGCAGAGGGTCCACCAGAACTTTCAGGCATTGGAGACACCCTGGCTTGGTAGTTGAACCAACCTCTCCTTTAGGGTTGGCCAACAAACATTCCATTAATGGGTGAATTGCTTTTTCCTGCCTTCCACGGGGAAGAGAGACTAGACATGGAGACACTGAGAGGAATCTCCACTGGCTGTTTCACCTGGGCGAGCTGTAGCTCAGCCATGCCTTCCATGGCAGGAGGAGGAGATGCTGAATTTGGAACTGACTTTGTTTTGTTTAGCACTTCCTGGCTGAGCTGCTGTTTGTGTCCATCTTTACATGTCTTGGCTGAACAGCAACCTCTGGGACCTGCTGGAGCTTGAAGGATCCTGTTCCATCATGCAGGAAACCCTCATTCCTGATGTTTGAGCTGGTGAAAGGAGGGCCTGTAATGACCTTTTCTCAGTTATTTTTCTCTTCAGAGCTCTGCAAAAGCACGAGCAGGTGCTCGAACCTGAGAGACCCCCAACAGAGAAGAGAGACCACACGAGGACGGGACAATGGTGTTTGCTGACCCCTGGACATCCGGCAGGCACTCTTTTGCAGTCTTTTGAGCACAGCCTCCCACAGTCAAGGGCAAATGGCTCTTACGTTTTAAAAAGTCCTATTTCGTAACACATTCCAATGACCAATACCAGCTGGCAGAGTTTTTAAATACTTTCCAGGCAGGATGTTCAGCCTGCAGGCATTCTGCTCCTGACTTGAAGCCATTTCTTCAAGAGGGGAAAATATAAATCTCAACAGCAACATTTTCTATGCTGATTGAAGTTGCACTTTGGAGAAAAACCCTGTTTGCATGGAAACTGCAAGCCAATGGATCAGTGCACAATATGCAAAGATATTTTAAAATACTTTGGGGCTGCTTTCCTCTCCTTGTATGCCAGCTGCTTTCCCGGGGGAGAAACAGTGTGATCCAGCTGCTCAGGTAAAGGGAAAGTGTATGATCACATCCCCGTGGGAGGTGAGGCTGCTGGGCCCCGAGGGTGGGTGAGCTGGTCCAGTCCCACTGCTCGGGAGTGGGGAAGCCCCTCTTTGTTTTCTTGCTTGTTTGGTTTTGTTAGAGCCTTGTCTTGGGTTTGTTTACAGAGATGTATTTTGTTTAACCAAATACTAAAAATGGAAAAAAAAAAAGTTTCCATATAAATGTCCTATCACTTCTGTATGTTCAACTGAATTGTTCTGTAACAAAGTATGTAAAGGATAAATAAATTTTTTTCTTTGGTTATAAAACCACACCTTTCAGTGAGTTAAGAACCTTGAATGTCAGACACTGGTGCTGAGGTGGGATCACCTCCCTGGGAATTCCCCTAAGCCACGCAAGGCTTCCCCACCCCTTTGAAGGTGACAAAGCCATGTCGGTCCCCTCCACATTGCCAGGCTGTGTATGAAATGCAGAGATCCCTAATCAGACATCCCCCGACAGCTCTGAAAGAACTGAGCCTCCCTCAAGGACATCTATTAAAATCACACTGCTCAGGTTGGATTTATTTAATATTCCATACAAAAAAATACGCAGCTGATGTCTGTTCTACTTTATGAGGCAGAGAATCTGCATGGATGTGATCGTCTCAAACCTGGCCTGCTGCTCCCTCGGTTCTCACACACACAGCTGCAGTGAAAGTGTTCCTGCAGATGCATCTTCCCAAAGAGTATTTTCCATGGGGTATTGATTGCCACTGGCACCCCTCCTTCCTCTGCTGGGAAAGTCACACTTCCTGTCACCACTGTCCTTCAGCTCCAAATCAGGCAGGAAAGCATTTGTTCTGTCTGACTGCTGCTTTTCAGAGCCTGACCTGTGCCCTAGGGTGTTCTGTGGGGGCAAGGAAGCTGGCAGAGGAGCTCCCCCGATCCAAGTCTGTAACTGGTTATGGCATACTGATTGAATAAAAGGAAATACTCATGATTTCTAAAGGAGAGGGGGATGCAGACAGGAGCCATCATCAGGTCCAGAGGGGGGCTTCCCTCCCTCATTATGAACAGGTCAGTGTCCCAAAGGAGAACCAAAATTAAAAAGAAAAAAATGCCCTGGCCCAACAAATCAACAGTTCAATGTATCATAATCGCAAGGTCTTCCCACTTGATACGAATCCAACTCAGCTTCCGCAAATCAGATTTTCCCAGACAGCGGAGGCAGGGCCCCTGGCATTCCCCCTGAGAGCCCCGTGTTGGGTCCGAGGAGGATCTGCAAAGGAAACGCTTGGTTCAGGGGTTTCAAGGACACAAGATGGCTTCCCATGCTGTCCCCCTCCCACAGGTATTGGTGGCACTTTGCAGCACCAGTCCCGTGCCTGCTGCAACAGCCAAGGTCAGTGCCTGCCCACAGCCCCTACTTCAGCCCCTCACAGCATATTTTGGCTGGTGAAAGAAAGCCAGGTTGTGCTTGCCAGGGATTGCTGCCAGCCTGACACTGGGAATGGGCAGGATTCTCCCGTTAGAACATCCAGCCAGAGAAGCTGGTGGGATGAGCGAGGCCGCAGCGCACAACAGGCTGCACCCCTCTCCCCAAGCTCCCTCAGCAGCTGCTCGCAGTGGGAGGTGCAGACACTCCCAGCCAACTCTGGGGGGCCGGGAGAGAGGGCTGGGCATCCCTGCCTCACCTGTCGCTGCTGCAGCTGCTGCTGTTGCTCCATCTGCAGTTTTTCCGTTTCAAAGACGACAGGAAGAACCAGAATCATGAAGGAGGTGGTCCCAATCCACAGTGCTGCCCTAGAGAATCTATCAAGAAGAAAGAACCTTAAAAATCAGTTCTTTAGCCGCTTCTTATTGGCACAATCACGCCCTTCCCTTCCGTGCCGCAATCATAAGCCTTGCCCCAAATCCAACCTCGAGCTCCGGCGTGTCCCGTTATCCCCGTCCTTCCCACGCCGCCCATAAACAAAAAACGTGGCTCTGCCGTTCCCCGCAGGCCCCGCACTGCGCTACCAGCAGCCAAATCCACGGCGACAGCCGGCGGAGCCGCCCCGCGCCCCCGCTCTGCCCGCCGGGCCCGCTCCGAGGGGCTCCCGCCCGGCCCGCCGCCCCCTCACCTGTACATCTTCTGCGCTACCGTCAGCGACAGGTCGAACGTAGCCCCGGCCGCCGACCGCACGCTCTCGGGGAACATCTCCGTGAGCCCCCACAGCCGCTCCGCCAGCGTCTCGTCCAGCTGCGGGCGGCACCACCACGTCAGGCCCCACCGCACGGCCCTGCGCGCCCTGCGGGGTCACCGCGCCCGCCCGGCCTTCCCCGCCGCCCGCCCCGATACCTCCTCGTCGTCCTCCTCCTCCTCCTCGAGCTCGTCCTCCAGCTCCTCGGCCTTGCCCGCGCCGCCCTTGGGCAGCAGCTCCTCCGGAGACAGGGACGCCGCGGCCGCCATCGCCAGCAAACAGGACGGAAGGAGTGGCGGCCAGAGCGCCGCCGGAAGCGCGGCGACCCTCCCGCCACCCAGCGCGGGCGCCGCAGCGGCCCCTGGCGGCCCAGAGGAGCAGCGGCCGCCCCCGGCCCGGCCCCCGCAGCGCAGCGCGGCGCGTCACAAATACCCTCAGAGCCGGGTTTTCATCGCAAGGTTTTATGTAAAATACGCAAAACTCTCGGGAACGAGCAACTCCAGCATCCTGCTTGCCCAAGGCAGGTGGTGAGGCTTGTACAAGGGGGAGCGGGCAGAGGTCTCCCTGCTTTTGTAAGCAGAGAAGGCAAGGAGGAGCCCTCATGGAGACCGATCTTCTCCACCGCCCACTGTCCAGCTGCCTTAGAGAAGAGGGTACCTCTGCTGGGCTGCGGTGAGGAAACGCGTTAAGGTAAAGTGCTCTGAGGAAAATCGTGTTAATTAACAGCGCCGTGGTGCCAAACCAGCCATTAGCAGTACCCACGGCACCACACAGCTCTGAAGGCATCTCGGCACTCGTGGTCCTGTGAAACCAAGTACCTCACACAGTACCAACATGGCTGGGAGGCCCAAGCCAGCCCCAGCATCCCGTGGGCCAAGACCCAGAACCAGCCTGGCCACCTCTTCTTCACTTCTTCCTCCGGCTGTGCTGCTTCAGCTCCTCCAGCTCCTTCTCCATCAGGTGGGACTCGGCAGTGGTCTCAGAGAGCTGGAACGCACAGCAAACAACAACAGGAGTGAGTTAAAAGCCCGTGAGGCATTTCCAACTTCACAGCACAAACAAGATTTACAGCCACAAGCCAGGACCTGTGGAAGGGAATTTGCTCCTGTTGAGCAAGGGGGAAGCTGCCATGTCACACTTCACTGAGATCGCCTGGAAAACCTGGAGAGCAGCTAGGGCTTCTGCTAAGTGTTCCAGCCACAAAAACCACTTTTCAGTTTTAAAACACGTGAAGAGTAAGGAAAGAAAATATTTGTTCAGACTGACATACAGGCTAAATCACTTATTAACTGAGAATAGATGTGTGTTCTATTTCACTGAATGTCTCTCCAGATTTTAAGCATGAAAGCTGTGGTCTCTGGCTAAGGTTGAATTTCGGTTTATTTACTGGAAATTATTTTATCCATAGGTTTACACACAGAATAGATGTCACACCCCTCATGACGGCAGATGGAAGCTTTAATCTTCTGTGGTCAGAAAGGGTGGCTGTAACTCAGTTTCATAGCTAGGGCAGAGGCCTGAGTGGCAAGAAAAATGCCGTATTCTGTGCAGAAGGGGAAAGAGGATACATGGCACTTACAGGGGCTTCTCTCTCCTCAGCCACAGTGTTCACAACAAGCTCTGATGTGGGGAGAACCTTCCTCTCTTCTCACAGAGGGGATCAGGCTTTACTCCCACAGCTACTTTGCCATTACACCTGTGTTGCACGGCAGGGTAAAGCAGAAGGTGGGGTGCAGTGACAGCAGCCTTCTTCAGGGAACACAGCGCCCTTTGCTTGGGCATTCCTGCTGCTATGGGCAGGAGTTGGGCAAAGGCTCACCATGTCCAGCAGAATATCCACTTTCAGCCGAAGCAGGTTGTTTTCTTCCTCTAGCTGCTGGTTTCGTTTGCGTAAGCGGTACAGTTCTCTGCGATCCCCCAGGAAGCTTCCTGATTCTTGGAGGAAAGAAGGAGGTCAAAATACAGATTGTCAGCCAACCGTGGCTACTTCAGACCACAGCAAGCTGAACTACACTCTACCTGATACCCACTGGCCATTTTCAAACTTCAGGCTCTGGCCAGCAAGGTTCATTGTGGGGGTGCCATATTCCAGGCCCAGCTCAACCTCACGGGTGGATCTATCCAGCTGCAGGGAGAAGATCACACTCAGTGTTTCACAGAATTCCAGAGCCATCCCCTGCTCCCCCATTTCTTAGTGACTGGCATTTCAGTGGAAGATGCCGGTCCCAACAGCCCTGGAGCCTGGAATGCTACTTTGGTCATGTAGTGCTGCAGTAGAGGACTGGCTCCTCTCACTACCATCCCTGCACTCCCTCCCACCCACACACCCATCTCCCTGCACTTGGAGACCACTGGTGAGAAGTTTCCAGTGTCACAGTTCTGGACTGCAGGTGGGGTGATGATGATTCTTCCCTGAGCTATTCTATGTCTAGTTTCATGTATAGTCACCAGTGATCAGGAATGGTGCTGCATGGTAGGAATAAAGCAGCACCATTGGAATAATAGAATATACTGAGTTGAAAAGAACCCACAAGGATCATTGAGTCCAACTCCTGGCCCTGCACAGGATCCCCAAGAGCTACACCATGTGCCTGAGAGTATTGTCCAAACACTTCCTGAACTCTGCCAGGCTAGTGCTGTGACCACTGCCCTGGGGAGCTGTTCCAGTGCCCAACCACTCTCTGGGTGAAGAACCTTTTCCTGCCCCAGAAGCAGCTGGGAGCTCTGGTAAGGATTATGGCACGCACAGCAGGGACCACCCACCCCTGCCACCAAGGACGCGTTCCCGCAGCAAACCGCAGATGCTGGCACTCACCAGGTGCAGGTTGGACAGCGAGGCCCATTTCCTGGGGGGGGTCTTCTTCGGGCTGAAGGAGTTCCCAAAGAGAGGCATCGCACACTGCTAGCCAGGCCTACGGTGGGCTCCTGCAGGAGCAGGAGTGACACAAGCGGTGTGAGGCTGCGGGCCGACAGCAGCGATGTGCCACGGCGGCCCTGTGACCGACAGCCGCTCTCCCCAGGCACAGCCCCCCGGGTCTCAGGCCAGGATGGCGACTTGGGAGGGCGGGGAGCTCCTGGCCGCCTCCCCGCCACTGCCACCGGGCAGCACCGGCCTTGCACGGGCACGTCCCTCGCACCTCCGCCGCCACGTGAGCAAGCCGGGCCGGGGGAAAAGGCCGGACGGTGCGAGGTGTCACCCCCCTCCTCCCCAGCCCTCCCCAGCCCCTCCCCGCTCCGGCTGGTACCCCCAGCGCCGCGCGGCCCGGCGCCTCGGGGGGGGCACGGGCCGTACCACCCTATGGGCACGCCGGCCAACTGCAAAGGGAGCCCCGCGGGGCGCTGCTCCCCGCACGGGCCACCACCGGGATGCTCCTTTGTCCTGCTTCCCCGCATCTCACGGGCGAAAGCGGCGGGCTCGGCGAGAGCAGAGCCGATGAAGAACACCCCACACTCCCCGCCCCGCGCCGCAGTGGTAGGGTCAGCCCCGCGGTGCGGGGGCGGTTGGGCCGGGCTGTTCCATCGGGCTTCGCCTCAATCCCGGGGGGGCCGCACCTCTCCGCGGGGCCCCGCCTGCTGCCGGCGCTCGCCGTCCGCCTGCCGCCGGGGGATCGCCGCGTGTCCCGGGAGCGGTTTGCGGCCGCCGCGTTGCCGTGGTGACGGGATCCCGGCTCCGCTCCGCCTCCCGCGCTGGGGGGACACGGGGGCGGAGGGGCCGAGCAGCGGCTTGGGGGTCGGGCTCTGCTCGCCCTGCGTCAAACTGGGGCTGTGCTGACCGCGTTTGCCTTAACGCCTTCCCTAAAATGCTCGGCTGGCTTGGATGAGTTTGTAAAATTGTTTTTGGTGGGTTTTGTTTGTTTGTTTTTCAGATAAATAAGTAAACGCCGTTAGGCAGAGAAGCCCTTCTTGCTTGGGAACATGGGAGAAGTGGAGGTCTGGGGTCCTGCACTGCACGGATTCAGGGGATGATGGGTGAGGAGCTGGAGAGAGAACAATCACACAGAATCACAGGATCAGTTAGACTGGAAAAGATCTCTGAGATCATCAAGTCCTATCTTTGACCAAACACCACCACCGTGTGAACATGACCCTGACACTGAGTGCCACGTCCAGTCTTTTCTCAAACACCTCCAGGGATGGTGATTCCATAGCAGCAGCTCCTCACACGCCTTCCTTTGAAGCAGCCCCAGCATCCTGATGTCCTGTGCACATTGCAAAGTCCTCCCTTTCAGCACATGATGGAATAAATTTAGATTCATTGTGTTGCTTGCTGGCTTGTGTTCCATGGGAGGTGGCAGTGGCAGTTGGTTTGGATAATATTTTGAATGAGCGGCATGGGTATGTAACACATATCACCAGTACTTTTTATGTTACAGAGGCAAAATGTCACTCCTAAATTATAAAATAATTCTCCAGTACATTAGAATACTGATCCGAATTTACTTGCTTCATTGTTAAAAAAAATTATGTTGAGGACTTCCTGGGGCTTTCCTGAAAAATTTTGGATTAATGAGATACTAAGATGCTGAATTTAGTTAAGAGGGAACAATAAAGACAAGGGAAAAAAAAAAAAGAAGGGGGCAGGCAGATAAAAGGAGGAGAAAAGAAAAGAATCACCAACATTTTAATTTGGTTTGTTCATGTATTAATACTCCAGGAAAAAAAAAATTATCTAATCGTCTTTCATTCCCAGAGTGCTTAATTGGCACCCTGCCTTACGTGAGCCAGAAAATTGCTCGCTTGGAATGAGAATTGGAAAAATAGCACAGTTAAATCCAGTGACTTGAGACAAGAAAAATCTCTGGTGCTGCAGTATCTTTTGGTAGTCCAGTTAACCAATATCTGATTCTTGCAGGACATGTGCTATAAAACCAGTTGCTTTCTGACGCAGTGTACCAGAGTCTGTGCAGTGGTAAGCAGTGGTTTTTGCAATAAGAGAAGTCATTATAATGGGATGTGGGAAGAAAGCCAACACCCTTAAAAGAAGAATAAAAATTTGCTGTTCGGGGCAAGGTATTTGTGAAGTAGTTGTGGCTTCTGTCACCATTTAATACCTGTATGTGTGTGCATATATTGGGTAAGAAAGATGAAAGGAAGGTCCAAATAAATGAGGGTAAGAACTTTGGAAGAAAAGCTGAGAGAATGTAGAATTACAATTTTGCAATGAAAAAATAAAGGCAGCTCACGTGGGTGCTTATAAGAGCCAAAAAAAAGATAGGGTAGTGAGGGACTGTGCTCTTAACCCTCACTTTGGTTGGTTTTTGTTTTTTCAGTAATGTTCACCTCCCTCGAAGAAGCCTGTATGTTTCAGCACACTTGTTGCTTGAGTTCTCCTTGCACTGAGCAGGATGAGTGTTGTAGTAATACATTGTAATTATTGTAAAACTAAACTGTCTCATGCATCCAGGGTCTCAGAGTGGTTCTCTGCGTCTTTCTGTGGAGCAGAGACCTGGAAAGAGCCAGGCAGCCCATCCCCACTGCTTCCTCCTGTGCCTGGCTGTTATGCCCATGGTGGGTAATACCTGTGTGAATGGTCTCATAGTTGGTAGGGCTTGTCAACAAGAATTCAAAAAGCTCCCCTTGGAGGCTATGAGAAGGAAGTTCAATGGCTGGTTTCTGCTGTGATTTGCTTCAGGAATCTTTCTTCTTCTGCATGATTTGACTAAATTCAATTTCTTGCCAGACTCCATTTCCTTGAAAAATGCTGTGGAATTTCCTTGCTGCACCAACATCCCAGGGTATTTTGGCAGCAGCTTTTTGTCATTGTTTCTCCACCTACATCAGGTAGACACCAAGACAAGAACTGACTGTTGCTGTTTCTAGCATTCTCTCTCAGTGTATTGCAAATACAAACATACATACATACATATATATATATATATATAGTTTAACATATGATTTTCAGCTATGTTAAAAGCATTATGGTGTAGTACTATGCATCCTTCTGTGCCTGTCACTCTGTGGGAAAAGAACACCTAGCACACACTCTTTCTCCCAGGACAATAACTGCAGAGATCACTTAGGAACTGCAAAAGCCCATTAAATGGTGAAGAACCTATATGTTACAGTCACTGTGTAAGGAAGCTGCCTCTGCTCCCAGGAAGGCATCTTTGGGAACACTGGTGGAAGGCTGAGAGATTGACAGGATGAAGATAGGGCTGTAGCACATGGCAGTGTGGAAATTTTGGAATGGACCCAAGCTGTTCTTGGTAGCCTAATTTGGAGCATCTTCTTCAGCTTTTTTGGCTCACAAGTGATAGAGAATCTATAGCTTGGATGTTCTCAGAGCTGCTTTTAACTCCATAGTGTTCCTCTTGCCTTTTTTCATATACGCTGTGGGATTATTATTGTTCTTTGTTATGTCAACAATTACAGGGAAACCTCATTGACTGGTGAATTCAGTAAACTTACTCTAGGCTTACTCTGACGTCAAAGAGAATATTTATTTTAGTTATTGTTCCTTGAAACTTGCTACATTGCCTGGTGGGCTAAATGAGACTGAGCTTAAAACCTATAAAATAAAAATGTTTTGGCATATTGAAATTAATTCCCAGCCCAATTAAATTTTTCATCAGTGAGGTAATTCTTGTTGCCTCAGTGCTGTGCAGTTAATGATGTCCCTTCTTTTAGAATCCTAGATATTAAATACCTCATGTATATTTTATTGACAAAGCCGACACTTCTTCTTCTCTCTCTGTTTCTTTGTTTCTCTATTATTGATTTATAGCTAACTCAAGAGATAAAAGAACAGCCGTTTCACTGCTTTGTAAGGAAATATGCTTTCCTCCTACTTGACTGTCACAGATTCCACCACCAGGAGGCTCTCATTTCAGTGCTTAGAGCTAGGCAAAGAAAACACAGGGAGCGTGAAGTGGAGAAACCCATCTGCACAAGAGTAATCTGAAATTAATACTTATGCTATAAATAGAGATTTTCAGAGTACTGTGCAGGCATCTATTAATTAATTATTGCAGGAATCCTAATATCCAACTATTATGGATGCCATAACTTTTGGAGATAATGGAGTGTCTGTCACAGGTGGTACCAGGAAAGTTCATGCCTTTATCTTCTGGATAGATCTTAGTAACCTAAGTAAAATAATAAAATGCAGTAAAGCAGAGGTTATATTTCTCAGCCCTCATGTGTGCCCTCTATCACCCAACAAACATGCATTCACCTACTTTGTCTCTGCCTTCTCCCTTTTAGTTATTTACTTATTCACAGGTCCTTAATTTTCTTTTACTTTTCACAGCTGGCTTTTATCATCTCCTAAAAGTTCTAAATATCTGCACTAACACTCTTTCTGATCGTTCTATTTTCCTAACCAAACCTTTAAAGAAAGGGGGAAGGAGAAATGTTTTCATCCTTATTTTTTTTACCAAATCACGTACATCTTCCCTGTTGGCTTTTCAAAGCTGCAGTCGTTACTTTGGCTGAAATGTAGACTTTTGTTATTCAAAAGAACAATGTGTACAGGATCTCTTAACTAAAAAGTATACAGAGTTGTCATTCTTTTTTCCTTAAACCCTATTTTTTTTTCTCTTCACTGCTGAGTCAAGCCTTGTATAGCTGCTTCTGTGCTTGTTTCCCACGGTCATGTTTCAGTACTGATGAGTCCAAGACACAGCTTTGCACTGCAATTTCAGAATGGATGATAGGTGAGAATAGTTTTGCTCCTGTCAGGAAATGCAGCTCCTGCGAGCTATAAGGCTGCAAACTGAGTTACGCCTTGTCTTTCAAACTGACTTCCTGCCCTCCTTCCCTGAATTCACACATACATACTACATGTTTACATTTGTTTACTTGGGCCTCTCTGATATGTACTAATGTGGAAAACATGTATCCTCTCCTCTAAGGAGAAGAAAAAGTGTAAATGAAGCCATGCATGAGATATGCAAAGTTCCCAGGCCTCTGAGGAGGTTTTCCAATCCTTGCTCCCCATTCTGGCCACACTGTTCACTTGAAAGTGTTTACACAAATATGCAGGCAGTTGAGCCACTCACACGCTCTGGAGAGAATCCATTGCTTGCTGACAGTTTGCCACGAGGCTGTCCTTGATGACTGGGAGACCAAAGGTTCAGAGAACATGTGCAGCCTACATAGCAGTGAAAGCCTGAGTTAAGCTTTACTTCATTCTGTTCCTATTACCTGGCCACTCTTTGCTTGTTTCCACTTTTGTATTTCATTCTTTTCCTTGTCTCTTACTTTCACTGTCATCTGTTTCCATGGCTCACTTAGATGTACTTTCCAGGAAATGATGAAATATTCAACGTCCACTCTGTCTGTTCCTGATGAACAGATGCAGAGAAAGGGAATACCAGAGAAAGGGTCTCAAGCATCTCTCTGTATGGGTTGGTGTTTTGGTGCTGTTGTAACCCTTCACCACTGGCAGCTGCCAAAGACAAGATGTTCAGCCTTTGGACTGTGCTGCTGTGTTGTTTATAAGGCAGAGCACACAGGGCCTGCATTCTAAATTCCCTTCCAAGCTGATTTCATCTCAGGCCTCAGATGAGCATCAATTGTGCTTTGCCTGTACAAACAAGCACACTTGTGTATCATGAACTGCATCATGAGATACTGTGAAGCTCAGTGTGTATAGCATGCTATGATGATGGGAGAGAAGTGCTAAGTATTCTTCCCTCTTCCATGCTCTTTCATCATTCCTTCGCTATCTTCACTTAGGCACACTATCAGCTCCAAGAAGCTACACTAACTGGCACTATTCCCAGTTGGAACCAGAAAAATTCAAGATGAACAAACTCCTATCACCAGAGGGAGAGCCATAAGAACATTGAGGTAAGCATTCTCTCTAGACCCTGCTAATCAAAATAAAAACTTTGTATCCAACCCGGGTGGTCATTTTTGCCCCCAAGATGCCTTGATCTATAGGTCTTACTCTACACGAATTCTTTGTGTTAGAAAGGTATGCTTGTGGATGGCCTCTTATCAAATGCAAAAATTGGAAGTAACATGGTCTTTAGATGATGTAGTGTCTGCAACAACATGAAAATGGACTCTGGGTCAGAAAGTCCTTTTGGGTATTTGCTGCTAGCTCATATGCAGATGAGGTTGCTTTTCAGACTGAGGAATGCAGACAACAGCTTACCAATGGTCTGCACTACTCCAGGATGCCAATTTAGAACCCATTCCTATGAGACCTGTGAAGGCCAGGTACAGTAGTATTTACAGCAATAAACAGGAGATCTGGTAGGTTTTGGGTCCTAATTCTGTGTTGTCCCTGGGGTAGCAAGGGATGCAAATATGACACATATTAGGACCAGGTAGAAGGTGATCTTGGTAGCTCAACAGCTGTCATACAAGTAGCTGCAAAGTGTCAAGTGTGTTCAGCAGCAGTAAAGCAGGATCTTCATAGGTTCACAAGGGAAAGCAAATACTGAAAATATAAACTTTGAATTTGCATTAAATGAGCCTTAATGGAGGTGTGCTGTCTGCATAAACCTAAAACAAACCATAAACTAAGTCTTGGATTCTAAACTTAGGAACTGTGTTTTTCATTCTGCTTCCCTTCCCCAGATTCCTTCAAGATGACAAGCAGCTCAGAGAAGACTGGTAAGACTGGTAAGAATGCAGGATAAAAATATATTCACAAATATGTGTGGCCAGCAAGTGGATGTGTCACAGAAGCTCGGGCTTTCATTAAAAGTACTCATTGCTCTTAAAGAAACTTCCCTTGTCTGACCATGCAGAAGCCACTCTACCAGTCCCACTGGGACTGAAGCCCTTTCTCAGCTGGTGGCTTCAGTGACCCAGTGGGTGCCTTGCTTGACTCCCTACATTCCCCACACTCACACAGTCAGACCAGATTTTCTTACTGGCTTGAACCAGGGTTTCCCTTAGCAGAGTCTCAGACATCAGGATCCTTGAAATAATTTAATCATGGTGCAACAGAAAAATAGCAGCTTGAGCTGGTGCCTCTGACGAGGGATCCCAAAGAAAGCCCTGGATTTTTATACCCTCTGTGTGTGACAAAGTCCTGGCTCTTCCAGCTGAGTCCTTGGCTCCTGCTGTGTGTCTGTCCAGTCACCTGGCTGGGCCACAGGTCCTGTGCCCTCTGTTATGCAAAAGGTCGGTGCCAGTTCCTGTCCTCTTGCCTGGGGCTCTCAGCACCCAGAGCTCAGCCTGTGGCTGGCACTGCAGCTGCACACCGAGCTACCTGCACTGAACGTGTTCCTCAACACTCTTCATCTTGTTACTATAACTGACAAGTTTATCAGTTTGGGTTTGTTGGATTTTTGGGAGTGTTTTTTTATCAGTTTGTCAGATGACATGAAACAGGTTCCATAACCATTCAGAAAGACTTTCTTGAAGTCCTCGGCAGATGTTCTATCACCCTAATATCAAACACATGCCCATAAGCACTTTTTGCACTTCCTTTGCTGTTCAGGGATTTTTATTTATTGCAGGTCATCATTCCCCAGGCAACACTCACTGCCTATATTGCACTCAGTAGCCAAGATCCAAGACACAGCAGACATTTCCTTTAGAAAAGAAGTAAGGGAAAAATGTGGTACTGGGAAAATTATACTTAACTTTGACTTACACACCAAGTGCTTAAATATTGTAAAGAATCTCATCTTTTTAATGAGACGGAAGGCATGTCATATTTAGAAACTGGTTCTCAGCTCACACATCTGTGTAATTTGATTCATTTTGGAAATAAAAGCAAATGAAAATCTGAGTCTCTGAAGATTTAAATCTTGTCACTCTGAAAGAAAAGGAAATTGTTTTCATGGGTCAGCAGGCACAGGCTGTTCTCACAATTCACTCATTCATTTACAGTTGAAGTAATGTGCTACTTCAGTTCCAAGATTAAACAACTGGTAGCGATAACTTGTTGTCACGGATCATGTCAGGATGTCAAGTCTGGTGTAGAACACGGGAAAGCTTGTAATCAAAATTGAGACAGGTGAGCCAGTGTGCAGTGGGCTGCAAATAAGGATAATCTTATTATCCTTAAAAAATGGGAATTGTAGTATCCAAAACAAATGTCCTAATTTGATATTTAGTCACCTTGGCAAGTAGTGATGCTTTTCAAAATGCTCCATAATAAGCACTTATTTTGCAGTCAATGGGGAACTGCAGGTGCCCACCACTTAACCTTTTACTGATAATTAAGAGCCCCTGATTTAATTCCTGGTTTGATATCTTGAGATCTGAATAACCTGGATGGTGGAGTATAATGCAACAGCATGACCACTGTAGCTGGGTAGAGAGTAGCAAATTACTTTGCAATGTCTAACAGAAAACCATGGGAATTTTGGACATGTTTTTTGTTAGTGTTTTAGGAAAAAGGAAAAATGCTTATTTGTCACACAAAAAAGGGAAAGGCTCTAAGCACAGTGAGCAGAGAGAGTAGGGGAGAAGGAAAAAAAAGCAAGACAAGGATATTTGGGCAAAGCAGCATAGAAGAAAGTATGAACAGTGGAAGGAATGGTAGTGGTAAATGCACACAGAGGCTGCATTGAATCAGAGGCTGGGAACGTTGAACTGGATACAGAAGTCTGTGAGGATATTCAAAGCCAGTGTTGATAGAGTCAAACATTTATTTCACTACGAATGCTTCAGAAATAAACTGAATTATGCTGCTTCTAAATTGAAGTTGAGAACAATGCCCATATTGTTATACACTTTGTGAGTTTTCCTGTATCGTACCTTGAAGCAGGGAGGGGAGGTGGAGTGAGAAGAAGTAGGTGATCAGTCACAAATCTGTCTGTTCTGTTAAAATCCAGAGCCCTTGAAAACAAGCTGACAGGAGAGCAAGTTGTTCTCCTTAAAATCTGAAATTAGGTATAGCAAATATTTTCTTTTATACTTACTCATGCTGCCGATGACTTCTCTTGGCGTAACACACGATTTACTCAGTTCTCAACTTGCTGACTTTACATATTTTTGTAATGACAGTTTGTGCCATCATATGTCTGCCAACAAGTGCAAGCAAACTCTTTGGCTTCTCTTGATCAAGCTGAATTGAGTTTGGTTTATTTTTTCTTTTAATAGTCACTATTAGAGCAATGCTGATGGAATCCAGGTCATTTTTTATTTTTTGAAATCCTTCTCTTTGCTTATATTTAAGTATCATTGCCATGCTGCCAGCCACATTCCTCCTTCCACAGGCAGGGCATTACCATTATGGCATGTTAGAAAAAGCCCTTTAGCCAGTGCTGCTTTGTCACTGTGGAGTGGCAAGGGGGAAACATATTTCACTGAGGAATTATGCAGGGAGTGGAATTTGGGAGAGATTAGTTTGCTTATAAAACTGTCTTAGAAAAATACAGTAACCATGTGATTCTAGTGTCATTTTTTATCCAGATCAGCAGACTGAAACACACAAGTGTGTTGTGATTTGTTAATTTTGTTAAAGCAGTTTATGGAGTCAATAAATCTTGAGGGAAGAAACATTCCAAACTCATTTCTGTTGGAGACAGCTGACTTGGCTGTGAGCTTTATGGAATAATTCCATCAGTTACTTTTTACTAGAAAAGGACATTCCCTGGTGTCATAGCTATTTGGCAAGTGTACATTTGCCTTCTATGACCCTGAAATTTCTCCTGCCATTTCAACAGGAGAGGATGCTTTTTTCTCTTTTCCCATGACTGCAATGTGGTGCTGCTAGCACTAGTGCTGCTGTATTTTGCCCTAGAGACAACTGTATTTCACTTAGGGATGGGCCAGATTTTTAAAGGGAGTGCATGAGAATTAAGGCATTAATCCTAACAATATGGTAAATTACTGAAATTTTTTCTGCCTTCCATTTCTTTTGAAGGAACTGAGACATGGACAAGCTTCTAGCAAGTACCATCCTTATCAAACAAGCAAATCTAAGTCCAAACAGGTAAAATATAAGCCAGTGACTTTTCCAGGTATATAACGGGGAAGAAAAGGTTAAATACTATTTGTTTTACTAACAGTTTTCATGCTTGTTGTTGTGAAGGCCTTTGCTGTGCTGTAATATGTGTTTAGTACTTCAGACCTCCACACCCAAGATGAAAAGCTTGAAAAGGATAAGAAGGAAAGCATTTGGAAGCAGTCTCAATATATGTTTGAAACTAGAGGACTAAAAATAGCACCTCATCCTAGAGAGGTGACACAGTGTTTGGAGAAGGATAGGACATGATGTCATAGATTGAGTTAATTCTTCTCTCTCCTGCTGACATAGCTGATTTGTTGGCACCCATATATGCCCTGCAATTAAAAAAAAAAAAATTCTTAAGGGCAGTTGCTCATGTAAAAGCAGTGTGGGAGTGGAATTGCTTTGCATATTTTACTGTTGCTTTTTTGTCAGTTTTTCTCACAGATTCTGCCCCTAAGCCAGTAAGATCCCTCCCTGTCACCACTTAAAGCCTTTTGTCTTCCTGAGAAGAATGGGTGAGAAGACCTTACTCCTTTCTTTGGAAGCAAGTCCTCTATCCTTTCAAATATACTTGAATTCCTTCTGAAGCAATACCCAGAAAAATCCTTCACCCAGACAAGTCCTTCACACAGAAAATTCAGAATCCTGAGCTGATCTGCAGATGCTTTTACTTTAGAAAATGTTCTTCAAGACCATTCAGTCATTTCTTACAAATGCCTGGGATGAAAGATGGTTGTTGGTGTGGTTCAGCTTCTTATCTCCAATTTACTTTTGCTGCATCAGGACTGTGATAGCTGAGGCTGGGGAACAGTGGCTGGTCAGTTAGGAACATCTTGTGGCTGCAGTTAAATACCGAATACAATTTCGAAATCAGATATTTGAGAGTCTTATAACTTCCTTCTTGTTTGATGCTCATTGCCTTAAGAACAGAGGTCATGTATCAAATCTGGTCTCAGAAACTCTGACCTATTCCTGTCTTGGATTGCCTGACTGTTACAACAGAAGGTGCTGCCTTAATAATCCAGTGGAAGAACAACAGTGGAGGACAGACAAAATAGGAAGAAAGACTGCAGTAGAAAGTGCTGGGGTATATTGAACCCTAGTGGGAGTTGTTATTGAGTAGGAATTGTGCACCTGCACAGAGTTTCAGAAACACAGATATGTCATTCATAATCACCAACTCAGCAAAAACATAAGAAGGAGAGATTAAGAGCTTTTTTTTTCAGATATGGGCAGAGAAATGTTCAATAAAGAACTCACTTCCAGTAAGGCTGGTAAAGAAACCATGGTAATCCAAGGTAAGGAGAACAATGGATTAAAAAAGAATAATCAGGCTAATGAATCTCTGAAGTATAAGGGTTTGAGATTGAAGAAAATTATTAGCTGGACCATTACTGAAAATTAAGGCTCTCTTGTAGCAAAATCAAGGAAACATTATTTTAAAGCCAATTACAATTCCTGAGACCGAGAAATATTATTCTGAGGTAAAAATAACTGTATGATGATGCACTCAAAGCCTATCCAAGTTTTGGGGTTTGAAAAACAAACTGCTTATGATTTCTTGTGGCCAATAGTCTGGCAAACTGGAATACAAATGGAGCAAGATTGGGGTTTTTATCTGTGGTTTACATACAAACTCAGTTGTGGAAGCAGCAGGCAAAGCCAAGAGTAGAAAACTGGCCAAAGGAAGAACATGTTCAGTTCTGTGGCATGGTTAGTTTAAAAGGAAAGCTGATACCAACTGAGAGGCTAAGCTACAAAACCTGAGCTTTTCCAAACTGATAAGGAATGTGGAAAGACTGTTAAATTTATTAGTTTATCAAGTAGAGGCTCTTCAAAGTTTGGTGGGTTTTTTAAAATGAAGAAATATCTCAAATACCAGTGCTGAATTTCTTCCAAATGTGAATTTAAAAATGTTTTTCCTGTAATATGTAATTTTTGGTGTGACCAGTGAAATCCGCTGTGACCTAGAAATTTAAATTTTTTTATCAGCTGCACTTTAAATACATTATTCTTTCTGAAGCATGCTAATGAAAATGTTGTCCTGCGTACAAAACAGACCAGTGTACTCAAAGTCACTATTCACCCTACTTGACAAGAGAAGCACTCAGCTTCTTTGAGCTGGAATGCATTAAAGGGGAAAAAAACCATTCAATGAATTATGCTTTTTTCAGCTGTAACAGTGAAAACTCTGCTGTCCTGTGTTTGGTGCATAAAGCTGCTTTGCTTCATGTCTTTTTCAGACTGATTTTCAGTGCTAGTGTATGAATAAGTTAAAGAAGCATTGACTTTTTTGGCCATAACGCTTAAGACAGTATTTGCAGTACTTCCAACTTTGTTTGCATTAGGAGTCAGAATCTTTTTGTGAAGAATATACACACAGAGTCCTATATTCTGCAGCATAGCAGATGCATCTGTGAGACATTTTCTTGTTTTAATTCCCTTTCTCATGAGTTATTGCAGTTAGATTAAGTTTTCTGACTCAGCTTCCTGCGACAGGTCCTTGTTGCTTCTCTCTCATTTTTTATTATGCACCAATGTGTTCAGCTGCTGCCAGACAAATTCTACCCCCTGTATTTGCATTCAGTCCCAGAGAAGTCCTTCTGTCTACAGGAACAGTGACACTCCACCAAATGGCAAAACCGATCCAACACGGTGCCAAGGCAGTCTTTCCCTGTCTTTCTCCCCCATCTCCCAGCTGCCTGATTCCATCTTTCCTTTTTTACTGTTCAGATAAGCACCAGAGGGAACACAAAGAGGAGAAATGCAAATCATAATGCCTTGCTGGGTTAAAGCTAAGCTCAGGCTCACTCTGAGAGCTGGAACAAGGGGTATTAGGGCAGCGTAGGAGCCTGGCCACGCTCTGTACTCTGATCAAGCCCCTGGTGCCAGGGACTGGCCATGTGACGTACTTCATTCCCTTGGGGAATGGCTTCCCATTTAATCTGTGAGCAGAGGATTGTTTAGTCAATTCTTCTGGTTTACTTAGAGAAATGAAGATATTCACCCATGGACTTTAACCAGGCCTGTGAGTGAGCTTTGATTCAAATGTAAGCTTGTCAGAGGCACTGTCACCAAATTTGAAGACTGATAGCAGTTTCATCAAATAAATTGTATTATTGCTTTCTTCATCCTACTTTTATCTGATCTTGGAGGTAATTCAAATGAACAAAGATATATGCAACTGCAATTACTACTCCCACTTAGCTACATATGTGGGCAGTCGTATTTCATAATTAGTCTGTTACTTCTGTTTATCATAAAGTTAATATTAAGCTGAAGCAGAACAAGGTGCACTTATTCCAGAACAAAAATCTATGTATGTGGAGTTAGTCAAGAGCAGTTATTTTGGAATTTGCAACAGCTGTTTAGAAAGCTCTCACAGTTTAAAAAAAGACCTGCACTTCCCAAAGTATACATTTCATGATTCAGAGTAATATATTTTACCAACTGCATTTCATTTTTTTCAATAGCGATTAAAATAGAGATTCATTTTTTTTGTGTAGAGACTGATAAACTGTAAAAGGTCACAGCACCAGTCGCTCAAGCAGAAAGAAATGTTAAAAATGAAAAAGCTGCTTTAAAAAGATATATTTTAAAAAAAATATCTGTTAGCATAGGTTAGAAATGTGCTCAAAGGGTTAGGGTAGGTGTTAGGGTAGTGGTTAGGGGTAGTGGTTAGGGTTGAGAGAGTCAAAGAGCTTATAGCTACAGGAACACTGGGGCTAGAAAAGGCATGCCAAGGCTATTGCACCAGGTCTGCATTTCTCTGCCCTGCATCATTGTGCTAGTCATAAATCTCTTTTTCTGCTCAGAATAACTGTTTGTTACTTTTATTTACATAAAATGATGGTTGTACCACACACAGATAAACAGAAGTAAAACAAATTAGCCATAGACCTGGTTAATTATGGAAACTGCTGTCACAGCTAACCAAGGAAAAGATACAGAAGGGTCAAGAGAAGTTCAAACAAAGCAAACCTGACAAGTCTCAGTCCTGAGGCCTTGCACATTCAGTACAAAGCTTATGGCAAATTACTGACAGTGGCAATACTGTTTTCCAGGGCTGTATGTTTCAGCCCCAAAGGTCATGAGCAGGTAAGAGCAAGATGTACACACTATCACATAATCCATCATCTTTGGGCTTTTTTTTAGAACTGCTTATGCTGGCATTTTTTTTCTCTTTTGGGGTAGAAAAAAGGATGCAAGAATTAGCCTCAGTTATCTGAACTTTTTAAAGTAGAAATTAGCTTAAATATTGCATATTTTTACAGATAAAATTGCATAGCATAGTGAAGAGTAGACAACAAGGGTAATGGCAAGGATAGGCAAGAACTGAAATTGTCTGGTTCTTTCTCAAAAGATAAAAGAAAATCCACAGCCTCCCCAGGGCAATGAACATCTGATTCTGCTTTGAGCCTGATAATCTCTTGATGTCCCTTTCAGTCCTATTGTTCTCTATTACTAGTTTGTTTTTTTATCTTAAATAAAAAATTCCTTGTGTATTCTCAGAAGGGACAGTTTTTCTTATCTCCTTTGTCTTTTTGACAGATCACGTGATACACTGATGTGTTTCCATAAATCCTGTAACTGGGTTTAAGTTTTGCAAGGCTTGAAAGTGGCCTTGTTTTCTCCAGTTTGCTTTTTAAAAATTATTTTATCATGTCATTCTTAATTATACATATAAAGAATTGCTAAATTCACAACCACCAAATAAAATTGTGAATCTTGTGGTGCTTGGACTGCTATCACTTACTGTGTTTGTATAGTTGACATACAGATTATTTATTTTTCATTTAGAAAAATACCCATTCCTGAATTCTTTAGTTGGTGTTTTGATATTACTGTTATCTTCTTTTCCAGTCACATACAATCTGTTGCGTTCCTGACTTGACCTGGCATCTCTTTTAAATCAACGGGCACAGCCCTCTAATTAATCACTTCCTCCATAGCTACAATGCTGAACCATGGTCTGGACAGGACATCTTGATAGACAGAAGGGAGATCTCTTATCCTATAACATATCTTTAGTGATTAACTCAATATAAATTAGAGGTAGCAAAATCTGTGGCTTTTTAATGCAGGATCACTCCCAATACTGTAGTATTGAGTACTTTTGTCAAGGCTTTGCCTAAGGATCTCAATACTGTGACAGAGACATAATTCAGTCTCCCAGTACCATCTCTATTCCTTTCAGTAATTCCATTTTAACAACAGAGCTCTCCCGTTACTCGAGTCTGAATTACGAAGCTTGGCTGATCTGATATTTTGCCAGTCCTACCCTGAGACCCATGGTATGCACAGAGCTTTTGCAGTTCATCTTAGTTCTGACCAAAGAGATGGAAAACAAAACCCCAACAACAACAAATCCCCTCATGATTTCCCTATTGGATGAAGTTTGTGAGGATGAAAAAAATCAGCTGGATACCTAATATTTTATAGTAATGATTTGATTTGGTTTTTGTCCAAACTGGTACAAGATCTCAGGTGAGAGAAAATGGATATCACAGTGGTGTGTCTCATTCCAGTACCTCCCTCAGAACTGGAGATGCGCTGGTCAGCAGCAGAACCTGTAAAATGGGAGAAGACTGAGGGATGCCTCTACTCACTTGGGCCAATGTGTAATGGGATGGGCTCTGTGAGGTTATTGTGCAACACCAGCTGGAAGCCGAATGAGCAATTAATGATCACACAACGTTTTGAAGTTGTAGAATGTAATTTATTGCCCAAAGTAGCACTTTGGAGTGGGAAATGGTCTCCAGATTCTGTGCATTCATTGACCTTTCTGAGAACCATTTTACAAAGTAAAAGGATAATGAAGGGAAGGTTGTTTACAGAGAGAGGTATTATCTGCTGCAGAGCTGCTCAGTAGCACCAGAAGGGTCACCGTCTGCATGTGCATTCTGTTCTGGAATAAAGGCATACTTTGTGAAGGAATTTGCCTTTAAAGGGCTGTCTGCCTAAGTGCTCTTCTGGAATAGCTCTTGCAGAATAATGCGGTTTTCAAAAGCAGTGCCAGCCGCTTCCTCTGTATCGACAAAGCCTTGGGCTCCCAGGATTAGACTTTTGGTACTTATATAAATTGCTTGATGTTTCAAATGGGGACTCTGCAAGCACTCCTGTGGTGTGCTGATGATGGCACAGGGCCATGGGTTTTGTTGCTTGGTTTCCTGACTTGGCTAAGAAATGGCTTGGAAAAGGTGCCCTTAACCTCCCATGGGCAGAGGGTGGGGAAGTGTTCACAAGCCCCTTGAAGCAGGCTGAGATGCTGCTCCAATCCCTTCTGCCACTTCAAGCCCACACAAGGGGCAGCCAGGAACTCCTCCTGCTCGCAAGAGATGTGATGTCTCCTTGACATGCAGTCCTGTACCAACTGTGCTACCAAAGGCGAGCTAAAACGAGCGACTGCTTTCCAAATACTGTCTCCAAGAAGGCTGCAGATGTCTTGTAGAAGTGTTCGTATCCCAAAAAGCACCTTTTCCATCCTTTTAAAATGGCAGATTAAGTCATGTGTATGACTCAGCCTCATTTTCTTGTCCTGTGACTCCAGGCAAGTCACTTCTCTTCCAGCTCTCTGACAGGTTTTGGCCATCCAATCCAAAAACGCCGTGTGTGCCTTGTTGAGGAAGATGCGTGAGTGGCACCCTGGAAAAACAAAAGGCAGAGCTGCGTTGAACTAAATGCCTTCCAAACCAACGTGGTTTTAAACGTGGTTTTTAAGGCTGCCTTTTCCAGCTGTAGAGTAAGGGTAATGCGATACTCCTAGGAGACGGTGAATACAGTAGTTGATAAATCATGGGCGATGGAGTGATTGCAGACGGTGATCGAGGTGGCTGAGGGAAGGAGCAGTGCCCGTCCTCACAAGGAACCCGCTCCTGCCCTCACGGCGGCGCCCACCCTCATGGCGCCCCTCATGGCCCCGCCCCTCGGCGCCGGCGGGAAGGCGGCGGGGCCGTGCCCTCAGGAGGAGCAAGGCGGGCGGTCGCGGCGGCATCCGAGCCTTCGCCCCGGGTACTGCAGCCACCCCTTCCCCCGGCGCTGCCCGGGCATGAGCTGGGGGTTTAATTGCTGTTCTGATTTTGATGGGGAGTTACGGTGCTCCGCGGGGGAGGGAGACTCAGCGGTTCCTCGTCCTTTGGGAACAGAAATGTACATCTCATGAGGAGGCAAATGGCAAAGAAAAGCCAAATAAATCCGTGTGTTGCTGACGATTAATCACTTATTTTCCCTCTGAGTCGGCATATGTGAGGTCCCGCCGTGATCGCCGCCTACCCCCGGCCCCGGGAGCCGAGCTCTGCTGCCGTTTTCTGCCAGCCCAAGCCCAAGGGGAACTGCAGGGGCCGGGTCCCTGTCACACCTACAAAGGCTGGAAGGAGTGCGGCATCCAGGCCTTGCTCTCCTACTCTTGGGTACTTGAGGTGGCACAAGATTGTTGGTGTTTTTTCATGGATTTGCTCTGTTATCGCAGACTTTCACCCTTTTATCTGCTTCACTACAGGCAGTGGTGACTGGAATCCTCCAGCTGTGCCAACACACCAGCAGCAGGAGAACGCCTCACTCAGCAGGAGGATTTTTTTCATACCTAAAGCTTTTAGTAGGGTGAGGTATAATTCCTCCATTTTCCCCTGTAGCCTGCAGGAAGGTACAGGTCTGGGTCTGCCTCGTTTTTCTGCTGTGAGATGCCAATTGCCTAAGGATGGAGTAGGAGAACAACCCCATAACCTGCTCAGCGGTGATTGAAGTACAGGATTATGTGCATTTTGTGAGGACGTTTTTAATGAAGAAGGAGATTGTAATATAGTTTTAATGCTTCTTGCATTACTTGTTTTTCTTCCTTCAGTATTTGAAGCTAAGGGATTTTTCAAATCTCCCAAAGTATTTTTTAATTAATGTTTTGCTGTAATTATGTGAAGGCGTGATTTATCATTCCATAATTGTCAGGGCTCTGAAACAGAAATAAAATATATCTTGACACTATCAGAAAAAAAATATTTTATAAGAATATTTTCATTAAGTACCAACAGAATAAGATAATTCTGAAATTCTGATATTTTGTTCCTTGCTTTCCCAGCCTCTATATACACAAGACTCTTGCAAGCAAATTAATATTCATTTAGAAGCTGAAAAATAGGCTTTTGCAGATATTTAGCCTAAACTATCCCAACCTCTGTTAGCTGTAGCCCATCTTATAGTTTGTGGATTTTGTTAACAAGGATGAGCAAGTAAATATGTGTACACATTTTGATGTGGTGGTCTACAAAACTTTTGATTATCCATAGCTAGAACAGTAAAGGCAAGCTCACAATTTAAACAAGCAACTTAACCCATTTACAAAACCACAAAAATTATACAGTAGTTTGGATATAAGATCATATTTCTAAGGAACTACTTTGTATTCACTATTCTTGCAGTCATAAAATTTAAGGAGGTCACACTTTGCTTATTTAACCATGCTATCACTAAGTGCCTATTCCAATTCTAGGCCTTGCTTATAGGAAGTCATATAGAGCGGGCAGTGAAGCTGTGGTAGAGTACAGACATGGCAAATTAACCATGGGAAAACATGATATGAGTTCTCTGTACATGGGTTTGCATAATAAAAGCCTCAGGTTTTTATTACCCTTCTTTTGTTTTCTCCATGCAAGCATATTCCTTAGAGGCATTACCTGCATGTTTTCAGCATTTATTGGTCATTTTGAACCTCAGCAAAAGCTTCAAAACAAATACAGCTTTAATAGTCTGCTCTCAAGATATATCACTAAGGAGCTGTAGCCTTCTCAGCACTGTTTTGTGGGTTTTCTGTCACATAAAGATGGGGAGACTGAGCTGTTGCATTGCCTTTCCATTACCCATTCTGTCTGCAACTATGCTGACTTTTGTCGTAAAAATACAGACTGCCTTTAGCTTTTTTAGCAGAATAAATTCCACTAGTGATAATTCATTTTAAATGTTCCCACCTCCAAAACCCATCTCTGACCCAAGATTCTCACAAGGGAATGAGATCTATTCTCCTAATACCTGTGAAGCCCTTTCTAGCCAAACTGGTTCACCTGAGTGTAAAGCCATAGATTTTCTCCTTTTGGTCTGGTAGGTCAGCTAATGAAGAACTGGAAGCAGAATCCAACTTTAAATCCATATATGATGTCATACTGACAGACTTCTGTAGTTCAAGGACTTCTTAAAAGTCCTTTTACAGACATTTACTCATTTATTGCCTCCCCAAGACTGTCTTTGTTTGCATTTCCCAGGAGTGATCAATACTTTATTGCGTGCTCTTTCATTATGAAGGCCATGGAGGATCAAGTAGTCCAAGAAGAACCAGGATACCAGGATGATGAGGTAAATTTATGATTGATTGAAAACTATGTGCAGCAAATCTTTGAAGGTATTTTGATAGTGTTATGAAAACCATGGAGGGACAGGAGGTCCCCAAAAACCTTCAGGGAGTTCAGTGCATTTAAAATTTTGTTCCAGTCTACTGCCAAGAAAATCTCATTGCCCTAGTCCCTGTACAGCCTGGCTCTTCAAATCATCTTCATTAACCTTTCAAAAGCTATGCACAGTTTTTAATGGGATTATCATTATTTCATCATATTTTACACTTGTGTATTAAAAGCAAGGGGACTATCAGTTAATTTTCTGCTTCCGAGGAATGGTCATCAGCATGAAAAGAGAGAGAAACTATGGCAGAAAAGCTCCAGATTGTGATGATCATAACACAAGTTTTATTAGCACAGCAGAGGATTAATTGCCTGTGAAAATACACTTTATGGAGAAGATGATCAGGTGATAGAAATGATAGGAAAGAAAAAGCCTTTTTTGGCTTGCTATGGCTTTGCTTATTTCAGTTGTCCAACTGTTAGGTATTATTTGTGAAAAATGAGTAAATATTTACAAATCTGAAACAGTCACATAGCGAGATAGATGTAATATCAAGAAAAAGCAACATCTATTTATTTTCTGCTATTCTGTTTAGGAATCCTTTTTTCAGGATATTGACCTGCTGCAGAAGCATGGAATTGTAAGTATTAGCAATCACTTGATCACACAGAATTGTCCTTGAAAAGATAGTGTAAGGTTGTTTCCAAACCTGTATACACGTCGATGCAAATAACTGAAATTCCTCTGTTCAGTAAGTTCTAACTCAGTCAGTGGAGACAAATTTTGCCTTTGGTGATAAGACAGATTTTTAGAAAATCTCATTCACATCAGATTCCTAAATAAAGTGTCAAGATACTCAAAGTATTTAGCACCTAGCACTCTTGAAAAACCAACTGCTTGCTAATTTATTTGCAAACTGTGTGATAGATTATTTCCTGTTCCTGCCAATCTTTGTAATTACTCCGGCATTTTTGGTGCTTGTGAAATTACACTGTGACAATTGTTGCTACACTATTTTCAGCATGCTGATGCAGGGGGTAGAGTAGGAGTGAGGAAAATATTAGTAGCTAGAGAAATAAGTGGTTAGCTTTCTTCATCAAATGTGAATTCCTATCGTTGTTACCATCATCACATAAACATCACCTATTTATTTGAATTACTATTATTATATGTTTATTTGGAGGCTGGCTCATGGATTGGAATCCTATTATATTCAGAGTTATAGAAGCAGAATAAAAAGTTGGGTTTGCCTGAAGTAACGAGATTTATCTCTAACATAAATGACTACAGACATACAGATGAGGAGGACGTCACAATGACTCATCATTAGTCAGCACTGTAGTTACTGGGCTGAGCATGTCAGGAGTGCAATTGTTGACAATGTGTTTTATTGGCAGTTCATTGGCAGTTTTAAAGATAGTTCTGAAGAAAGATCACATGGTTGGGAGCTCAAACTATGGGGCAACATAGAAAAAAATAAACAAATTATTGCTTTAAAATTGTAATAAGTTGATCAAAGAGGGTGACCTGAGCTGGAAGGGAGCTGTACTACCCAGTCAGTATGAAACAAGGCATGGCATTCACAGAATGATACAAATGTATGAAAGTGTTTGGAAACTAAGAATAATGACTTAGGCTGTTCTTCTGGGGTTAATAAGGGTTTTCTGCTCCTTTCCATTAATTTTTTCATTCTTCCAAGTGGTTATTCCCACACCTCACAGGAAGTTTTGTTCTCAGCTGTGCCAGTTAAAAGCATTGTGCAAACATATGATGACCCATATCTGTTAAATTCATTTAGCTGAAGAAATAATTTCTGTCACTTCAGATTTTTTTTTTTCCAAGGAGTAGAGAGAAAAATATTTACTGGATCTGCCAGTGTGCCCAAAAAGAGAATCAGATTAGAACAACTGAGTCTGTGGTTCAGTGATCAAAAGTGTTTGGTAGGATTTAAGGTGCTGTTACCCCTCAGCCTCTGCTGAGTGTCACACACATATCACAGGATGAGAAATAAGCTTCCAAATAAACATGACTAATTTCTCACACAACCCCCCTCCCTTCTCTATGCACCCACACACTGTAGATAAATAGATGATATGTCCAGTTCATAGTTTTTTTCAAAGAAAAATCCTGCCTGGAAATGGTAAATTGATGTATTATCCCACACCTTTCACATAGTATGTTTTCTTGTGAGTAATCTGTTTTTGCTTTTACATTTCCAGTGATGTCAGAATCATAAAATGAGGTGAGGCAAGGCAAAATGTGTCAGTAGGGTGCTGTCTGAAGTCGTGCTGTTCCCAATTTATGAAAAAATAGCAGCTCACTCCAGCCCAAAGTGTCAATCAGATCTGCAGGATACATGTTTTAAACTGGACATACTGTGAACATGCAGAACCACACAGCAGTTAGACTCAGCTTCCAATGATCCTTATGAATCAGCTCTCAACTATCCACCACTAGATTATCTGGTTTACAGATTATCTGTGCTAAGGGACCAAGGACAGACTGTTACAGGGTGTCCTAGGCTAGGCTCCACACTATCTGAAATAATTCTGTGCGGTTTCTTTACCACTAGCTTTGCTCTAGAAAAACTGACACTGAAGAGGGAGAAGTAAATACCCAGACACCTTTCTCTCAAAACCACCAGGAGCTGCTCTCTGCACCATGATCCCTCACACCAATGTTACCCAAAATTTTGTTTTGTTGGTGTCACAAACTACACAATGAAGAGTTTGCTGTAAATCCGTTTCTTTCTTGGTGAAAACACATGTATATGAATGTAAACTTAAAATATTTTGCAAATATTTATATCACCTTCTAGTTGTTAACTGTCCTGAGTACTCACAGAAGGGAAATTTCTTTGCAGAACGTAGCAGATATCAAAAAGCTGAAGGCAGTTGGGATTTGCACAATCAAAGGAATCCAGATGACCACAAGGCGGGCGCTGTGCAATGTGAAGGGGCTCTCGGAGGCCAAAGTGGACAAGATTAAAGAAGCTGCAAACAAGCTTGTTGTAAGCCAATCACTTTCCTGAGAGTTTGAATTTTTGCTCGCCTCTCCAAAATGCTGTGCAACTTTTCTCTTAGCAAGTTTCCCACTGCATCATCAAAATAATTTTGAAAATTATTCTGCCTGTTACTCTAAGGGATTATACTTTATACTCCACAACAACCAGACAAATGCTGTGGTGCTTTTTATAGGCAACCCACATGAACGAGGCTAGGGGGGAAAGAAGGTATTTATGTGGGATACTGCACTTTTAACTTCACGTTAAAGCTAAAATAAAACTCTCGTTCTCTTTGGTCTTCCCTAGGAACCAGGCTTCCTCACCGCCTTTGAGTACAGTGAAAAACGGAAGATGGTGTTTCATATTTCCACTGGCAGCCAGGAATTTGAGTAAGCTTATCTCTAATATCCTTCCTTCATCCAAATGTTCCCAGTAATCACCTTCATTGTCTTCAATGAGACACAGAAATATAAGGGAATAAATATTCAGCTAGCACAAATAGATCCCCTTGCATCTGGAGTTAGTGCTGGCTTAAAGATGCCTGCATCAATAAGCACCAAAACCAAAACCAACTCCTGTTCTGAGGGGAAACCGGACTTTCTACAGTCACTGTAAATAAATAGTTGGCATCCAGAAATCTTGAATGTATAATTTTTTCACCTATCAAAATAATCTGCAGGTTTCAGGTCAAAATTACAAGTCTTGAAGTCCTCCCCTGAGATATTTTTATGGCATGTTATCTTTTCAAATGTTATTTTCTCTCCTTTCTTTCCAGTAATAATTTCTATAGATCTTTCCCTTGCACTCAAAAAGGGAGGTAAAGACAGAGTTAATTCTTTATGAATCAATTATTATTTAGTGCCCTGCACTTAATGCATCAAGTGACGGGCTTTAGGGCAGAAATGACTGTCCTTAAAGTAGTAAAAAGGTGTCTTTTTTACTTTCTTCTTGTGATTTTTTGGGTTTAACTATATCATAATCCTCTCCCTTTCTGCAGTAAACTACTGGGTGGTGGGATTGAAAGCATGGCCATCACTGAAGCCTTTGGAGGTGAGAGAATCACATTAAATGAGTATTACTGAACAAAGAATTGCAACTTAATTTAGATTTTAATTCAACTTGGATTACTTCTATCAAATTTACCACATTGTAGTTACAAAGATGAGTACCTGCATGAGTGCAAGAAGAAACAATCCACTTCTCTTAGTGTTTTCCCATTTTTCCTCTTCATTTGCTGGCAGACTAAGTTTGAGCTGAGTAATCACTACTGGGCATGCTGATTCAGTACAACATAGCATTATTAAGACTATTACTAACATGCCAAAGTTCTCCCTGATGCAATGTGTTCCTTTGCAGTAACAAAATTGCCACAAAATGTATTTTAGTTATGCACACTTAGGGTACATTGCATTTTATGTCAGATTATGAAATGACAATTAAGCTACTATTATAGTACACCTGATTAGTTGGTGCTTGACACTTCAGCAGTAAGAGTTCATAAAACACTGTACTCTTCCCTTTAGAAGAGATAAACTGGAGAATAATGTGATTTGGTAGAATGAGATTAATAAAACTTGTAACCTTCTCCTTGACCATTTTACTGGAAATAAAACTAGGCTAGGTTAATGGAATCAATTTCTTTCCCACCCTGCCCCTCTGTTATCACTTTTCCACAGATGCCATGAGGTTTTAACTTCTACACACAAGAGAATAAATTACTTTAGCAGTCAAGCACGATCAAATTAAAGCATTTCAGATTTTGCTTTTCAGGTAACACATTTCTCTTGCACAGAATATGATTTAGACATTGAGGTTAAATGATTTTAAAAGGTGGAGATAGAGGTGAATTTTGTAAGTAAGAGTGTTTCTAACTGCAGTAATTCCTGAATCTGTCAAACTTGGAAAAAGAAACCCTGAATATTTTTTTTCCTTTTCTTTATTCAGAGTTCCGGACAGGCAAAACCCAGCTATCCCACACTCTTTGTGGTATGTATAACACTTTAAAAGAGAGTGATGTTTCTTCTCAGTGAATCCATTGTTTACAACTATATCAGAATTAAACACATACAGACAAGTCAGAATCTTTTATTTCTAGAAATACAGTGAAACAGACCTTGGTGACTCTTACCTCCATTAACTGTGTTTGAGTAGAGAACTCATAAAAATGATTACTTTTTAATACTTCTCACATCTATGAAAGCTTTGCCACAGGGCAAGTGAAGATAATAGGTTATCTTAGCTAAACCAGTGAAACACACCATCTGGAAAAGCAGAGCACAAATATGGGTCACATAGAGATGGGGGCATTGCTCAGAAAAGGGCAGAGGAAAAATTTTTTCTCAGCACCTCTTTGACTGTCCTGGTTTCAAGAGGTTTTGCTGAATATGACATTCTGAAAGGGCACTGAAAGGATACTACTGGCTGTCAGTAACTGAATAAATAGACTTTGGCAGTCACCATATTTGAGCAGTGCCAAATACAGCAGGACTCTGATTTCCCAGAGAAATCTCTCAATGTGTAAATAGTAGTAAACAATAATACATAACTATTAATGCTGCTGGAATTACTAGACACTGGGTAGGCGAATTCTCTTAAATGAACCCTCTATTGTAAAGTAAAATATGGCATGTTCTGGAAAAATAAGGCCTTTTCTGGTTAGTACAATGTAATGGTCAGCAGAGTCATACCCTTTTGCATGAATGATTACAACTGGATTGAGTATTTTATCTTATTCACTCCAAAGAGACTAAACCCACAATCAGCAACTATTTGCATATCAGGAAAAATTCATATCCAAAGAATTTTGATCATACGTGTTACAGCTGGAAAAAGAGCCTACTAAGCCAATAGAATTAATTTGGGCAGAGGATTAAGAGGATGCTTTGTGTGTAAGAACTTACTAATAATATCCCTAAAACATACAGATTTAGTGATGGTACTGAGTAAAACAGTTTTGACAGCATTAATTAAATCTCATGTGATCTTAAATCGAGAAAAGCAGCTTGAGTTTATTCTCAAGATGGCAGTAAGGCAAGATACTCCTGATTTGCACATTGATTAAAACTGACAGTTCTTTGTGATATGGATAAACAGTTGTATTTTATTTAAAAAATAATAATAGATGAAATAAGAAAATATTTTTCCTGCTTTTTCATTTTCATCTTCTGTGATTCTCTGTAGTGACAGCTCAGCTCCCGGGACCAAATGGCTACACAGGTGGAAAGATTATCTTCATTGATACTGAAAACACTTTGTATCTTTTTGACTGTTAAAAGCTACAGGTGTGATGAACTGGAAAGACAGTTTATTTTGTATAAGTAAATAGGAGACTCCAGATAGTTTCATACATGTAAAACATCATGACTGGCACAGAAATCGTGGAGAGCACGGTGTATAGTGGCCCACAAGGAAGTGAGTTTTTCTTCTGTCATTTGATGTAATTCAAACTGGAAAAATTAGGAATTGGATTTTATTTTAACTGGGTAGTTTTTTTGTTTGTTTGTTTGTGGGGGTTTTGGTTTTTTGAGATCTAGTAGGCCTCCTACAGGTTATAGCAGCTTTTCTATTCAAGATAAATTTATCTAAGTACTAAACACTATTTTTAACACTTCACATTTTCAGTAGACTGTGTATAAACAGGTTTTGCTCACAGCTAAATTCCTAGAGCACAGATATCCATATGTCAAACGCCCCGCCTCAAACCCTAAACACAAAACAATTATCATCGTGAGCCCTAAACTATCTTTAGGGTACGTGGGACAGCCTGAAGACAAAAAGTCAGTCTTCTCTGGGATTAAAATAAATATTGTTGGGGTTTTTTTTCCCTCCATAGTCCTATTTTGGAATGGAGTTTTATTATTTTCAGAGCATGGTTTGCACAGGGAGAAATTTATTTCTTAACTGACTAATGCAGCCGACCAGACCGCCTGCGCGACATTGCCGATCGCTTCAACGTTGACCACGAGGCAGTGCTTGACAACGTGCTGTATGCACGTGCATATACCAGTAAGACCATTATTGCAGCTGGCATGATATCTAGGGTTTTTTTTCTCAGGTACCCATTTTAATAGTTCTCAGTTTATTAACACTTCTCAGTTTATTAACAGCTCCAACGCGCTCTGTCACAAGACATTGCTTTAAAACTTCAAGAAGGTTTGAAATGGGACTTATTTTTTGAGAGTGCAATATAAACATGATTAAAACATTTTCTGTGTGTCATTTAAATTAAAATGTTTATATTGCTTTTCAGTTCTTAACACAACAAAAAGTTATCTCCATGCAAAGTGTTGTGAAGATTTTCACAAAGGAGTTTTGTGAGATGGGTGAGAGGAAATTGGAACCTGCAAAGTAGATTGTTACTGGGCACTGGATTTAAAACTGCTGGTAGTGAAAATATAAACAGTGCAGACATTTAAAGTGAATTTTTAAAGTTCAGGCTTTTGTTCCTTCAGGGTTTTTTCTGGTCCTAATTTCTCTTGGCAACACTGCTTCCCACTAGGTGAACATCAGATGGAATTGCTTGACTATGTAGCAGCCAAGTTCCATGAGGAAGCTGGTATCTTCAAGTTATTGGTACAAGACTCTTTTTTCTGTATGCTTACTGTTTGCAGAATAAGTGTTCCTATTTTCCTTCACTATATTTACTTATCTAGCATGATTACAATGCAGATCATTGACTCCATAATGGCACTTTTCCGTGTGGATTTCAGTGGTCGCGGAGAGTTGGCCGAACGACAACAGAAACTAGCTCAGATGTTGTCAAGGCTCCAAAAAATATCAGAAGGTAAGGGAAGCATTGCAAGATTTGGAAAACATGGACTGGAGTCACTACTAGTAGCTGTTGGTAGCATAACTATCTAGTAGTCCAAATGTATTATCAGTCAGGCACTGGCCCAGGGATCTTTCCACACTTTACAGCTTTGTCAGTTACCAAAAAGATCAAACTGATAATATATTATTTCAAGATGACAGATTGACAAAACTTCTGGACTTTTCAACATTTAGAATTTTCCTAGAAATACTGTCAAGCCCTAAATGAGATAAGTTGTAGAACTGGACAAATATTCAGTAGGAGTAATTGTCTTCTCCAAATTTCGACAGTCTAAATACAAAAGACAGACAAAGAATAGAAAAGAGGATGAAGGCACAGAGAAATAAGCTATGCCTCTTGCCACTTTGTCAGTACTTTGCAATGCTTTGAGGGGTGATGACAGGATGAATAGAATTCCTTCCCTTTGGAATGGCTCAAAAATGTTGATGAGGAATGAATAAATGCCTTCTTTGTGAAGTAAAAAAAATAGGCAAACAGAGAAAGGGAAGGAGAGGGAGCTGAGGGCAGGGAGCCAACAGAGTAGATGGGAACTGAGAAAGACTTGTTAACTGGAATTCTGAAAAGTGCTCATTTTTGGCATATCACAGCTGAAGCCACACAGGAGCAAATCTAGGCTGTCTCCTGATTAACTGCAGCCATCAGTCATAAAGAATATTTTCTTCTCATTCATTTGAAATCTGAAGTGCTTCAGCAGAAGCCTTGCTTTTACCATGGGTGAGAGAATATTTTGGAATTCTAATTGGATGTAGTCTACCTTCTTTGCATTGTTTTCTCTTGCAGAATATAATGTGGCCGTGTTTGTGACCAACCAGATGACTGCTGACCCAGGAGCAACTATGACGTGAGATGCTTTTTCTCTGTCTTTTAAAAAAAATTCCTGTATTTTGTATTACGTATTTAACAGAGATGAGAACTGAGATTGTATGCATCAAGAGGCACTGAAATGAAAGCTCAGATTGGTCATTGTTTGCTCTAGTATTAGGAATCATAAGTAAAGAACACCTGTAAGTTCCTCTCAGTTTTTGGGATGAGCCTTTTTACAGTTATCTGCTGCCTAGTATGGTGGTGTGATTTTGCTGTGACTTAAACAAAGAGAACGAGCTATAGAAGGTATTGAAAAAGCACCACATTTTCCTTTGGAGCAGCTTATACATGATGTTTAAAGTGTATATTTCATGAGCCCCTTGAGTTTAATGACAAGAAAATCATGCCAGCACTGAACATTTGAACATCTTATCTTGAAGCAAGTGTGTTAAAGTCAGGTTTCTAATGTATTTCCCTATTGATTATTCATTACTGAGTTGAATAGGGCTCAGTCTGACAGTTAATCACAGTATTAACTTCTGGAATTTGCACAGTGAATCACCATGATTTTCTTGCTAATTCAGTTTTCAGGCAGACCCAAAAAAGCCCATTGGGGGCCACATCCTTGCTCATGCTTCGACTACCAGGATCAGTTTGAGGAAGGGGAGAGGGGAGCTGCGTATTGCAAAGATCTACGACAGGTAAATCACCTTTCCCTCACAGGATGGAAGCTGTGTTACAAGCAACCCTAAGGTGACAAAGTTCAAGGCATTGAAACTTTCTGCATGGTACTTTGGGAGAAAATCTGAAAGGATGAACTAATTAACAGATTAAACAACTAATTAAAGTTGTCTTGCATATTGCATACATCAAATTACATAATCTTTCATTGGAAATCCTACTAGATGCCCAGCTCTTAATGAATACCATCAAATACTTTGGTAGGACTGGTGGTCCCTTGGCAGGAAAATTCTGAACATGTTAAATTCCTCAGTTTTCCTGACACAGTAATATCACATTTTCTGATCTTGATGATATTGGCCACGTTCTACAGTTTGCACGTAGGTATAAAGGTACTGATATATTCCAGGTTGCTCACACCCACAACATTTTGGAGACTACTTCACAATTGCATTTCACATGGATAAACCCACAAGTCTCTTGTTTCTTTTTCTCCCAGCCCTGAGATGCCTGAAAATGAAGCCACTTTTGCAATAACCACTGGAGGGATTGGGGATGCCAAAGAATAGGTACAAAAGTGATGTAAATGTACAACTGAAAAACAGCTGGGTAGTTGGGATGAAGATTTGTGCAAGGTCGATGACTACCTGGCTGCATTTGTAGTTTTTGGGAACTACTTAAGATATTTTGGGAAAACACTGGGATGAACTTTGTACAGTTCAGTTTTACTGAACTAGAATTTGGTTCATTTAGGATCTTTGTTTTTCAATTGAACTTTGAGGACACACAAAGATTTAAGCAATAAGATTGTGAATTGTTCTTAGAATCCTTTTCCTATGTTTTGTGAAAATCCAACCTGTCCTTTCACGTGAGAGTGAATATACTCTTTTCTTAATTTATTTCAAAGACAGCGTCTAAGTGGTAGAATTTAACAGTGTGAAATGCAACAGGATTGGAATAAACTCAGTTATAAAATTGACATATATAGATGGAAAAGGCAGTGGGAGGAACAACAGCTCAAGAACTTGATGGATTTTCATGTACTGCAGAGGAACAAGTAGTTTTAAAACCACATTTTTAAGCGTTTTTAGCTTGACTAGGTAATGTTTATGTTTTTATTTAGCATTTTCTACTTTTTGGACAGAATGTTTTAAACCTGTTCTTATTAAAGGTAAAAATGAAGACTACAAATTAGAACAGAAGTCTGACTATGTTTGGGTGCTTTGAATTAAACTCTCCTCTCAAAAATCTCATTGATCTTTCATGAGAAAAATAATCTGGGTGCAACCCAACACCTTAAAACCTTTTGTCTACTTCTCTAAAGAAATGAACTTTATAAAATTGACTTGCCATTCTTCTAGTATAAGTATTAAAGATTTCTATTAACTAATATTAAACATTATTACTATTAAAAAGAATAAAACAAATCCAGTGGCTAGATAGGAGAGAGAGGCTGGCACCAGCACTTGCACCAAGGAAAAGGCACTTAAGATTCAGCTTGCTGAGGGAGCCAGCCAGCACAGGCACAGCTCTGAATTAGCCACAGATGTAGGTCACAGGGGGCAAAAGAAGAAGCTGGGAATAAAGAGGGAAACGGCATTGGGGGCCAAATTAACAATTCCGTTTGCAGTATCTCCAATGCTCATGGAATTGCTTGTTTTAAAATAAACAATACACACACACACACACACACATAATGGGAAAGTCTTTGTCCTCTAGTAATTACAATGAGTAATTTTGGTATCTGGTCAGAGAACTTGTCTTCACTGGCCAAGAATTTTTTTGTTTAGATTAACAAATGCACGTAAGATAACATCAAGCAAAAAAGGCAGCAATGACCAGAAATTCATGCAAGAGAAGCCTGACATTTTAGCCAAGCTTTTCCTCGTAACAGACCTAGAGGTCTTGCCCTCCTCAAGTGGTTTCTTAACAGATAGTTGGTATTTTTCCTAAGTTAAAGCACTTCTTTTCACAGTGGAGAAAAGCCTAGAGAGTCAAAGGCTGGGAGGCTGGCTGATCTGCGAGAGCCAGGAACGGATCAGCCATGGTCATTTAGTGCAATGTCCAGTCGTTTGCATGTGCCAGGCTTTCCCACACCAGGCATTTGTATCCAGTGGCCAAGAACCCAATGTCAATGAGAGCGTGCAGTGCCACTTGACTCCCTGCCACCCACTTAAAAAGACCCAGGTTTCTTCCAGTATTTTATTTTAAGCACTAAGATTGCTTTTTGCTTTCTCACACATGTGATAGATACATACATATATATATACAGCATGTGAAACTAAAATGGTAATTTGGGTGTCGTTCTAGGCTGTTATTTTTATCCAAGGGTCGGAAAGGAAAGGGGACTCACTTTCCCTTCTGCCAGTATAACCAGTTTTGGATAACCTGACAGCCCAGAAAGCACTGCTGCTAGCGATAACACGGTTTGGGCCGGGGCTGGGATCGGCTGCTGTAACCCCACCATCCTCCTTGTGCCAGGACACACTGACTTGGCGATAGCACAAAAGGATTTATGGCCTGTGCCACGTAATCGCCTCATGGATGATCCTGTCTTTCGGCGAGGAGTCTCTGGCTGATCTGGGGAGTTCTCTCCCGGCCTGCTGGCGCTCTGGCGACAGCAAACATCATGGCCGCTGTCACTCTGCTCCTGCCCCAGCGCCGCGCCGAGATACCCCTGCTGATCTGGCATGGAATAAGCTCGGCCCGCCGCAGCCGCCACAGAGGTCCAAGGGGCCGCTCCCGCCCCGCCGTCCACTGTCCCGTTATTGTCCTGCCATTGTCCCATCACTGT